>JARQOD010000004.1:126254924-126313292 GCA_033576555.1 Oophaga sylvatica
ACCACTTTATGCATTTTTTAGTAGTACTCTGTGTCTGTACTGTTACATACTTTGGCTGTTAACTGGCTCATGCAGAATTACATGAACACCCAATTCTTACACTATGGCTTGTCCGAACAATGAAAGCAATTGTTACCATTTACCTTTCGTGTCCCCCCTTTTTCCTCATAGATTGTAAGCTTGCGAGCAGGGCCCTAATTCCTCTTCTTGGTATCTACTTTGATCTGTTTTTATTGTTATGCTGTAATGTCTATTGCCTGTACAAGTCCCCTCTATAATGTAAAGTGCTGCGGAATATGTTGGCGCTATAGAAATAAAATTATTATTATTAATATTTAAATGAGGCTCTACAGTTGGTGCCTTCAAAGGTATATGGATGACCCTGCTTGTTAGTTGTGTCTGGCTTTGCATTGTGTGCAGAGCCTTTATGAGTCAAGGAGTAACACAACTACACTTCTCAATATTTGAATGATGCTCTGCAGTTGGTGCCTTCAAGGGTGTATGAATGACCCTGCTTGTAATTTTTGTCTAGCTTTTGCACTATATGCTTAACCTTTATCAGTGTAGGAGTACCACAACTATACTTTTCTTCCCAATATTTGAATGATGCACTACAGTTGATGCCTTCAAGGCTGTATGGATGTCGCTAATACACAACAAAGCTTATCCTCTAGATCTGAAGCTATAGTTACAAAGACACTACAGGAGTGTTAATCAAGCAACCAAGATGTGAACACTTAATCTAAAGAGTAAATTAACTACATAGAAATAAGGTCACCAAAAAAAAAAGTTAATCAATAATACAAAATTTATTAGAAAAATACTTACAATATATTTAATAATAGATCATTACAATAATTGTGAGACCTGCTACATAGCATGAGACAACATAACAAAAACAACTGGGACTACAGAATATGAGCATAAACCTACTGGGGTTCAGTAGAAAAACAGTACAAAATGACTGGCTTGCTAATGCACAATTCCATATAGTAAAACAACCAGATCAATGAATAAAAAAAACCCAGACATCAATACTATCCTAAAAGGATTTTATAATGCCAAAAATATACAGCATATCAGATAGTCAGGTTAAATGGTAATGTGGTTACCACAAAAAGTTAATGTGAAGCAATTAGCCTATTCTCATTTGATAAGTGGCAACCTGTGCTATAATGCAAAAAAACCCTTTAGAAAATGGGAAAAGGTATACATGAAGTCATGATGTTAGCAGGTGAAGGTAGGTGCCCCTATAAGAGTCCCACTCAGCAGCCTCGATGCACGTTTTGCCAAAAACAGCTTCATCAGGAGACTGTCCCTGCTTACAATTTTTGTCTGGCTTTTAACTGTGTTTAGAGCCATGAGAGTAGGAATACTACAACTACACTTTATTTTCAATATTTGAATGAGGCACTACATTTAGTGCCTTCAAGGCTGTATGAGTGAGCCTACTTGTAATTCTTGTTTGGCTTTGCACCATGTGCAGAACATTTATGAGTGAAGGAGTACTACATCTACACTTTCTTCTCAATATTTGCAGGAGGCACTACAGTTGATGCCTTTAAGGGTGTATAGATGAGCCTACTTGTAATTTTTGTCTGGCCTTGCACTGTGTGGAAAACGTTTATGAGTGTAGAAGTACCACAGCTACACTTTCTGCTCAATATTTGAATAAGGCACCAGTTGGTGCCTTCAATGCTGTATGGATGACCATGCTTGTAATTTTTGTCTGGCTTTGCACTGTGTGCAGAGTTGTTATGAGTGTAAGAGTAACACAACCACACTTTCTTCTCAATATTTGAATGAGGCACTATAGTTGTTGCCTTCAAGGGTATATGGATGACCCAACTTGCAATTTTTAGCAGGCTTTGCACTTAGTGCATAACCTATATGAGTCTAGGAGTACCACTACATGACAATGTTATCCAATAAACTTTTTACCAGGCTATTTGGAGCGCAAATAGCCTGGTAAAAAGTTTTTTGGATAACATTCCTATGGTTACTTGGTCTGAGTGACGTACTAGCTACCAGGGATTTGCAGCATACCGACCACAGAAGAAATCCACCTTTGAACACCTAATGGTCCCAAGTGACCTACATGCAAGATATCAAGATTTATAAAAGGTGAGTGCCGCCTATATTCACCTACAATCTAATTATACATTTACATTTAGATCGGTGCGCTTTCTTCCTTTCCTTCCCTTTTATCAGAAACTACATGACAATGAAAATTAACTTAAATTATAATTTTTTTTAAACATTTTTAAATTTTGTCTTACATACAAGTTATTATACAGGAAAAATGTTTATTACCATTTTTTTCCTGTAAACTCCAATTTCTCTTTGATTTTGAATTGTTTTATTGTCAGTCCTTAAAATAGAGTAAAATTGTGACATCATTGTTCTCAGCAACAATCTTTAAGTCATAGATGCCCTATTCATAGAGTGGCCTAGCCAGTCTCCAGACCTTAATCTAAATAGAAAACATGGAGGGAGTTGAAGCTCAGAGTTGCAAAGCAACAGTCTCAAAATCTTAATGATTTAGAGATTATCTGCAAAGAGGAGTGGACCAAAATTCCTCCTGACATGTGCGCAAACCTCTTCATCAACTACAAGAAAAGTCTGACTAGTGTGCTTGCCAACAATGGTTTTGTCACCAAGTCTTGTTTGCTAGAGGGATCAAATACTTATTTCTCACTGCAAAATGCAAATAAATGTACATAATTTATACAATGTGATTTTCTGGATTTTAATTTTGATATTCTATCTCTCAATGTTAAAATTAACCTACCCTTAAAAATATAGACTGTTCATGTCTTTGTCAGTAGGCAAACTTACAAAATCAACAAGGGATCAAATAATTATTTCCTTCACTGTATATCAGATTTGTTGCTGAAAGTGTTGGCAGTGTGTGCGCTTTCGATGTTATCACCCTGCTGCTTGTCTGTCTGCGCTGCAGCATCAATTCTGCCTTTCCACTCACCGCCTCATATTGACGTACCAACAAGGTGGAACTCCACCTTAACTCCACCTTGAATATGCTGGAGAGAATGTGTGAGCAGCAGCAGGCAATAGTGAAGTTTCAGCTGAAGCACGGACAGGACAGTCACTCTGCAAAACAACACCACTTCAAGACCAATGAGTGAGCCTCCATGTGGGATGTGCGTTGATTTGAATACTCTACCAATATGGTTAGTGCTGATGACACATCATCAACATTACTATACCACTTATATGCCTGCTGGAAAAATAATTCAGGTAATGATGCATGAGGTGGTGGCACAGGAGGAAGAGGAGCAGAAGGAGCAGTGCCAATTCATACCATTATTAGACTTATCATCCACACATGGCTGAGAGGGTGGGTTACTGCCTCAACAGTGGCCACGTACCCAAATGGGCATCCAGGGGACAGTTTTGGAGGATGAGGAGGAGGAACAACTGTGTTCACAGCAGGTTGGCACTCAGAACAACTCACAGGCATCACTGAGGCATGGCTGGGGGAACACAGAGTAACCAGAAGATACTTCTCCCACCGAGGACAGTTTGTTGTTGCTTCCGGGCAAACTGGCACACATGAGCCAATACATGCTGCTGTGAATGCGCAATGACCACTAAATTGCCTGTATTGCTAACAGTGCTTATTTCTGGGTGGCTATCCTGCTGGATCCCTGCTACAAGGACAACGTACCATCATTATTTCCGTTACCTGAGTGAGATCACAAAATACGTGAATATAAGCACACACTGGTAGAGAAACTACTGATGGCTTTCCCACTTGACAGCGGGGGCTCAGTGGAAGAACAAGGCAGAGGCGGAGGAGGAAGTCGCTAACGAAATTGAGGCACCGCCACCACCTCAGAAGGCAGGGATAGCATGGCCGAAATGTGGCAAAACTTTATGAGCATACCACAACAACCAGCACCAGGGTCGCAATCAAGGCATTACTGCCCTTACTGGTGTATGGGGCCTAGTTAACCAGTCTGGGCTCCCTCTCTTCTGTTCACTGGGCCACATCCGCAGGATCCTGCTGGTTCAGTAATTGAACGTGCGTCCTCAGATGCATGTTCAGTTGAAATATATATTGCCACGTGGGAAGGCTGCCATGTGGGAAGGCTTTCCGCTTGGCAATAGTTAGCAGCCGCCAGCTGGTGTATAAAGACACAGTTATATGCTGGTGCATCCGCAGCTCAGATGAATCAGGGAGAGGATGCCACTGGACAGTGGCCAGGTTTGGAGAAACTTTTTTTTTTTCACTTTTTTTTGTAAAGCTGCACTGTGGGAGCATTATGGAGAGACATGGAAACATGGAGGGGGGAGTATGGTTCAGTTCTGCTGTCCAGGTAATAAAACAATGCTTTTATATATAATAAATTAAAAGAAGAAAAACATTTTAAAATTAACACCTGACACGTTTCTAGCACACAGGTTGCCCTTAAACGAGTCAGGTGTTGATTTTAAAATATTTTTTTTTTCTTTCTTGGATTATACATAAAAGCATTGTTTTATTACCTGGATGGCAGTGCTGGATCATACTCCTCCCCTTCCATGTTTCCATTTGGATGCTCTCAACAGCGGGATCAGCAATCTCCAGAGAACTCCAACCGAGATTCATGATCACAATGGCATGGGGAGCTACATTAACCCCTTTCCTTTTTTTCTATGGAGAGACATGGGACAGAATGTAGAGACATGGGGGCAGTATGGAGAGACATGGGGGCAGTATGAAGAGACCTGGATCAATATGGAGAGACATGAGGCAATATGGAGAGACATGGGGCAATATGCAGAGATGTGGGGTAGTATTGAAAGACATGGGAAGAATGGAGAGACATGGGGGCAGGAGGGAGAGACATGGGGCAGAGTAGGAGAACATAAGGAGCCAGAAATGGGAGAACATATTGGGCCAGGAATGGGAGAACATATGTGGCCATGAATTGGAGAACAAATGGGGCCAGGAATGGGAGAACATATTGGGCCAGGAATGAGACATGTAAGGTCCAGAATGAAGTACATATGGGAACAGGATGTGGGACTTTATTACTGTAGGGGCTAATTAAGGGATATTATTACTGCTGTGATGTGTATTACTTTTAAGTATACTGTTTTCAGTGAGGGGGCCCTGTTACAGTGCAGGATGACACTGTTTCTTTTTATAGTCATCTGCCATAGTGTAGAAGTTGTGGAAAAATTGGGGAATGTACTCTATAACTGTGTTATTTTTTGCAAAGATGAGTCCTGTCTGGAAAAAGTGATGGTGGTCTTTGCCAAATGAAGAAGAAAAGCGAAGATGAAGGAGTGCAACTACGTCACCGGTGAGTTAGTGTGTTTCCTGTACACTGACACTATATACTGTATACTATACACAGTGCGCCTGTGTATAATGTTACCGGTGATCACTGTATTATCAGTACACTACATACAGAGCTCCTGTGTATAATGTCACTGGTGATCCCTGTATTATCTGTACACTGATACTAAATAGAGAGCTCCTGTTTGTAAAGTCACCGGTGTTAACTGTATTACTTGTACACTGACACTATATGCAGAGCTGCTGTGTATAAAGTCACTGGTGATCCCTGTATTAGCTGTACACTGACACTATACACTCTACACTATGTACAGAGCTCCTGTGAATAATGTCACTGCTGATCCCTGTATTACCTGTACACTGACACTATTTGTATACTCACAGTATTTGTCCCTTGTGTATGGTATTATTATTCATTTTAAAAAATGTAGGTGAAACGTTTCTTTAAAGGAAAATAAATAAAAATATACCTATAAAGAGTATTGGGTATTTTAACAAATGTTTAATAGGTTAGGTCCCTTGTTAAAGCTGCGGCGAAAAACGTGTTGGGCACAGCGGTCTGAGCAGTAAGCAGTCCTCCAGTGGGCGGTGGGACTGTGAAAGGTTTGAGGGGTGTTGAGGCGGTGCTGGGGTGGTGCCTGGATGGAGTCTCAAGGGGCACGAAAATATTGCCAGTATGGGGCCCTGAAATTCCTGTTGGCAGCCCTGTCTTTCACCACCATCTGATGCAGTCCATATTAGCAGGAGGCAGTGTTGCAACAACATGGTGGAAGAGTACCTGTCCACACATCTCTATGCACTAACTAATAGGTCTTTGCCATTTAACTTCTGAATCTCCAAATTCGACACATGACCTGAGCTTGCCCTTTAATCCTTGGAGGTGCAGGCCTGCCCTGGGAACAAGTGTACTGTCGGAGCATGTGTTAGCACAGCAGGGGTTGTGCATCTGCCTGTCCACATCCAACATGGGGAAGCTAACATTCCTCAAAATGAACCAGGTGTGGATTCCACAGGACTTGTCCATACCTCTGGATGACTAGACTATTATACCAGCCTCACTCAGCCAGTATTCATCTTTTTTCTATTCTTTTAATTTGGGTACCTCCTCCCCAAAGAAAAAAGAAAAAAAACTGTTTTGGCTACCTCCTACTACGTCACTTCCACCTACATCACCACATCCATCTCCTCCACCTCCTCTAGTTGGACCTTCGCCCCTTGGTTGTAGCTTGATAGTTGCCTCCTGATTCTAGATGGCAAGTTTTGTTTTTGTTTATTCTAGGTTATTTTAAGTCAGTTCCATAACAAAAATGTAAAACAAACAAAACATAAAATAAAAAAAAATTGGAAAAAATAAAAAAATATAAAAAACCAACAAAAAAACAGTGTTGGATTACTCCTCCATTGCCTCTGCCACCTACATCTTCACATCTACCTCCACTTCCTGCTCCACTTGGACCTCCGCCTCCTGATTCAAGATTATTATTTTTTTTATACTGTTATTTTAAGTCATTTCCCTATCCACATTTGTTTGCAAGGCAATAGTCCTGTACCCCCATTTAACTTCCTTTTGCAGCACCCTAGCCCTTACTATGACCATTTTACAGCCATTTTAAAGCACCAAAGTTTGAGTCCCCATTGATTTGTATTGGGTTCGGGGTCACATTCGGGGTCAAGTTCATATACCGAACCAAACATTTTACTCTAGTTAGGCCGAACCCAATGAACCCGAACATCCCTAATACTCACAGATGCAGATTCTTTACCGTAAGAGCATAGAGACTATAGAACGCTTTTCCACATAATGCTATAATGATTGATTCACTACTAAAATTCAAGAAGGTCCTGGATGCCTTTCTTGAAAAATATAATATTACAGGTTATGGGCACTAAAGGCATTTTTACCCTAATATGGAGCTATTAAAGTCTGTCTGATGGGGTTTTTGCCTTTCTCTGGATCGATATGCCAAGCAATAGGTTGAACTTAAGTGCTTTCAACCTTAAAACTATTAGCCTATGAAACATACATTGTTTCATACAATTGATTGTAAAAATCCTTCAAGCGTTTTTGATTGTTTTAAATTTGTGACATTGTTTGCCTGCATGACTTTCTAGAACACTATGGAAATAATACCAGAAAAATGGCATATCTAGAGCATGCATTGTGAATAAAAGTGACTCTAATGATCTGTAGAAATAAGATGCATCTGATCTTTTAAAGTATGCAACTAAGATTTCAGTGAACAATGCCCAAGGATAAAGAGGAACCTCATTGGTATTTTTCTCAATTTAACCACACCTTAATAATAATCCAGATTTTATTGTGAAACAAATTTCATAACAAAATGAAACATCTTAAAAAGCATTAAGAAATGTCAGCCTACACAAATCATAAATGATTGTATGCTGCACTAAAAGAAAGGTAATAATAAAATAAACTATTGTTCATGTGTATAATAAAACGTCGTTTACAACATCATAAACTATAAAGCGGTAAGATAATTGCTTTTGTAATGTAACTTGAACAAAGAACAATAAAAAATATATAGAAATGAATGGTAGATTCATTGCTTTTGGGATTTCTCATCCAGCTTACTTACTGGTTAGACAAGCTGTGGTGTACCATTAAAATTAAATTAGATGTGCATAAAATAAAAAATACCTATTTCATAAGACTGGGATGTTACAGTTATGTAACATAGTGTAACATGAGTTAAGTGAAATCATTGCACACTTACAAGTTTGCTAGCTGCCTTTTATCTGTTCCAGGCCAATCAATAAAAGATGACGGCTATGAATCTTTTTCCATATACTGTAAATAAAAAATCTGGAGGAGGTAAAGGGGTGTTATGCAGACATTTCAGTACAAAATTCATAATCAACTTTGAAAACTACTGTATTTTATGCTAGAGATAGTATAAGAAGTCACATGGAGTTCCTGAGACTGTACTATGCAATGTTACATACGTGGTATAATTGTCTGAATGCTATAGCACTGCTATGTATAACACAATCAGATAATCGCAGCTTCAAGTCCCCTACGGGGACTAACTAATACAGTGAAAATAAAAATGATTTAAAAAAGAGGAAAAATTGAAAAAATATAAACGTTCAAATCACCATTAATTCACCACATTAAAAATTAAGAAATAAAAAATAATAAAAAAACACACATATTTGGCATCTCTGCGTTCGTAAAAGTTCGATCTATCAAAATATAAATTATCCCAATTAGTAAATAGCGTAACGAGAAAAAAAAAATCGAGACCCCATGATTGTGCTTTTCTGACAAAACAACAGCAGAAAAACATGCAACAAGAGGTGATCGAAAAACATTGTATATATCCTAAAATGATATTAATAAAAACATCAACTTGAGGAGCAAAAACAAGCCCTTATATAGCTCCATATCCAGAAAACTGAAAATGTTATTGGTCTCAGAAAGTGGTGACACAAGCCATTTTTTTCACTTTACTAATTTCTGAACTTTTTTTCACCACTTAAATAAACAAAAACTATGCATGTTTGGTATCTGCCTAATTGTGCTGACTTGGAGAGTCATATTGCCAGGTTAATTTTACAATAAAATTAAACACTGTCAATATAAATCCCAAAAAACAGTTGCGAAATTGTACTTTTTTTGCTATTTCGCCATAATTTTTTCTCCGCTTTCCATTACTTCATATGATAAAAAGAATCGTGTCATTCAAACTGTTTTTGTTAAACTTAGGATTAAATGCGTTTTTTACATGTTAAATTCGATGAAAAGCACTAAAAACGCATGTGAGTTATTTACCTACGGATTTTCAGCATATGATGGAAGTCTATGGGGAAAATCCACACGAAAAACTCAGCATAAGGCCGGGATCACACTTGCGAGTGTGATGCGAGAAACTCATGCATCAATACCCCGCACTGCCGCCGGCACTGGGACCGGAGCGTTCAGCTGCATAGAAATACATGCAGTCGCACACTCCAGTCCCGAGTGCCGGTGGCAGTGCCGGGTATTGATGCATGAGTTTCTCGCATCACACTCGCAAGTGTGACCCTGGCCTATCTGAAAGAGAAATTGACGTGCTACAGAATTGAAAAATACAGCACAGGTCAGTTTATGCTGAGGTAAAAAAAGCACATTGGGCATGAGATTTCTATAACTCCCAGTCACTTTGCTGGAAATGTAAGACGCTGCATTTTTGACTCAGCAACAGGAGCATCAATAACGAACCAAAAGCTCACAGTGGGAACGTTGCCTCATAGTAACTTTTTAATTTACATCTTTTTCATTATTATTTGTTCCATTTTAGGTTAACTTTTCTTAGCTTCGTTTCTTTTTATATTTTGCTTGCATTATTGGTGTGATTCTGGTGATTCTAATTCATCATTTGTGAATTTTGGAAATGTGGCTATATTTTTGCAGTTTTTCTCCAGCTCCATAAAAATTTAGTCTATTTTTTTATGCACTATTAACCCTTTCACCCCCTAGCCTGTTTTAATCTTCATGACCAGACCAAATTTTAAAATTCCGACCAGTGTCACTTTATGAGATAATAACATCTGGAACGCTTCAACGGATTCCACTGATAATGAGACTGTTTTTTCATGGCTCATTGTAGGATTTTAACTGTAAAACATGTACACAAACAGAAATAGATCTGCTGGTAGTGTTGCACCTAAGCAACATGTATAAATCGCATATATTAGCTGCTGCAGGACACGAGGCCTTAGGACTAGAGATGAGCGAATCTGTTTGGACTTTGTCCCCGAATCTGATTTTGACATATTCAAGCCATATTTGAACAATATTCATGCCGAATGTATGTCTTATGATTGGTTCTGAACATATTTGGTAATTTCTACTCCCATTGACTCTAATGACGTTCGACTGTGTTCAACGAATATTGCAAAAATAATATTCGATTCCGATCAAATTTGCTCATCTCTACTTAGGACTTAATAAATAGCATTTACCACATATCTACTTTACATCTGAATAATTTTTTAAACATCATTTTTTTATTAGGAAGTTAGAAGGGTTAAAAGATTATCAGCAATTTCTCATTTTTCCAAGAAAATTTACAAGACCATTTTGTTAGGGACCACGTCACATTTGAAGTGACTTTGAGGGGTTTATATGACAGAAAAATGTGACACCATTTTAAAAATTGCACCTCTAAAAGTGCTCATAACCACATAAAAAAGTGTATTAACCGTTTAGGTGCTTCACAGGAATTAAAACAATGTGGAAGGAAAAAATGAAAATGTTACTTTTTCCCACAAATATTTAGCCCAATATTTAGCATTTTCAGAAGTGTAACGAGAAAATGGACCATACAATTTGTTGTGCAATTTCTGAGTAAACTGATACCCCATATTAGATGGAAAACCACTGTTTGAGTGCTCGGAATGGAAGGAGAATCATTTGATTTCAGGAGCGCAAAATTGACTGGAATAAATATCAGATGCCATGTCATGTTTGCAAAGCCCCCATTTTCCTAAACAGTGGAAACACCCCAAATTCACCCCTTTTTGGAAACTACACCAGTAAAGGAATTTATCTAGAGGTGTAGTGATCACCTTGAGCCCAAAGGTGCTTCTCAGAATTTTATAAAATTGAGCCGTGAAAATAAAAAATCTAATTTTTCCTGCAAAATTGTTCCTTTAGCCACAAATTGTAACAGGAGAAAATGGACTATAAAATTTGTTGTGAAATTTCTCCTGAATACACTGATACCCCATATGTGGTGGAAAACTATTGTTTGGGCACAAGGCAGGGCTCAGAAGGGAAAAAGCACAATTTGACTTTTGGAGCACAAAATTGGCTGGAATAGATGCCAAGTCGCATTTGCAGAGCCCCTGATGTGCCTAGACAGTGGAAACCCCCCATAAGTGACCCTATTTTGTAAACTAAACCCCTCAAGGAATTTATGTGGTGAGGTGGTGATGTGGTGAGCACATTAAACCCACAGGTGCTTCACAGAATTTTATTAATTTGAGTCTTGAAAATAAGAAATGACATTTTTCCCACAAAAATGTTGCTTCAGCCCCAAATTGTTGATTTTCATAGCGGTAGCAGGAGAAAATGGACCATACAATTTGTTGTACAATTTCTCCTGAGTACGCTGGTGCACCATATTTAGGGGTAAACAACTGTTTGGGGACATGTCTGACTTTTCAGAGGTGTACAAAACTGTGTCTGACTGAGCTTTTCTGCATGCCTAAAAAGACGCATAAAAGATCCACAATGCCTAATCATAGGCCAAAAGGCATCCATATTGCCTCCATCTGCCTCATTATAGGGAATGTTCCATCGGGGTTTTTGTGTGAATTACGTATTTCAGAGATTTGCATGGAAATACCGATGTAAGCTCTTAGAGTAGAAAACGGATATAAGTTTACCGAGCCTTACTGCCATCTTTGGGAGGCAGAATAAACAAATCAACAGCAGAACAAGAATTGGTTTTATTTGTTTTTATGCCATTTCTTGTGCGATACCCAGATTTATATAGGTTTTTTTTTATGTTTGTCTGCTAGCAAACACTAAGAAACGCTTTTTTTTCTTTTTTTACAAAAAATGTTTTGCATCATCAAATTTTGAGTGCTATAATATTACTGTATTTATGTCATGTGAGAGCTTGTTTTTTTGGATTAGTTGATGTTTTTATTTGTACCATTTTCAGACCCACAGTACTTCTTGATCGCTTTCTATTCTGATTTTTGGGAGGCAGAATGAACAAATTCATGAATTGCTAATTGTTGATTTTTTGAGCTAAAAGATACGATAGCTTTTTTCTTAGTGTGAGTACGATTACAGTAATGCCACATTTGCCATATTTTTTGGATTATAAGATGCACTTTTTTCCCAAAAAATTTTGGGGGAAAATGGGGGTGTGTCTTAGAATTTGAATATACCCAGGTTCCCAGGGTCGCTGCTGGAGGAGGCAAGAGTGGCACATTGCTGCAGGCTTCAGGCTGGTATGAGGGGGGTTTGGAGGTGCAACACTGCGGGTGTTCGGTGGTGCGGGGGCTCCGCTGAAATTTTGTGAAAGTCCGGGACGCCGCACTTCCATGGTTTACATTGCAGTGGACTCCGGGAAAATGGCTGCCGGGGGCAGCCCATGCACCGGTGGAGATCTCGGCACCAAGATCTTGGGAGATGAGATCTCAGTGCCAAGATCTCCATCTGCATGTTCTAACAGGCTAGGCGTAACTAACTGAACCGGAGGTCATAATGTGACCACAGGTTGCCATGGCAACGATCGGCATCCTGTGATGATGTCCTGGGGGTGCCAAAAGTGTAGGAGAGGGAGCCCCCACCTTTTATCATGGCATTTAGAGGGTTAAACAGCTCAGAGTGGTGTAGGCACCGATCTGGGCTATGACAACCATGGCTCAGCTATTACTTAAGCCAGGCTGCCAGTAGCAATCATATGGGCACAGCTCATGTGCCTTGCATGAATACCATGATGTACCCATACGATAATACGATAACGGTCTGAACCCCTTCCGAACCATGACGTATGGCTATGTAATAGATTGTGATGGGTTAAAGACTAATATATGGCATTATAAAGATTATTGAAAGGATTGTGAATCTTTTTACTTTAAAAGGGTTAAAAAGAGCAAAAAATAATCATTTTTAATTTGCACCTGTTTATCAAATAAGCATACTGATTTTGATGAATTTTAAAAATCTGCCAAAAAATGTGTTCAAAAATGCAAATGATGAATTTGATACTTTTTTAAATTCTAGATGTATTGTCATTTGTAAAGCTGTGGAAAATTAATAAGAAAGCTCTGCAGATATCACAGGCTGTGTTCCTATAGGCTCTAGCAGCATATATTCATTGCAGTGTCAGAGCTAAAATGTTTGCTTTTCCAACTTTTTTGAAGGTTTTTTTTCTCTATAAAAGTCTTATCTTACCCACAGTTTATCATCAAGGTAAGAAAAATTTCTCAAAAGAGTTGTGCGAAAACATTTCTTATACTCTACTCTAAAGGAAATCTTGAAATACATCATTGTTGCTACTCCCATGGGGTTATCAGATATATTAAATGTTATTATATATTTGCATCTCAGATAATAAATTAACTATGTTACATAAAGAGACTTTCAACCTTATCTCATCGCTTTCCAAAGGTAAGTAATAAATTGTATAGGGCTATTTCTAATACCATAATTGGTTTCATCTGGGGTAGCAACCTATCATCATTCAGATCTTCCAAGCCTTATAGGATAATTAAAGTCCACAAGATCTTTGACTTTCTTTGTTGTTTTCTAACTGACTAACCGCATGTTTCCATTTCTAAGAGTCACACGGTTTTATGTTAACATATTTCCAGCGACTGATGTGATACAAACAATTTTCCATGGTAACACTAATGTTTCCAATACTTTCAAGGTCTTCTTTAATATTAATCATCATACTGTTTTAATGGACCTGACTAGTCTATAATCTCAATAAATTACTATTTGTAACATGTGTTTCTACTGGAAAAAAAACTATTGTAGCCTTCATATTCGCAAACGTTTTTCTTTTCTATTAATTAATGTGGTGTGGAAGTTAATTTACTGTAGTTCTGAATATCTATCAGTAAACAAGCTTTATAATCCTTTGTATATTAAATAAATTACCTATAACTATGAATAAACACTATATCTTTGTGCCTAAAGGCCTCCCGACCTTCTCCCTAAATGATGAGTTCAGGAGGGTGGAAGTTAGGATCTGACATATTCTTGTGGTAGATAAGTGCTTCCAGAGATCTCTGAAAGTAGTTTTCAGCTCTCTCTTGATTCACAATACATTGGCATATCGATGCTCATCCAAAAGTAAATTTGCATGATTAAATTTAGGACATGTGGCAAGCAAGTTGTATGAACTGTTTTGTTCAAATGTAGTGCAGCCAGAAAGTTCCAGACATTGTCATTAATGACAATGTCCAATTGCAAATGAAGGGAAGTCATGCAATGTGAGATTTGCTGTTTGAGGAAGAGGAACAACTCATGTGTTGTATGGCTTTTGCTTTTGTAACATAGCTTGGCAGCGCTTAACCTTTTAAGCTTACAAGAACAAAAAACTGAGTTTGGAAAGTGGATTTAACATAGTGCCCTGTTGCTATTAGAAATGGGGTCATGTACATTAACCCCTTAACAACTGCCAATACGCCTTTTAACGGTGGCAGTTAAGGATACATATTCCTCATCACCACTTTTTAACGGCGCTGAGAAATAAGTGTATAGCGCCCCCCCGTGTCAGAAATTCTCCGGGCTGTCAGCTACCAAGGGTAGCTGACACCTCGGAGAACATGATTCAGGTCACATTTTACCAACTCCAGTGTTGCGATCACCATTATTAACGGAATAATGGCGACCACAAAAAAAGTCTGATTTCCCATTTAATTTCTCTCTCCTCTGATGTGATCGCACATTAGAGAAGAGAGAAATGGGGTCCCGTATCCCCCTTGGTGCCTCCGGTGTCCCTGGACCCTTATGCATCCCCCCATGATGTCCCCGGCTGGTGGCATCTTCTTCCAGGAAATAAATGGAGGGTGAATGTGCAGTGCACCCGCCGAGATCTGCCGGCCGACACCCGGCAACAATAGGAGATTTCTCCTATTGGTTCATTTTGATCATTGTGATAGACCCTATCACAGTGATCAAAATAAAAAAATAGTAAATCAAACCCCCCTTTATCACCCCCTTAGGCAAAAATAATAAAATAAAAAAAATATATATTTATTTCCATTTTTCCATTAGGCTTAGGGTTATGGTTGCGCTTATAGTTGGGGTTATAGCTAGAGTTAGGGTTGGGCTAGGGTTAGGGTTATGGTTGGGGTTATAGCTAGGGTTAGGGTTGGGCTAGGGTTAGTGTTGGGGCAAGGGTTAGGGTTGGGGCTAGGGCTAGGGTTGGGGTTATAGTTGGGGATATAGCTAGAGTTAGGGTTCAGCTAGGGTTAGGGTTATGGTTGGGGTTGTAGTTGGGGTTATAGCTTGTTTGGGATTTGGTTAGGGTTAAGGTTAAGGTTGCGATTAGGGTTGAGGGTGTGTTGGGGTTAGGGTTGGGGCTAGGGTTGTGCTAGGGTTGGAGTTAGAATTAGGGGGTTTCCACTGTTTAGGTACATCAGAGGGTCTCCAAACGCTACATGGCACCCGCCATTGATTTCAGCCAATTTTTGGTTCAAAAAGTTCTCCTTCCCTTCTGAGCCCTGCCATGCACTTAAACAGTGGCTTTCCCCCCACATACGGGGTATCGGCGTACTCAGGAGAAATTGCTCAACAAATTTTTTGAAAAATAAAAAAGTTTGGTTCCAAAGTAAATTTTTTGTGAAAAAAGTTAAATGTTCATTTTTTCCTTCCACATTGCTTTAGTTCTCGTGAAGCACCTGAAGGGTTAATAAACTTCTTGAATGTGGTTTTGAGCACCTTGAGTGGTGAAGTTTTTAGAATGGTGTCACTTTTTTGGTATTTTCTGTTATATTGACCCCCAAACTCACTTCAAATTCACATTTTCAGTGGTCCCTAAAAAAATTGTTTTATAAATTTGGTTGTAAAATGAGAAATCGCTGGTCGGAACGCACCAAATATAAGATGTAGAGAGGTGCGTTCGCAGCCCTGGGTCCACCGTGCAGGCGGAGCCTGCTGCTAGGGCGCTGTCTAACGTTGAAAGCGAACCCTGTTGCGTCACAGAGCCGCTGAGACAAACTTCTGTGTCCTGTTAGGCACCCAGGTACACAGTTGACTGCTAAGCGAACATAGAAAGTGATCATGCGCTAATCTCCTCGCTGGAGTCACCCTTAATCAATGGCGTCTGAACGCCAGGCCCTGAATACGGCAATCAAACTCCTCACCGGTTATGCCGGTAATCTAAGGCATCTAAGACACCGACCCTGACCAGCTAGCATACCAAGCTCCTCACCGATTAGGTCGGTATTGTAATGGCATATTTCAGCCGCCCTAACCACACCCATGCATGACCATACTGGCGCAAAGCATATAACGGTTGATACTAGCGCACGGCCGTGCGGTAAGGAGAGCCTTTTATAGCAGCCACGAGAAAAAGACCTTCCAGGAAGGACCAATAGGAAACTGCTTCAGAACATCAACAGCCACAGGACCTTCCTGAAGGACCAATAGGAGTGGCAGCTGTATCTGAGCATGTGACCCCTGATCTCCAATGGGAGATCTTGCCCTGGGCATGCTCAGATGAAGCAACAAAGGACTTAGTCCCAAATCTGCCTGCTCCAACACTGGTTGCAGCAGCAAGTCTCTGCACAGTACTGGGCCGGGCAAGACGCTGGGACTGACATCTCTGCTGAGCAGGAACCACTGCGGCCAGAGACGGATGGGGGACCGAAGCGGGAACAGCTCGAGATTCCCCCTGTGCAGGAGTGGGAACTCGAACCCTAATTTAAGGGCACAAAAATTAAAACTTTGAAAAATAGTAAAATTTTCAAAATTTTTGCAAATTCTCTACTTTTTCATAAATAAATGCAAGTCATATGAAAGAAATGTTACCACTAAACATTCTCAGAATCAGTGTGATCTGTTGAAGAGCTCCAGAGCTATAGCTTCATAAAGTGACAGTGATCAGAATTGTAAAAATTGGCTTAGTCATTAAGTTCCAAATTGGCTCTGTCACTAAGAGGTTAAGAAAGATGCAAAAGGGGTGTAGTAGAAGGTGAATAAGCGCTCCCTGGCAGTGGAATCAGATATAGCTCCCTTATCACCAGAGCTGACAGAGCCAACAACATGTCCTTCAGTTTGAATTGTGTCCTCTTTTTCATCAGGCTTCATCTCATCTTAGTAAAAACACTTGACTGTTCATGTCATCCAATAAATTAACTGGAAGAAGTTGTTTTTGTGAAATATGTTCCTTAGCCTTGGAGTGATGTGGCTTGAGGAGCTAAGAAGCAGAACAGATAAAGGTGTCATTGACTGAATTGAATATAAAAGATTAACTGTTTTGGTGGCAGAGGAGGAAGAATGAAGAACATTGCTTGAACTGATGGTGTCACAATCAGAGGTAACATCATCCTGCTGTGATTGAGATTGGTGATGTGCTGTAATGAATCTGTTCGGCTGGGCCATGTTACATACCTTTCTTGGCTGAGCCATTGATGAGGCTGTAGGAGAAATTAGCTCAAATAGGGTCTTATCCGATAGACACAGTGTAGTTATTATCAGATTATGCTAACCTGATGTATCCAATATTAAGGCAAAGAGTATGGGTATCATCTGCAGCAGATCCACGGGTCAGCAAGTGACATTTTGGTATAAAGTTGAAGGGATCTCTGTGGACAATTTCCACGCTTCTGTATAGACTGAGACATAGATCCAGGTAGGATATGATATAGAAGTAGTGGTTTTATTCTCGGCGAGTTTTGAAGTTACAAATTGCTTCTTCATCAGGAGATGACCACATGTACATCAATTTTAATCACACTTCCACTGATTATAATTAATTCATGCGATGACAAAATAATTTTAAGCACTACAATTTTTTCCATACCATTTTTTCATTAAATTTTTTTAATAACAAGTGATTTTTAATATTTTAATGTTTTTTAAAAAAAACTTTTTCCTTAAGAACAATAAATGAATCTTAACAATATAAATAAATTTTTACAATATAAATGATTCAACAAAATAAACATGGAATAATTGTTTTTTCACTCATATCAGCGAAAAAATACCAACAGAAAAAATGGCTCAATAGGTAGGGACAACACATAAAATCAGTCCTGATGAAGAAGTAATTTGTAACTTCGAAATGCATCGAGAATAGAACCACTACGTTTCTATCATATCCTACCTGGATCTACGTCTCAGTCTATTTAGCAGCGCGGAAATTGTCCACAGATATCTTCTCAGCTTTATTTATTGTACAATGTTTAGCCTTGATTTTCAATTAGAGCACATCCTTCCCCCTCTCTCGTTTTTTATTCATTTTTTAATCGTGTCTTGTATTGTTGTTCTTAATGTTGTTTTTTTCATACTTTGCAATTCAATAAAATATTTGTATACTAATTATTGCCTACTTTTAAATACAGTTCTTTAGTTTAAACTGTATATTCTTTGGTGGTAGTCGTGGGCTGTTATAGAATTTTTGGCACAATTTGGGATTTTCTTCTTATGTAGGTTGTCTGAGATATAAAATATACCTGTAACAGAGTTTTGAAAAAAATAAATGTATGCATTTACAAAACTGCTCAAATTATTATATGGATTGGGTTTTAGTTAGGTGTAAACTGTAGATTTATGATCAGTGGTGGATGTTCAGTTTGATTGCGTACAAGCTTATTCACGCATTGTGTTTTCAGCTTTCTTTTTATGATCCGATTGTTAGTTGTGAAATCGTATGAAAAAAAAATCAGATGAAATTATACAGGTTAAATAAAAACGTGATGAAAGGGGTATATTCAACCTATCTGTGAACTTTTACAGTATTTGTGAAACGACTTAAAAATCATACGGTCCGGGCTTAGTATGTTTAAAATGGCTTACAGTTCTATCTAAATTGTTTATTTAGCCGCGCTGCACACATTCAGGCTGAACTACTGGCCTCCACAATTATGAATATCTTCTGCTTTGGTTACATAGTGAAAGCATCCTCTCTTTGAATTCTATGTTCAGATAAAAATATCTAAAGGTCAAGAGGGTGGGAGGCCATAAATGAAGAAAAAGAAGCGTTATCTATAATGCTGTGTTAAAAGCTAAAGCCTGCAAAACTCAACATGATATGCACACAACTGAACTGTAGGAATAATTAAAGCCAGATTTCTAAAGGATGGAATTTTAATAACCACCGCTAGCTACTATGTAAATGTAAGCATTATTTATCTGGATCTAGGGATTGTCATCTGACGTCTCTGCATTAATTATAATTAACTCATTTCAACATAATAATGAATGTAAACTTAAAGAATATCAATATTAAGTTGGGTTAGGAACAAATAGACCAGAAAGTCTGGGTTCACATATGTCAATGTATTTTATGCCTGATCTGTACGCATCTAATGAATAATCACACACTTTGTGCATCAGCCTAGACTCTATATCTAAGTAGACTAAAATAACATATAAAATAACATATAATTTAACATTTATTGCTTTGTCTCCTGGACCAGTCAGAAGAACAAATGACAAGTTGGATGAGATGTGAATAACACGGTACCACAATATAATTTATTATTGTACACCAAGTTGGATGAGAGAAACTGTCCAGAAAAAAAACAGATAATTTTTTTGTATCAAATTTTTGATCCCATCCTGACATAGTAATTATAATCACTAGCGTTTTCTTAATATAATTTTTCAGCAATATTTTGTGTCTATAGTAGCACAATTTTGCCTTTATGACAATGAACCAGAGAAGAAGAAATGGACCAGATCTTGGTGCCCTTTGTTAGCCCATTAAACATTTTGTCAGATGTAAAAACGATATAAATTCAGGCATATTACAAAAGTAAGACAATTTTAGAAAACAAATTGGATACTACATTAAGCCATTTAAAACGTAATTGATAATTGACCGCTATCTTATTTGTGATGATTATTATTCATAGGGAGGTAGTTATTCTATGGTAACAGCAAAATGATACATAATGCATTGCTGACTGCTACTGACCAGACACTTGATATCACAAGAAATCAGAAACAAATTTCTGCCAGCAAACCTTGGAGTAGGCATCATGATCTCTACTCCAGAAGAATGGATGTGTTTTTTCAGCATAGTCCATCAATATATGATTGGTGGTGATGCAACTATTGTACTGTAGTTTTGTGTCTTTCACTACAATTCTCTGTTCTGCAGTACCATGCATAGGTATAACCAAATACACAGTGTTATACCTTATAAACAATAATAGGTAGTGTACAAGCTTAACAGTCACTTCCTTCAGCTGGTCTGCTGGATTGTTGAGTCACCACCACTGATCAAATACTGATGGACAATCCTAAAGGTACCTTAGATAGCTGTCAGCAGAATTTGTATTCATGGGTAGAAGACCAGATCCATTGCCAGACACTAGTGGCTGTGTGCTGCAGCTTATTTTTTTAGTTATAAAAATGGATTGGGCATGTTGGATCATTCTTTTCCCTTCATATATTAGCACATCTAATCTGTACCTTTTTTTCATGTTTTTTTTTAAATTATAATTTATGATAACCCATTTAATTATAATTTTAGATCACAAGTCCAAATAAAAACATACAGTCATACATCATTAGTGCAGGCAATGAGATTGGTAACCTTGCTTATATCTACTATTGAATTTTCAATGTGATGTATGTTTAGAAATCATGCAATGATGTTTGCTGAACATAGAATAATCTTGTTAAGCTTTAAGGAAGTGGACAAGAGAGAAGATGAGTATAGTTGATGTCTAGCTGAGTAACTGCAAGCAAACACCACAATCTGCTGGTCAAAGGCGAAAGTTAAAGCAAAGGATGAATTACAGTAGTAGGAGCCTAATAGTGGGAACCGATGTTCCAACAGGAAGACTTTGAGGACTGCACCATGTCAGGTGAAACCTGTTTCATAATTACTAAATATAAAAGACCTGGCCGAGCTGAGAAGAAGCTGCTGGTGCCAGAACCTGGACCAGGAAAGGTCATGTGGCTGGTAGGTGGGCTTACAGCTACCTATGCCACAGAAGAGTCCAACAGTGATCAGATGTCGGAGAAGGCCTGAGCTGGTAGGAAGATTCATTCCCTGAGCCTGTAGAAGATCCATAAGCATTGCCTGTAGAATAACTGTAAGCACCGACAGTAGAAGATTCGTACCCAGCTCCAGTAGAAGATCCACAAGCAGCGCCAGTATAAGACCGTTTCGAAACAGCTCAGGAGATGATTTGGCTGTAGCAGAGGACCGTTCCTGTGGGCTGTTACTTCCAGCACAGATGTACGGTGCAGGGTGTGGGATAGAACCATGCTTTAGGGATCGAGGATGGCCAGTGCGACAAATATACTGTATACCCGGTGACTCGCATATTTAGGACTTGTGGTCTAGCGGGAAACACTGGTGACTCCCGCTAGGGCCAATGCAACAATTAGAGGTGTTCATAGAGACTAAAATGGGGATGGGCCTAGTACTGAGAGTGACGCATGTGAAGTTGAGACATAAAGGCATTAACAGCCGTTTAACTGCTAGAAAACAAGAACAGTGTATGTAACAGAACGTTGGTAGATATTGTATTTAGTCGCCTTCCTGTCTACTATATAATCGTCTAATTCTGTCTGTCTGTAACGGAAATCCCGCATCACTAATTGGTCGCGCCCGGCCGGACGAGACCAATCAGCGACAGGCCGCGAATTGTCGCAGGATTTGAACCACGCACACCACCGCTATCGTCGGGAAATGAGCGGCGCTAGCCGCGGATCTCCCGACGGTAGCCGCGGGTCATCTCCTGCCGCATGGAAGTCAGCGGTGACGCAGCTGGGGGAATGACCGGCGCAAGCCGGTCATCTCCTGGCTGCTCGCAGCGGAAGTTCCCCGACCGGCTGCCTCCATGTAAACCCCACCAGCAGCCTCCACGTACACCCCACCAGCTGCAGCCTCTATATACCCCCGCAGCAGCAGGCTCCACATATACCCCCTAGAATACCCGATGCGTTAGAATCGGGCCACCATCTAGTCTACTATATAATCGTCTAATTCTGTCTGTCTGTAACGGAAATCCCGAGTCGCTGATTGGTCGCGCCCGGCCGGACGCGACCAATCAGCGACTGGCGCAGTCCGGCCGTGATCTCCCGACGGTAGCCGCGGGTCATCTGCCGCATGGAGGTCAGCGGCGACGCAGCTGGGAGATGACCGGCGCCAGCTGGTCATCTCCCGGCTGCTCGCAGCAGAAGTACCCCGACCGGCGGCCTCCACGTAAACCCCAGCAGCAGCCTCCATGTACACCTCACCAGCAGCAGCCTCTATGTACCCCAGCAGCAGCAGCCTCCACATGTACCCCAGCAGCAGCAGCCTCCACATATACTCCAGCAGCAGCCTCCACATACACCCCCAGCAGCAGCCTCTATATACACCCCAGCAGCCTCTATATATACCCCAGAAGCCTCTATATACACCCCAGCAACCTCTATATACACCCCAGCAGCCTCTATATACACCCCAGAAGCCTCTATATACACCCCATCAGCCTCTATATACACCCCAGCAGCCTCTACATGCACCCCAGCAGCCTCTATATATACCCCAGAAACCTCTATATACACCCCAGCAACCTCTATATACACCCCAGCAGCCTCTATATACACCCCAGAAGCCTCTATATACACCCCATCAGCCTCTATATACACCCCAGCAGCCTCTATATACACCCCAGCAGCAGCAGCCTCTATATACACCGCAGCAGCCTCTGACTTCTTAAACTTGGTAACGGTGAGCTCAGCAATGAATACAACCATGGAGAAGACATTATTGAAATACCAGAAGACATGTTGTGCACTGACTGCATTGTAAGTGATGTTTTTGGACAACATGTTGAAATTGATGTGAATGACCAAAGCAGTGTTGAGAGGGCCTCTTCCTAAGCAATTCTCTGTCCCAAGAATGATGACGTGGCTCTGCTAAATTCCTGTGTGATGGATAGAATGCCTGGACAGTATAAGTTGTACAAAAGTGATGATTCGGTGGATGTGGACAATGAAGATGAACGAGAGCATTATCCAGTTCAATTTTTAAATAGTCTTACGCCATCAGGAATGCCATCCCACAGACTACAACTTAAAGTTGGAACAATCGTAATGTTGCTGCGGAATCTAAATACAAGAAATGGCCTATGTAATGGAACTCACCTTATTGTTACTGGACTCCATTCCCACGTAATTCAAGCAAGAGTGATCACTGGATCAGCAAAAGGAGACAAAGTGTTCATTCCATGCATTGATTTATGTCCTTCGGACACCGGTCTTCCATTTAGGCTTCGGCGTTGACAGTTTCCAGTAAAACCAGCATTTGCCATTACAATGAACAAGTCACAAGTAGAGTTGAGCGATACTTTCCGATATCCTAAAGTATCGGAATCGGAATGGTATCGCCGATATCACTAAAATATCGGCGATACCCGATACCGATACCGGAAGTCCCATGTAAGTCTATGGGAACAAAATATCGCAACTAAAAAAACCCCATTCTTTCCTTGTAAACACTAAATATACACACATAGAATACATATATATATATACATGTCATTGTGACATATATATACATATATGTATAGTTTATACACTTCTACATAGTAAAATATCCTCTGATTCAATTGCCGGGTAAAGCCGGCTTCAGTGAAAAGACAGAAGCACCCGACATGAAATGACACTTGGTGTACATAGGGTTAACCATGTCTTTTCATGTCGTTTGCTATCTGATTTGCACAAACAATTAAATCAGTCTATGTGTGCAAAATTTCACACCTGTAGGGGTTAATTAAAGGTGTAAATTCGTTGTAAAAAAACGGACTTTTTTGCTACGAATTTACACCTTTAATTAACCCCTACAGGTGTGAAATTTTGCACACATAGTCTGATTTAATTGTTTGTGCAAATTAGATAGCAAAGGACATGAAAAGACATGGTTAACCCTATGTACACCAAGTGTCATTTCATGTCGGGTCACCCGACATGAAATGACACTTGGTGTACATAGGGTTAACCATGTCTTTTCATGTCCTTTGCTATCTAATTTGCACAAACAATTAAATCAGTCTATGTGTGCAAAATTTCACACCTGTAGGGGTTAATTAAAGGTGTAAATTCGTTGTAAAAAAAACGGACTTTTTTGCTACGAATTTACACCTTTAATTAACCCCTACAGGTGTGAAATTTTGCACACATAGACTGATTTAATTGTTTGTGCAAATTAGATAGCAAAGGACATGAAAAGACATGGTTAACCCTATGTACACCAAGTGTCATTTCATGTCGGGTTCTGCATTTTCACAAAAGCCGGCAATTGAATTAGCGGCTATTATACTATGTAGAAGTGTATGAACTACAAATATAAATATATATATATGTGTCACAAATTCAATGACATGTATATATATATATGAGGTGTAAAATTGCTGAAAAAAAATGCGTGGGCTCCCGCCCTATTTTCGCAACCAGACAGACAAAGCCAGTGAGTGGGGGCAGATAATAATAGCCCAGAGAGGGACCATTATTTTTGCCCCCCCCCGGCTACTAACATCTGCCCCCAGACACCCCAGGAAAGACAAATCTATAATTAGATTCGCCCTTTCTGGCACTTTGCCCGTCTATTCCCATTGCCCTGTAGCGGTGGCGAATGGGTTAATATGGGGTTAAAGCCACCTTGCTATTGAAAGGTGACCTTAAGCCAGGTTAATAATTGAGAGCTGTCAATTAGACAACTATCAATTATTAATCCTATTGCATGAAATAAAAATAAAACACACACACTTTAATTAAAAATCATTTTAATGAAATAAAGACACATGTTTTTGACCATCTTTTATTTTACTGCAAAAACCATTTCCTGTAATAAAAATAAAATAAAAAAGCAAAATTATTCTTACCTATCCCATGCACAGTCAGGTCCCACGGTGTAATCCTTCAGAAAGGGTTAATGTTTACTGCAGGGACCGCAGCTAATGCTGCAGCCTCACAGTAAACCCCAAATGAATGAGTTCCTCTCCTGCCTGACAGGAGAGTAAAGGCTGGGTGTCACATAACGATACACCAGCGATCCCGACAACGATATGCACTTGTCAGGATCGCTGGTGTATCGCTACATGATCGCTGCTGAGCTGCCAAACAGGCAGCTCAGGCAGCGATCTGGGACAGCGACACTGCGGGTAACATCGCTTAAGGGCCCGTCTCACATAGCGATATCGCTACCGAGATCGCTGCTGAGTCACTAGTTTTGTGACGCAGCAGCGAGCTCACCAGCGATATCGCTGTGTGTGACATTCAGCGACGATCAGCCCCCCTGCCGGGTATCGCTGATCGTCGCAGAAATGTCAGGACCTTTTTTTGATCGCTGGTTTCCCTCTGACAGGCACGCATCGCTGCGTGTGACAGGCGGGAGACCAGCGATCCGCTGGTAACCAAGGTACACAGCGGGTTTCCAGGCACCGCGCAGCGCTTGGAAACCCGCTGTGTACCTTGGATACCAGCTCCCTGCATCAGGGCGCTGGTATCCAAGGTACACAGCGGGTTTCTAGGCACAGCCCCGCGCCTGGAAACCCGCTGTGTACCTTGGTTACCAGCGGATCGCTGGTCTCCCGCCTGTCACACGCAGCGATGTGTGCCTGTCAGCGGGAAACCAGCGATCAAAAAAAGGTCCTGACATTTCAGCGACGATCAGCGATACCCGGCAGGGGGGCTGATCGTCGCTGAATGTCACACACAGCGATATCGCTGGTGAGCTCGCTGCTGCGTCACAAAACTAGTGACTCAGCAGCGATCTCGGTAGCGATATCGCTATGTGAGACGGGCCCTTAAGTGGAAAGCTTAATTGATTGCTTTCCACTTTCACTTCAGGTCAGCCAGGGACACCATCAGTGACGTCAGAGGGAACTGATTAACAAAAATAGGGGTTCCCTTCGAAAAAAAAATGGCGTGGGGTCCCCCCTATTTTTGTTAACCAGCCAGATGAAGCAGACCACTGAGGCCTGGATTTTCAGGCTGTTAAGGAGCCAAGATCCATGGACCTTGCCAGCCTGATAATACTAGGCCACAGCAGTCTGCATATCTTGGCTGATTAACAAAAATAGGGGATCCCCTCGAAAAAAATTGGCGTGGGGTCCCCCCTATTTTTGTTAACCAGCCAGATGAAGCAGACCGCTGAGGCCTGGATTTTCAGGCTGTTAAGGAGCCAAGATCCATGGACCTTGCCAGCCTGATAATACCAGGCCACAGCAGTCTGCATATCTTGGCTGATTAACAAAAATAGGGGATCCCCTCGAAAAAAATTGGCGTGGGGTCCCCCCTATTTTTGTTAACCAGCCAGATGAAGCAGACCGCTGAGGCCTGGTTTTTTCAGGCTGGTAAGGATCCAATATCCATGGACCTTGCCAGCCTGATAATACCAGGCCACAGCAGTCTGCTTAGCTTGGCTGGTTAACAAAAATAGGGGATCCCCTCGAAAAAAAAACGGCGTGGGGATCCCCCCTATTTTTGTTAACCAGCCAAGTAAAATGCAGACTGCTGCGGCCTGGTATTAAAAGACTGTCAAGGCCCATGGATTTTGGCCCTCAACAGCCTGATAATACCAGGCTACAGCAGCCCCACATTTGGCGCATCAAAAGATGTGCCAATTGTGGCATTTTACCCGGCTCTTCCCACTTGCCCTGTAGCGGTGGCAAGCGGGGTAATAAGGGGTTAATGTCACCGTTGATTGCACGGTGACAATAAGCCCGGTTAATAATGGAGAGGTGTCAATAAGACACCGATCCATTATTAATCCCAAAGTTTTTAAATGTTTAAAAAAAAGACAAAGCAAGAAAAAAGTCTTTTAATGAAATAAAAGAGACAACACAGTTTTCATTAATTTTATTGTACTCTCATTCCTGCGACGCCATCGATCTCCTGTAAAAAAAGAAAAAAAAAAAAACCAACAGTATACCACCTGTCCGACGCAGTCCATAACGACAGTCCCACGACGATCCAACTCTGCTACATCGCAATGACAGGCAGAGCCTGTCATTGCGACGCAGCACAGCTGATTACCTGCTTCCCCGGCGGTGACGTCATCGGACTGACTGCTTTACGGCCGGGATTACCCAGCAGTCACTGCAGTTATCGCGAGAAACTGCATGTGACCGCCGGGGAAAGAAGATTGCGGCCATCAAGCAGTCCAGGACGTGACCGCCGGAGATCTTCTGCCAGGTAAGTGCCGCTGACTCCTGACAGACCCGACCGACGGACACTGACAGTGACAGTGACAATCCCGATTCCGGTATCCGATATGACGAAAATATCGGAACTCGGAATCGGAATTCCGATACAGCCAATATCGGCCGATACCCGATATTTGCAGTATCGGAATGCTCAACCCTAGTCACAAGGTCAAACTCTACAGCGTGTTGACATACAGTACAGACCAAAAGTTTGGACATACCTTCTCATTTAAAGAATTTTCTGTATTTTCATGACTATGAAAATTGTAAATTCACACTGAAGGCATCAAAACTATGAATTAACACATGTGGAATTATATACTTAACAAAAAAGTGTGTAACAACTGAAATTATTTATGTCTTATATTCTAGGTTCTTCAAAGTAGCCACCTTTTGCTTTGATGACTGCTTTGCACACTCTTGGCATTCTTTTGATGAGCTTCAAGAGGTAGTCACCGGAAATGGTTTTCACTTCACAGGTGTGCCCTGTCAGGTTTAATAAGTGGGATTTCTGGCCTTTTAAATCGGGTTGGAGCCATCAGTTGTGTTGTGCAGAAGTCGGGTGGATACACAGCTGATAGTCCTACTGAATAGACTGTTAGAATTTGTATTATGGCAAGAAAAAAAGCAGCTAAGTAAAGAAAAACGAGTGGCCATCATTACTTTAAGAAATGAAGGTCAGTCAGTCCGAAAAATTGGGAAAACTTTGAAAGTGTCCCCAAGTGCAGTTGCAAAAACCATCAAGCGCTACAAAGAAACTGGCTCACATGAGGACCGCCCCAGGAAAGGAATACCAAAAGTCACCTCTGCTTCTGAGGATAAGTTTATCCAAGTCACCAGTCTCAGAAATCGCAGGTTTACAGCAGCTCAGATTAGAGACCAGGTCAATGCCACACAGAGTTCTAGCAGCAGACACATCTCTACAACAACTGTTAAGAGGAGACTTTGTACAGCAGGCCTTCATGGTAAAATAGCTGCTAGGAAACCACTGCTAAAGACAGGCAACAAGCAGAAGAGACTTGTTTTGGCTAAAGAACACAAGGAATGGACATTAGACCAGTGGAAATCTGTGCTTTGGTCTGATGAGTCCAAATTTGAGATCTTTGGTTCCAACCACGTGTCTTTGTGCGACGCAGAAGAGGTGAATGGATGGACTCTACATTCCTCGTTCCCACCGTGAAGCATGGAGGTGGAGGTGTGATGGTGTGGGGGTGCTTTGCTGGTGACACTGTTAGGGATTTATTCAAAATTGAAGGCATACTGAACCAGCATGGCTACCACAGCATCTAGTAGCGGCATGCTATTCCATCCTGTTTGCGTTTAGTTGGACCATCATTTATTTTTCAACAGAACAATGACCCCAAACACACCTCCAGGCTGTGTAAGGGCTATTTGACCAAGAAGGAGAGTGATGGGGTGCTACGCCACCTGGCCTCCACAGTCACCAGACCTGAACCCAATCGAGATGGTTTGGGGTAAGCTGGACTGCAGAGTGAAGGCAACAGGGCCAACAAGTGCTAAACATCTCTGGGAACTCCTTCAAGATTGTTGGAAGACCATTTCCGTTGACTACCTCTTGAAGCACATCAAGAGAATGCCAAGGGTGTGCAAAGCAGTCATTAAAGCAAAAGGTGGCTACTTTGAAGAACCTAGAATATAAGACATAATTTCAGTTGTTACACACTTTTTTGTTAAGTCTATGATTCCACATGTGTTAATTCATAGTTTTGATGCCTTCAGTGTGAATGTACAATTTTCATAGTTATGAAAATACAGAAAAATCTTTAAATGAGAAGGTGTGTCCAAACTTTTGATCTTTACTGTATATCTATCGGAGCCCATTTTTGGTCATGGACAACTATACGTTGCATTTTCAAGAGTTAAAATGAGATCCAACATTAAGGTGCAAGTTTTTTATACCCCTTTACAAGGAAAGTTGCTTATAGATAGTCAAAAGGTATTCACAAGAAATGTGGTGCACAAAAATTTTGGGTTGATATTGTTAACAAATATATTATAGTGGCGATGTACTTCTTTCATCCGATGATTTATTTAAATACAGTTAGATATTCATGTAATAGTTTATATATTTTGATGATCTGTTTAATAATTTCGTTCAGCTGTATTAAGTTCTATGAGCAATAACATTTAATGATAATGTATATATTTTACCTGGAAAATCCTGTGTATTCATGGCATTATTCTTAAATCTTCATAAATAAACTACATAGATATTCTAGAATACCCGATGCGTTAGAATCGGGCCACCATATAGTGTCATAATATACCGTATATACTCGTGTATAAGCCGACCCGTGTATAAGCCGACCCCCCTAATTTTGCCACAAAAAATTGGGAAAACGTATTGACTCGTGTTTAAGCCGGGTGTATAAACTGCCCTCCTGCTCTGTGCTCCCCCATCCAGCTCTGTGCTCCCCATTCTCCTCTGTACTCCCCCCCCTCCTGCTCCGTCCTCCGCTGTGCTTCCCCATTCCCTCTCCGTCCTCCTGTGCCCCCCGTCCTGCTCCGTGCTCCTCTGTGCCCTCCATCCTCTCCCCCATCCTGCTCCGTGCTCCTCTGTGCCCTCCATCCTCTCCCCGTCCTGCTCCGTGCTCATTGTCCTCCTCCATGCTTCCCCCGTCCTCCGTTCTCCCCCCGTCCTCCTCCATGCTTTCTCCGTCCACCGTTCTCCCCCCCGTCCTGCTCCATGATTCCCCCGTCCTCCGTTCTCCCCCGTCCTCCTCCATGCTTCCCCCGTCCTCCGTTCTCCCCCCCGTCCTGCTCCATGCTTCCCCCGTCCTCCATTCTCCCCCCGTCCTCCATGCTTCCCCCGTCCACCGTTCTCGCCCCGTCCTGCTCCATGCTCCTTGTCCTCTCCTCCATCATACTCACCCCCCCCGTGCCATCGCTGAACGTCCCTGCAATCCTGCGTTCTCCGCGGCTTCCTGCAGCTCTCCAGCGCTGAGCGGTGACGTAATACCGCTCATTAAGGCCATGAATATGGAGGCCACGCCTATGGGAGTGGCGTCGCGTCCATATTACATGACCTTAATGAGTGGGTATTACATCACCGCTCAGTGCTGGAGAGCTGCAGGAAGCCGGGGAGAACGCAGGATTGCAGGGACGCTCAGCGATGGCACGGGGAGGGGTGAGTATGATGTCCCAGCCACCGGCTCCTGCCGCGGCATCCCCTCCCCCGCTGGTTTCTGCCCTATGACTCGTGTATAAGCCGAGGGGGCATTTTCAGCACGAAAAAAGGTGCTGAAAATCTCGGCTTATACACGAGTATATACAGTGTATTAACCCTGTTACCGGCAATATAGTGCTTACTTTTATATATACGGTACTTATAAATAGATTTTCCTTTTTGTGTTAGTTAGTGTTGGTTAAGTACCACTGTCTCCTTATTGTCTACACTGTTGCATCCAAGTAAACTGCTTACAAAGCAACATACTTCTCTTGCTAAATCCGCTTACTAATCGTTTGCATCTATTTTATTTGCATTACTCAAGAAAACATATCCCTCTAGTCAGTAGTCTCTTGGGAAGAAGAAGCTTTAGAAAATTCTCAATTACACTTCCTAAGAATAGAAAAGCTATGGAATTTGGAGTGAAATAATATTGAGAATGCTCATTGGGTTGCATTTTTCGATTTCACTGTGTAGGGACTAAAGCTGAAGAAAATTTGTTGTCTGCTTTGACATAAAGGCCCTATAGATAACATGGCTCATCAAGTCACAGCATGGCACTTGAACACATCTGGAACTAGTAAGCTGGTTAAAAGCATTCATTTCAGTGAGCAGACTACAACATTCTTTACTACCTTATTGGTCTGTACAGTGGTACACGCAGCCTTAGATGTGAACAGAAGCTGCTTATATAACAGAGGCACAGTGTGAAACATTCCTAGTTATTTTCCTCTATTTTCAATTATTTTTATTTATACTCATTTTCCACATTCAAAATTAATACAAATGAATTCCTGCAATGATTGTAACTCACTTATTCCCTTTCCTATGCATGTATTTGTTTCATATGGTTCCATATATTTCACACTGCCGTACAATGAACATGCACATCAGCCGCTATAGGGATCATGATCTATATTCCCTATCTGAAACACAGATATCCAAATGATGGTCATTTTGATAGAAAACAAATTAACTTATAGTATGTTTCTGGAGTATGTGATGAGACCTAAGAATCTGTATAAAATCCATGCGAACACAGGGAGACCATACAACCATAGAACCTCCAAGCAGATGTTGTCCTTAGTTGGATTGGAAGCCAACAGTGGTTACTAAACTTTCCTTCCTGTGACCAATGATTATCCATTACATGCACACTGATGAAAATATTATTATTATACATTTATATAGCGCCATTTATTCATGGCGCTTTACATTTGAAGAATATTGATATTAACAGTTAATACAATTTAGAAAAATCGCAGTGTGCTGACACAAAGTGTATATGCAGGAACATGGTCTGAACATACCACAGCTCACAAAGCATGAAGCAAAAGAGAGTATACAGACATTACAGCATGGGATCACAGCCTCTGCGTTCTGTGAGTTAAAACATGTCCCTGCCTGTTTATTAACACATTTTATCTCACTTTTTACTCTCCTTTGCACCGGCCCCTGCCCAGGAGCTTTTCTATGTGCAGACCATGTTCCTGCACGGTCAGACACAGCTATTGCACAGTACAGAGCAGGGGCACAAATACAGTATATAAGATTATCTCAGTAAAGTAACATTTTTTTAACAAATCCAATTGTGGAACTTATTTTTGTTCCAAGATTTATTGATTAAAATGTGCTTTTTTCATGGGACAATCCCTTTAACCCCTTCAAGACCCAGCCTATTTTGACCTCAAAGACCTTGCCATTTTTGCAATTCTGACCAGTGTCCCTTTATGAGGTAATAACTCAGGAACGCTTCAACGGATCCTAGCGATTCTGAGATTGTTTTTTCGTGACATATTGGGCTTCATGTTAGTGGTAAATTTAGGTCGATAATTTTTGCGTTTATTTGTGAAAAAAATGGAAATTTGGCGAAAATTCTGAAAATTTTGTAATTTTCTAATTTTTAATTTTTATTCTGTTAAACCAGAGAGTTATGTGGCACAAAATAGTTAATAAATAACATTTCCCACATGTCTACTTTACATCAGCACAATTTTGGGAACAACATTTTTTTTTGTTAGGAAATTATAAGGGTTAAAAGTTGACCAGCGATTTCTCATTTTTACAGCAAAATTTACAAAACCATTTTTTTTAGGGACCACCTCACATTTGAAGTCACTTTGAGGGGTCTATATGGCAGAAAATACCCAAAAGTGACACCTTTATAAAAACTGCACCCCTCAAGCTACTCAAAACTACATTCAAGAAGATTATTAACCCTTCAGGTGCGACACAGGAACTAAAGCAACGTGGAAGGAAAAAATGGACATTTTAATTTTTCCAACAAAAATTTTCTTTTAGCATCAATTTTTTCATTTTTACATGGGCATCAGGATAAAATGGATCCTAAAATTTGTTGGGCAATTTCTCCTGAGTACACAGATACCTCATATGTGGTCATAAACCACTGTATGGGCGCACGGCAGGGCTCAGAAGGGAAGGAGCGCCATTTGACTTTTTGAATGGAAAATATGCTGGAATATTTAGCGGTTGCCATGTCGCATTTGGAGAGTTCCTGTGTGCCTAAACATTGGAGCTCCCCCACAAGTGACCCCATTTTGGAAACTAGACCCCTAAGGAACTTATCTAGATGCATAGTGATCACTTTGAACCCCCAGGTGCTTCACAAATTGATCTGTAAAAAAAAGAAAGTACTTTTTTTTCACAAAAATTTTCTTTTAGCCTCAGTTTTTTCATTTTCACATGGGCAACAGTATAAATTGGATCCTAAAATTTGTTGGGCAATTTCTCCTGAGTACACAGATACCTCATATGTGGTCATAAACCACTGTTTGGCGCACGGCAGGGCTCAGAAGGGAAGGAGCGCCATTTGACTTTTTGAATGGAAAATATGCTGGAATATTTAGCGGTTGCCATATCGCATTTGGAGAGTCCCTGTGTGCCTAAACATTGGAGCTCCCCCACAAGTGACCCCATTTTGGAAACTAGACCCCCTAAGGAACTTATCTAGATACATAGTGAGCACTTTGAACTCCCAGGTGCTTCACAAATTGATCGTAAATAAAAGAAAGTACTTTTTTTTCACAAAAATTTTCTTTTAGCCTCAGTTATTTTCATTTTCACATGGGCAACAGTATAAATTGGATCCTAAAATTTGTTGGGCAATTTCTCCTGAGTACACAGATACCTCATATGTGGTCATAAACCACTGTTTGGGCGCACTGCAGGGCTCAGAAGGGAAGGAGCGCCATTTGACTTTTTGAATGGAAAATATGCTGGAATATTTAGCGGTTGCCATGTCGCATTTGGAGAGTTCCTGTGTGCCTAAACATTGGAGCTCCCCCACAAGTGACCCCATTTTGGAAACTAGACGCCCTAAGGAACTTATCTAGATGCATAGTGAGCACTTTGAACCCCCAGGTGCTTCACAGAAGTTTATAACGCAGAGCCGCGAAAATAAAAAATCATTTTTTTTTCTCAAAAAATGATTTTTTAGCCCACTGTTTTTTATTTTCACAATGGTTACAGGAGAAATTGGACCCCAAAAGTTGTTGTCCAGTTTCTCCTGAGTACGCTAGTACCCCATATGTGGGGGGAACCACTGTTTGGGCACACGTCAGGGCTCGGAAGGGATGTAGTGACGCTTTGAAATGCCGACTTGATGGAATGGTCTGCGGGCATCTTGTTACGTTTGCAGAGCCCCTGATGTGCCTAAACAGTAGAAACTCCCCACAAATGACCCTATTTTGGAAACTAGACCCGGCAAAGAACTTATCTAGATGTGTGGTGAGCACTTTGAACCCCCAAGGGCTACACAGAAGTTTATAACGCCCGGGCATGAAAATAAAAAAATCATATTTTTTCCACAATCAGGATCTTTTAGTCCCCAATTTTTTTATTTTCCCAAGGGTAACATGAGAAATTAGACCCAAAAGTTGTTGTCCAATTTGTCCTGAGTATGCTGATATCCCATATGTGGGAGAAAACTACTGTATGGGCACACGTCGGGGCTCGGATGGGAAGTAGCGACGTTTTGAAATGCCCACTTGATGGAATGGTCTTCGGACGTCATGTTACGTTTGCAGAGTCCCTGATGTGCCTAAACAGTAGAAACTCCCCACAAGTGACCCCATTTTGGAAACTAGATCCCCCAAGGAACTCCTATAGATGTGTGATAAGCACTTTGAATCTCCAAGTCCTTCACAGAAGTTTATAACGCAGAGCCGTGAAAATATAAAATCATTTTTTTTTCCACAAAAATAATTTTTAGTCCCCAATTTTTTTTCCCAATGTTAACAGGAGAAATTAGAACCCCAAAGTTGTTGTGCAATTTTTCCCGAGTAGCTGATACCCCATATGTGGGGATAAACCACTGTTTGGGCATACGTCGGGGCTTGGAATAAAGGGAGCACTGTTTGACTTTTTGAACGCAAAATTTGCAGGAATCAATGGTGGCTCCATGTCGCGTATGGAGACCCCCTGATGTGCCTAAATAGTGGAAACCCTCAATTTACTAACTCCAACCCTAACCCACACAACAACATCAACCCTAACCCCAACCCTAACACCCCTACACACCAACAAAACCTAATACAATAACCTCCTAATATCATAACCCTAACACCCCAACACCACCCTAACCTTCAACTAACTCACCAACCTATTCACCATAACGTATTGTTTTAACTAACAGTAGCCCGCTAACCCATTAATACCTCCAATCAACCTCCAACCCCGATTCCTCAACCCTAACCCCTAATTCCACACCTCAACGATCCGAAATTCCAGACACCTAATCCGAATAGATTCCTACACCATTCAACCCTAACAATCGCTAACCCTAACTCCTACACAATCCCGATCTAACCCTACAGGCTGGGTTCATATTGCGTTTATACCAGCCCGGTTCAACACGTAAGCAGCGTCAGACACAGCCGGTCAGCGGTAACGGTATAGCGGATCCGACGCGAAATCCGCGCGCGGAATCAGCAGAAATCACCGCGATCCGCAGCAAATCCGCCGCGGATCAGCAGCGAATCAGCCATCAGCACGAAATCCGCCGCGGATCAGCAGCGAAATCAGCAGCGGATCAGCAGCGAAATCAGCCGCGGATCAGCAGCGAAATCAGCCGCGGATCAGCAGCGAAATCAGCAGCGATCAGTAGCGAATCAGCGCGATCAGCAGCGAAATCGCTGCGGATCGCAGCGAATCAGCAGCAAAATCAGTCGCGGATCAGCAGCGAAATCCGCCGTGGATCAGCAGCAAAATCAGCCGCGGATCCGCAGCGAATCAGCAGCGAAATCCGCCGCGGATCAGCAGCGAAATCCGCCGCGGATCAGCAGCGAAATCAGCCGCGGATCAGCAGCGAAATCAGCCGCGGATCAGCAGCGAAATCAGCCGCGGATCAGCAGCGAAATCGCTGCGGATCAGCAGCGGATCAGCAGCGAAATCAGCCGTGGATCAGCAGCGAAATCCGCTGCGAATCAGCAGCGAAATACGCCGCGGATCAGCAGCGAAATCAGCAGCGGATCAGCAGCGAAATCAGCCGCGGATAACAGGAATCCGCTGCAACAGCAGCGAAATCCGCTGCGGATTCGCAGCGAATCAGCAGCAAAATCAGTCGGGGATCAGCAGCGAAATCCGCCGCGAATCAGCAGCGAAATCCGCCGCGAATCAGCAGCGAAATCCGCTGCGGATTCGCAGCGAATCAGCAGCAAAATCAGTCGGGGATCAGCAGCGAAATCCGCCGCGAATCCGCAGCGAAATCCGCCGCGGATCAGCAGCGAAATCCGCCGCGGATCAGCAGCGAAATCAGCCGCGGATCAGCAGCGAAATCAGCCGCGGATCAGTAGCGAAATCAGCCGCGGATCAGCAGCGAAATCAGCCGCGGATCAGCAGCGAAATCCGCTGCGGATCCGCAGCGAATCAGCAGCAGAATCAGCCGTGGATCCGCAGTGAATCAGCAGCAAAATCAGCTGCGGGATCAGCAGCGAAATCCGCTGCGGATCCGCAGCGAATCAGCAGCAAAATCAGTCGTGGATCAGCAGAGCGATAAATCCGCAGCGGATCAGCAGCGAAATCCGCGCGAATCAGCAGCGAAATCCGCCGCGATTCAGCAGACGAAAAATCAGCCGCGGATCCGCCGCGGATCAGCAGCGAAATCCGCCGTGGATCAGCAGCAAAATCCGCTGCGGATTCGCAGCGAAATCAGTCGCGGATCTGCAGCGAAATCAGTCGCGGATCCGCAGCGAAATCAGTTGCGGATCCGCAGCGAAATCAGCCGTGGATCCGCAGCGAAATCCGCTGCGGATCAGCAGCGAAATCAGCCGCGGATCAGCAGCGAAATCAGCCGCGGATCAGCAGCGAAATCCGCCGCGGATCTGCAGCGAAATCCGCCGCGGATCCGCAGCGAAATCCGCCACACGTTGCGGATTTTGCTGCGGATCCGCGGCGTATTTTGCTGCGGATCCGCGGCGGATTTCGCTGCTGATCTGCGGCGGATATCGCTGCGCATCCGCGGCTGATTTCGCTGCTGATCCGCCGCGGATCAGCAGCGAAATCCGCCGCGGATCCGCAGCAAAATACGCCGCGGATCCGCAGCAAAATCCGCAACGTGTGCACAGGGCCTAATAGGAAAAAAAAAAAAAAAAAAATCTTTATTTTTTTTTATTTGTCCCTACCTATGATAAAGGGGGGGTTCATTTACTTTTTTTTATTTTGATCACTGTGACAGTTTATCACAGTGATCAAAATAAATTTTTGGACACTGGGGGGCGCACTGCGCATGCGCCGGCCGGCGGGCGCACTGCTCATGCGCCCGCCATTTTCCAAGATGGCGGCGCCCATGAAGAGGCCCGGGCGGACGCCGGGACCGATCCAGGGACATCGGTGGATCGGGAGAGGTGAGTAGGGTGGTCGGAAGGTTAGTGGGGGGGGTCGGAAGGTGGGGGCACCGGAGCAAAGGAGGAGGGGAGCTGTTAGTGACGGCGGTGACCGATCGCTGCCATCTTTCGGTGGCGGCGGCCGATCGCCGCCGTGACTCGGTGTGGGGGGGTCAGGTCTCGGTGTCCAACCATGGCAGATGCTATTGCAGCATCGGCCATGGCTGGATTGTAATATTTCACCAATTAAATTGGTGAAATATTACAGATTGCTCTGATTGGCTGTTTCACTTTTAACAGCCAATCAGAGCGATCGTGGCCACGGGGTGGTTAAGCCAACCCCCCTGTGGTGAAGCACAAAGGGTCCTGTAACTGCGGGTCGGGTGACCTTTGAGTGACCCCGGTCTCCCGGCCCGCAGGAACGCAATCCTTTCATGACGCAGGGTATGCGTCATAGGTCGGATTGGCACCGACTTTCATGACGCATACGCTGTGTCAAAGGTCGGGAAGGGGTTAATAAAGCTTCTAGTTTTGTTTTGTTTTTTTATAAATCATAAGACAACGGTCATTAAAGGGTCGATATTGACATTAAGATTCCTACTTCCAATAGTTGAAATTAGAGTTCAAGTCATCTTCCTCTCTGAAAAGGCAATTTTCATATTAAATTTCCAAGCAGAGCATTGCATGGCCTATAAGTCTCCTTACTCTGGCATCTCAGGAATGTCAGGAATGTCAGTCTTCACAAGGAAAGATGTTACCCCTTGGTGTACCTAGAAGAATTACTGCTGACTTGAAGACAAAGGGTGGTCACACCAAATATTGATTTGATTTAGACTTCTCTTATGCTATGGTTCTCAAAGTTGCCTATTTCTTGGTGTTTCTTCAAAAAAAATTGCTTGAAAAGCATATATTTAAATGCAATTCTGTATAAATTTGTTACCTAGGAGAGACCTCATTGATGCAGTATCTTGTGTCTTGTTGATGTGCTCAACCTTGCCGTGGTGTATGACCTATGACATGAAACTGTTTTCCACGACCTTACCTTTAAACACATACAGCCACAATCCACATGGTAAGGCTTATATGCACTACTAACTAATAACAGTAACCCTGACAGTAGAAAGAAGACACTTGGCGCATATGTATAAAAGAGCAGAATTGATAATCTGACTAAAAACGATGGGAAGTGTGCTCAACATTTTTAGACAATCTGGGGCCCATTGCAGCCTCGCACCACCAAACACCCCTCCTCCCCAACTGCAACCCACAGCATCGCCCTACACCTGCTGCCACCACCATCAACTTCCTTCAGCAGCGACCCTGCCTCCCCCTCCACCACCAGCCCACAGCCACCCCCTGTTAAGCTACATTTGGATTAGAAGACGCACCCACATTTCTCTCTCTCTCTCTATATATATATCTAAACGGATCCAGGTTCTCTTGCCTTGTCAGGAATACATCAGAAAAATGGCACCAAAAGATGAGATGCTGAGAGAATGCCTAAGGCAGCAACAACAACAGATCTGGAAGGAAGAACAGGAACAGGAAGCACAGTGGCAAGATAAGCCGCTGCATGGGATGTACTATCGACAGATAATGGAGGTGGCTGACATGGAGAAATCCTACCAATGTCTGAAGAAAGCTGGACTCTGAGACAGCACAGAGGCACTAATCATAGCGGCACAAGAGCAAGCACTAAGTACAAGATCCATAGAAGCAGGGATATACCACACAAGACAAGACCCAAGGTGCAGATTATGCAAAGAAACCTATACAAAAGATCAAACCCCGGCACACTCCAAAAAAGTGAAGAGAGAACTAGTTGCTTTCAAAATTTTAATTAGTTTATCTTGTACAAAGAAAGTGGTTTCCAAAGAAGGTTTTGGCTCAGGCACGAGCCTTCATCAGGAAGACAATCTGTTCACACATAACAAAAAACAGTATATATTATAATCAAAAGACAAAGAAAGATAAATAGAAAAAACACATAAGTACATGTTTACGGTATATCACGTATTCTACATTGGATAATATTATATAGTGTTATCTGGTGTACATACCGAAACTCAAGCAAGATGGCAGCGCCATCCACCCGCTGATGCACTTCCTGTATCGTCTGACACACTTCCAGTGATGCAAACGACACCGCCCATCCAGGAAGTATCAATCACTATAAATGGACGATATGGCTAGCACACAGCACTCCTTACCTCCGCATTGAAGCGGTCACCAACAAGAACACAGGTACTGCCTATCTGCACTCAAGGATCTACTATATCACTACAATATACCTTTGCAATTGCTAATGCCTCTCTGCCTTTTCACTACCACTAGGGTGGGAGTCACATGCCAGCTGCAGTCTTCCACATGATATGTGCCCCATATTGATAAACAGTATATATAGATATAGCATCCATCAAGTTTTTTTTTCTATACAGAATAGTGAATAAGGCTCATTGTGACCTAACTACCTCTAAATACTTTATGCGTATTTCATTACTTTCGAAAGGTAACTTGATCCATTTTTTCCTAACCCATAGTATACCGACTATATACCTTATATCGATAGACTGCTATATTTACATGATATTTCCTTGAAATATAGATACAAAGGCTATGTCTACCTTAATGCACATGCATTCCTAGGAAATTGGTAAAAAGGTAATTATCAGTTTCTCATATTTAGACACCCTCAAAAAAACTAGAAATCAGATCATCCACTCTATGTCACTTAATCCTGCTAGCTCAATTTGGTAGTTATGAGATCAATGGAAACAATGCAGAACAAACATATTGATAAGTAACTTTCTTTATTTCTAATAGACCATTTCTGACAGTATCTATAGGATAATCTGAAAATTCAGGATTAACAAACGGTATAGCTACTAGTAAGTGGACTACACACTATATTCCCTCACCTCTTCAGTTGTGCTTTTCTATCTGTTACATTTCAACACCATTTCTTATAATCTATGATCCTTTTATTTTTTCACTTTTTCTTTTTCTTCTTCTTCTTCATTTTTTCTGTTCTCTTGTTTCCCCACCCTATCACCACAACACCATTGCACTATCACAAGCGGTTTCGGTATGTACACCAGATAACGCTATATTATTCAATGTAGAGTATGTGATATACTGTAATCATGTACTTATGTGTTTTTTCTATTTATCTTTCTTTTTGATTATAATATATACTGTTTTTTGTTATGTATGAACAGATTGTCACCCTGATGAAGGCTCGTGCCTGAGCCGAAACGTTGTTTGGAAACCACTTTATTTGTACAAGATAAACTAATTAAAACTTTGAAAGCAACTAGTTCTCGCTTCAATTTTTTCAAGTGTGCCAGGGTTTGATCTTTTGTATTGTCTTATTGTTTTACCCCTGAACACCTAACAGTGGTTGAGCTTGATCCTATCCGCTTGTAGTATGCAAAGAAACCTCTGAAACAGTCCAACACATAGTGGCAGAATGTAAAATGCAAGTAGGAACAGCGTATACCGAGCGCCACAACCAAGTAGCGGGAATTGTATACAGGAACATATGCACAGCATATGAGCTAAGTCCCCCTAAGTCCAGGTGGGAGACCCCAGAGGTAAGTGGTGGAGAATGAAAGGGGTAAAATCCTGTGGGACTTCAAGATCCAGACAGATAAGCAGGTGTTGGCTAACCAACCAGACATTGTGATAGTAGACAAGGATCAGAAGACAGCAATGATAATAGATGTGGCAGTGCCAAGTGACAGCAACATCAGAAAGAAGGAATATGAGAAGCTGAAGAAATACCAGGTCTTCAAAGGAGAACTGGAGAAAATGTGGAAGGTGAAGGCAACAGTGATTCCAGTGGTGATAGGAGCTCTTGGAACAGTGACCCCTAAGTTGGAAAAATGGCTACAACAGATCCCAGGAGCAACATCTGAGCAGAAAAGCGCAATGCTCGGAACAACCATTATCCTGCGCAGAAACCTCAAACTCCCATTGGGGGTGAGAAGGAAGTTTTATAAATATATACATAGACATACAGCTCTGGAAAAAATTAAGAGACCACCACATCAAAACCCTGTCATGGGCAGCTCATTCTCCAGACCTGAACCCCATTGAAACCCTCTGGAATGTAATCAAGAGGATAATGGATAGTCACAAGCCATCAAACAAAGAACTGCTTAAATTTTTGCGCCAGAAGTAGTGTGAAAGTAGTGGTCTGGGAGGAGATCCCTCAGGAGAACATCCGCAACCTCATTAGGAGCATGCCCAGGCATTGTAAGGAGGTCATACAGGCACGTGGAGGCCACAAACAATACTGAGCATCATTTTGACTTGTTTCCACTTTAATTTGTCTTGTTTTGATTTTTATTTTGACTTGTTTCCACTTTCATTTTGGGGGGTCTCTCCAAATCCAGGCCTCAATTGGTTCAAAAATTGATTTCCATTGATGATTTTTGTGTGATTATGTTGACAGCACATTCAACTTTGTACACAACAAAGTATTCAATGAGAATATTTCAGTCATTTAGATCTAGGATGTGTTATTTGAGTGTTCCCTTTATTTTTTTGAGCAGTGCATATATATATATATATTATATATATATATTATAATATATATGCATAATCAAATTGTAAGGCAGGGAGTTGATAACCAGAGCTAGTCCAAGTATGCCTTCCAAAAGTATCCAAAAAAAAAAGTTGTCCATGATCCGTCTCCTCCATATATTTCCGAACTAAGCTCCCAATATCTTCCAACACGCAACCTCCAGTCCTCCCAAGACCTCCTTCTCTCCTTTCATATGTATTTTACCCAATCACCTCCAAGATTTCTCCTGAGTGTCCCCTATAATCTGGAATTTGGTGTCTCAACAGATCCGACTATCCGCCACAATCAGAACCTTAAGACGGAATTTGAAAACCCACCTTTTCAAGAATGCTTACATCCTGCAATGACCCTGACGCCACCTCACCACCATCGAGGCTGCTGCAATCCTCCACCCTACTGTCTCCTTCCCCATTATTCTGTTGATTGTTAGCCTGCAACAGCAGGGCCCTCTCCTTTCTGTACCAGTCAGTCATTGTTAGTTTGTTCACTGTATTTTATATTTATATCCTGTATGTAACGCCTTCTCGTGCACAATGGTGCTCTAAAAATAATTAATAATGATATATACAGTATATATCATCAAATGTTGGAATAAATATAGACGTAATCAATACCTGTAGACAAATTCCAGTCAGGAACAAATCAAATAACCAGAGGACCACCGCACTTGATGTGTGTTTCGCATTGAAATGCTTCATCAAGGAGAGGTGGGAAGCCAGTGTACAACTTATTTATAAGGTAAAGGATCCAGTCATATAAGTGTAAATTAATTACCCGTTCAACACCTGTGTTAGGTTGGCTCAGACGCAAGGGTACTGCCTCCCAGATAGAATTGCCAGAACCAATCCGGTCACGTGGTACAAAATGACATACACTGTAACAGCAACATAGTCAGCGTCTCTGGAATAAGGAAGGATCGGGACAACGCAGTGTATTTTTTTCATGGATTATTCACTTTATGATTACCTGTGCTTCTTAACTTACCAGTTTATTTACTATCATGTTTTATTCAGTTTATTTTATACACATTCACATTTTATTAAATATTTACACATTTATATTGGTTTGCAGTTTATTTTCTTTGCGTTAACTTGCCTCGTTGACACTATATCTATGGTATTTATACTGGTAATGAGGCAAACCATGATGCGGGGCTCTTATTCTGCTTGAACCCCTGCAATTATCTGAAACCTGTAGGGAAACAATCAATCTCCCTGCAGTAGACAACAGGGGAAAGTATTGAAATCAATGAACTACTCAAGTACTGCACAGAACTGCTAGATCTTCCCAGTCAAAAGAAAGAACCCCTTGAAAGTGGACCTGTCAATAAGTGGGAAATGACCAGCTTTTGCTCTCACTACTCCCATGACTATTATGTTTTTTTCTTTTCATTAGTCATCCAGTTATAGATAAATGGACATTTTATTTTGTGCTTATTTAAATGGTCTTTCCAAGGAACCATAGCCTCCAGAGTAACTATGCAGAGCAACCTAAAGATATGCTCCCCGAGAGCCCTGAGAGCACTAACTCCTTTGTAAATTTCATAAAATGTAACACTGTGAAAAACTCATATATCTGGATCCGTAAAACAAATAAACAAAAAAAACCCTAAGACATTACCCAGAGGAGCAGTAGGAATAGAGTAAGAGTGAAAACTGGCCAATTTTGACCTGCGGAAAAGTCCTCTTTAAATAAAATGCATTATACTTTTGTTTGCAGTGACTTTAATTACAATGTTACTTTCAAGCCATATGTTACAGATGAAATTGTTCTTACTTTTAACTTGTCAAGGTACTTTCTTTTATTTTTGGATCTAAGTTCAATGAAAATCTCTGTTGGCCAGGAGTGCAAATATTTCTTTATGGTATTCCTTGAAACAATCAAACAAATTTGTTTATTCTGCTTGGCAAGGCTTTTAACACATATAGCTTAATTATCATAAATAATTTGCTTCCCGAACAAACGCTTTGATGTTCTTCAAATACATCAACCATCAACTCAAATATTGAGGGAAAAACTGCCATCAGTTGCTGTTAAATAGGCCTTTATTTAACGGAGGGAAAAGTAAATTGACTACAAGGGTTCAAGAATACAGTTGTAAGTATATGAAACGTTGAGCTCTATTTGCTATGTCTCCATTTGTCAGTATTTTGTAATTAAACTTTCTTTACTTGGAAGCAATAGAGGCTCCATTTGTTACCCTTTCCCTGAAGTGTCATGATGTCACATACAGATTCACAGTAATTCTAGTTCATGTCCTTGGCAGTGCTTGAGCAGCTTGCTATGTTGATCTGTAAGTCTGTTATTCCTAAATGAAAATTCTACCCATAGATCATGGGTGTATGTATATGTATTGGGAATCACTATATGGGGTGCAGAGGCAGTAGCTACGTAAAGGGATATTTTATTATAGTCATATTCATGACCTATCTTTTAGATGATCAATATCAGATTCTTAGGGGTCTGATACCTGATCAACCGCACCTTTCTCCTGTTCTCAGCTCCATTAGCGGCTGGATGTAAATAGTTGCAGAGCTGAACAGCACCGCTCCATTAACTGCTTAGTGCCTTCCACAAGGGTATTGATTATCATAATCAATACTGTTAAAGGGAATCAGAATTACAAGAAATATTCAAGGGGTAAAAGATCACAAAAAAGTGGATCACAGGACTATGGGAAAATATTGACTGGTCAGATCAGTCAAGATTTCTGTTGCACCATGCTGATGGAAGGAAAATAATTTATTAGATTCAAGCATGAATCACAAAAGCGTTTGTTAGAGGTCAAGTTCCCGCCTCTGCACAGGGGGAATCTCAAGCCATTCCCGCTGCGGTCCCCCATCCATCTCCGGCCGCAGTGGAGTCTCCTCAGCAGAGACGTCGGTCCCAGCGTCTTGCTCGGCCTAGTACTGTGCAGAGGTTTACTGCTGCCTCTCCAGGTTCTGCTATTGTGGCCAGTACTGGTCAGTGGCGAGCAGACGTCTTTAGGACTAAGTCCTGCATTTCCCCTTCTGAGCATGCCCAGGGTAAGATCTCTCATTGGAGATCAGGGGTCACATGCTCAGGTACTGCAGCAGCTCCTATTGGTCGGCCAGGAAGGTCCTGAAACTGCATGTGTTCTGAACAGTTTCTCATTGGTCCTTTTCTGGCAGGCCCTGTAGTTGCTTCTATAAAAGGGTTGCATGGCAGGGCTGCCATGCGCTAGTATCAATTGCATTATGTGCTTTGCGCCAGTGTGATCTTGCACGCATGTGGTTAGGGCTCGGCTGAAATAAGCCCGTAGAATACCGGCACCTCCGGTGAGGAGATTTGTGTGCACGTGGTTGGGGCTTGGCTGAAATAAGCCCCTAGAATACCGGCTTCTCCGGTGAGGAGATTGCTTGATTGCATTGCTGTCTGCATGATCACGGATTGCTATCTGCACAGCAGTTATCTGTGTTTTCCTGTGGAGTTAACAGGACACAGTACCTATCTCTGCATCTTTACCTCAGCGACTCTGTGTTGTAACAGAGTTTGCTTATACCGCCATATTGTGCCACAGTATTTATATTTGCGACTCTGTGAAGTAACAGAGTTTGCCTATACTGCCATCTTACTAGCAGCAGGCTCTGCCTGCACGGTGGACCCCGTCTGCGAACGCACCCACTATTTATATTTATCTGGTGCGTTCCGCAGACCCTAACAGCATTCCTGTCAACTGTCAATAATTCATGGTGGAATAATGGTGTGGGGAAGGTTTCTTGGCACACCATGGGGCTCGTGATACTTGTGGATGGAATATTCGTCAGTACAGCTTATCTAAACATTGTTCCTGATCAAGTTCTTCCCTTAAAGGGGTTGTCCGGTCTAGAATTACAAGTCTGCAGTCACTTTGGGTGATTGAAGACTTGTGAATCTTTCAACCGCATGCCCTGTGCACTTCGGCAGTATCTGTACCGGGAACAGCGGTCAAGTTTGCAATATGCATACTCCCCGCCAGAACCCTACTAATGGACGTGGCCTAGCTCAATACACTGGGAGGATTCACAAGCCTGCAAACAGAGTGACTGTAGACTTGTCATTGTATTCGGACAACCACTTTAACCGCATATGTTTACCTTATGGCGGAGGCACATTTTTGGTAGGACAATGCCACAAGAACCCTATAGCTGTGTATTACTGTAGTTCTGCGATTATTACAGCTAAATTTCCTTTTTTTCCTGCCATCACAGTCCCTAGATGTAAATCCTAGAAGACATCTCTGAGGAAAGGCTCTTCTGATCACTTAAATGCCTCAATCTAATTTGAGGCTGTTCTGCTGCAAATCTGCTACAAACAATAATCCACCACCTGAGTGGAATACAAAAATGTTATAACATATATAAAAACTAACTCACAAATTGAATTTAAAATTAAATCTTATTGAAAAATGTGAAATAGTTAAAAAGATCATAAAGCAATCATAAAATAAATGGGGAGCTGAACAAGCATTTCTTGAAACTAAATTAGAAAGTTAGTGACCATGATTACCATGAGATACTCTATTAGGCATGCTTTAAAATAGCCTCCAGGTCTGCTATACATGGAAACCTATTAGGCTAACTGGCTGTCCTGTCAGTGTAAAACTGACAGGTGTAATACATTATTACAATGCCCCAACCCCCCCCCAAAAAAAGTGTTTTTCTATTACAGTGACATAGAAGCTAAGTAACAACCACAATTCTAATGTTTTCAGATCATTTATCTCACACTGTAAATACTGTAAAAAAAAGACCTAAAATATGAATGTCAGAAATTCTGTTTTCCATTTATAGTTATTAAGGTTGAAGGAAGACTTTAATTCCATCTAGTTCAACACATATCCTATCCTAACCTGCCCTAACACGTTGATCCAGAGGAAGGCAAAAAAAACCCAAGTGGCAAACAGTAAGCTTCACATTGGGGAAAAAATTCCTTCCCGACTCCACATACGGCAATCAGACTAGTTCCCTGGATCAACGCAATATCTAGGAAACTAGTGAATATAGCCTGTAATATTATACTTTTCAAGAAAGGCATCCAGTCCCTTCTTAAATTTTAGTAGGGAATCACTCATTACAACATTAGATGGCAGAGAGTTCCATAGTCTCACTGCCCTTACAGTAAAGAATCTGCGTCTGTGATTATGACTAAACCTTTTTTCCTCCAGGCGTAGAGGATGCCCCCTTGTCCCCGTCACAGTAAAAAGATCATTAGAAAGGTCTTTGTACTGTCCCCTCATATATTTATACATTGTAATAAGATCACCCCTAAGCTTTCGCTTTTCCAAACTAAATAACCCCAAGTGTAATAACCTGTCCTGGTATTGCAGACCCCCAGTTCTCTAATAACCTTGGTCGCTCTTCTCTGCACCCGCTCCAGTTCAGCTATGTCTTTCTTATACACCGGAGACCAGAACTGTACACAGTATTCTAAGTGTGGTCGTACCAGTGACTTGTTGTCACGGGTGTGTCGCTGCGAAGATCGTCGCGATTGCACACCCTGACTTCGCACAGCTGAGTTTCTGGTGCTGGGTGTTTTTCGGCACTGAGGGAGTTAATTCTTTCTCTCTCTGTGCTGGACTGACCAGCCTCGCTCAGCTGCAATTAATGTTTTGTTAATTGGTTTCCTTCTTATACCTGCCTGTCTGCTGGGGAAGAGTCGGTGAAAGCATTCATGCAGACCAGCAGAGCGGATCGTATTGAGAAGTCTAAGCTAAGAATACCTGTTGTGGTTTTCTCCTCTCCTCGCTTTATTAGTTATCTCCCTACCCGTTTGTGTTCCCTCTGTATTGGTAGTTTTGTATGCAAGGTGTTCTTTTATTTTACCCCTTGTACTGTCTCGCTTGTCTTATACTGTGTGTGAAGGCAGATACCTTCCTGATCCCTGTGGTGGTAATCAGGGTCCTTCTCAGGACTAGATTACAGTGGTTAGGGATTCACAGGAGATAGGGTTTACACTGGCGGCCTGGACCTCTGTACCATCAACAGTACCTCCAGGTAGAGGGATTAGCCAGGACCCCAGCTTAGGGTCAGCATAGACCCCGGTTCTCCTGTATACAGAGACAGCATGACATTTTCACCGACCCTATTTAAGATTCTCCCCAGCCACCATGGATCCAGTAGCCAGTCTAGCTCAGCAGTTGCAGAGTTTGTCCATGGAGCTGAGGGATGTTAAGTCCAAGGTTTTGTACCCCCCGGAGCAAGCCAGTACTGAACCTAAAGTAGCTCTCCCGGACAGGTTCACTGGAGGGCGGGACAAGTTTTTTGCTTTCCGGGAGGCATGTAAATTGTACTTTCGGCTGCGACCTCGGTCATCTGGGAGTGAAGATCAAAGAGTGGGAATTGTCATCTCGCTCCTACAAGGGGACCCCCAATCCTGGGTGTTCTCTCTTCCCCCGGGCTCCCCGGCTCTCCAGTCAGTGGATAGATTTTTCGCAGCTCTGGGTCTTGTATATGATGACCCGGATCGGGTCTCCCTTGCTGAATCTAAGTTACGTAGGATACAGCAGGGAGATCGTCCGGCAGAGGAATTTTCTTCGGAGTTCCGTAGGTGGGCCACGGACACCCAGTGGAATGACCCAGCTCTTAGGAGCCAGTTTTGTCAAGGTTTATCTGACAAATTAAAAGATGTGTTGGCGCAGTATGACCCTCCCACAGTTGCGGGAGAGGTGCGGGGTAACTCCGCCCCTGTGATGACTCCACCTTCCTCAAGGGTCCCTTACACGGAGGTTCCCCTGGTCAGTCCAGAGGAGCCTATGCAATTAGGAGGGACATCATTCCGGGGGAGGGGATCGGTGGGGCGCCACAAAACAAGAAGTTGTTTCTTCCGTGGAAAAAAGGGACATTTTATTAGGGGGTGTCCATCCCATCCTTTGCAGAGTGAGAAGTCGCCGGAAAACTATTGATATCAGATTGTGTGGTGGACGGCAATCTGGGAGTAAGTATTTCGTCCCTAAGTTCGTCTCAGTTTCTCGTACCGGCGGAGGTGGTGGTGGGTGCGAGAACTGAGAGGATATCTGTTCTTCTGGATAGTGGGGCCGGGGCTAATCTGGTGGATGCTCGCTTTGCCCGGGTTCAAGGTATGCGATTGTGTGGGTTGGCTAAACCCATCCCCATATTCTCGATCGACGCCAGACCTCTCGGTCAGGGAAGTTTTGTACAAGCAGTGCATAACAATGTTCTTCAAGTGGGGGCGCTACATAAAGAACTGTTGTCTTGTTATGTGTTGGAGGGTCTTCCCACTCCTATAGTGCTGGGCCTGCCTTGGCTAACTAAGCATAACCCGGTTATTGATTGGCAATCCAGAGAGATAAGCCAATGGAGCGATTTCTGTAATAAAAACTGCATGAATACTGTCATTGGTGCGGTCGCTCCTAGGGCCTTACCTCCATTTCTGGTGGACTTTGAGAAAGTATTCTCGGAGGAAGGGTGTCAAGAACTACCTCCTCATCGCGAGTATGACTGTGCTGTTAACTTGATCCCTGGGGCCAAGTTACCGAAATCTAGGTTGTATAACCTTTCTGGTCCTGAGAGACAGGCCATGAAGGATTATATTTCAGAGAGTCTGGCTAAGGGGCATATTAGACCTTCATCTTCCCCGGTGGCCGCGGGGTTCTTCTTTGTGAAGAAAAAAGATGGAGGCCTACGCCCTTGCCTGGATTTCCGTGAGCTTAATCGGATTACGGTCCGAGATCCGTATCCGCTCCCACTTATTCGCGATCTCTTCAATCAGATCGTGGGTGCCAAATGGTTCTCTAAGTTGGATCTCAGGGGGCGTACAATCTGATTAGGATGAAGGAGGGGGATGAGTGGAAGACGGCGTTTAACACTCCGGAGGGGCATTATGAGAACCTTGTCATGCCATTTGGTCTGAGTATTGCCCCGGCGGTGTTTCAACACTTTGTAAATGACATCTTTCGCCACCTAATGGGACAGTTTGTGGTCATATATCTGGATGATATCTTAATTTACTCGCCAGATCTTGTGTCTCATCAGGAGCATGTTAGGCAGGTGTTACAGATCTTGCGGGATAATAAACTGTACGCCGAATGGGAAAAGTGTGTTTTCGCCGTACAGGAACTTCAGTTTTTAGGATTCCTGGTCTCAGCATCCGGTTTTCGTATGGACCCTGGGAAAGTGCGGGCAGTTCTTGAGTGGGATCTGCCAGAGGATCTTAAGGCATTACAACGTTTCCTGGGGTTTGCTAACTACTACCGGAAATTCATTCGTAATTTCTCCTCCATAGTTAAACCTCTCACAGACATGACTAAAAAAGGGACGGATTTTTCAAAGTGGTCTGACAAGGCTTGTCAAGCGTTTTCATCTTTGAAAAAATGTTTTGCTTCTGCACCCATACTTGTTCAGCCTGATGCGTGTCAGCCATTCATTGTTGAGGTGGACGTTTCCGAGGTAGGGGTGGGAGCGGTATTGTCACAAGGTTCGTCCCCTGGTAAATGGCATCCGTGCGCCTTCTTCTCTAAAAAATTGTCGTCCGCTGAGAGGAATTATGATGTCGGCAATAGGGAGCTCTTGGCCATTAAGTTGGCTTTTGAGGAGTGGCGTCATTTTTTGGAGGGGCAGTCCACCCGGTCACTGTCATTACCGATCACAAAAACCTGCTATATTTAGAGTCCGCTAAACGTCTGAATCCCAGACAAGCTAGGTGGTCGTTGTTTTTTACCAGGTTTAATTTTGTCGTCACATATCGTCCTGGGTCAAAGAATGTTAAGGCGGATGCCTTGTCTCGCTGTTTCCCAGGGGCTGGGAATACGGAGGACCCGGTTCCAGTCCTTCAGGAGGGGGTGGTGGTGTCGGCAGTATGCTCTGAGCTTGAGGAGGAGGTATTGGAGGCTCAGGGGGACGCCCCTGTAGGACCTCCAGGGAGACTGTTTGTTCCAAATCAGTTGCGACAAAGGGTGATCGAGGCACACCATAATTCAGCTTTGGCAGGACACCCAGGGAGTAAAGCAACTGAGGATCTCCTCTCGCGCCGGTTTTGGTGGCCTAACTTACATAGGGAGGTGGTAACTTTTGTCGCGTCCTGCGAGGTTTGTGCGCGCTCTAAGACCCCACATACCCGTCCGTCGGGGACCCTCTTACCTTTGAAGATCCCGGAGCGTCCGTGGACTCATCTGTCTATGGACTTCATTACGGATCTCCCGCCATCTTCGGGTAAAACAGTCATACTCGTTGTGGTGGACAGGTTCAGCAAGATGGCACATTTTATCGCTCTTCCTGCTCTTCCTAATGCTAAAACTCTTGCGCAGGTGTTTATTGGGGAGATTGTAAGGCTTCACGGGGTACCCTCTGATGTAGTGTCGGATCGGGGGTCTCTGTTCGTGTCCAAGTTCTGTAAAGCATTTTGTACACGGCGGGGGATGCAGTTGTCATTTTCATCGGCTTTTCACCCGCAGACCAATGGTCAGACAGAGCGTCTGAACCAGAGCTTGGAGAAATATCTCCGGTGTTTTGTGTCAGAGAACCAGGAGGACTGGGCTTCTTTCTTGCCTCTGGCGGAGTTTGCTCTAAATAATAGGCGGAGCGAGTCCACTGGTAAGTCCCCGTTTTTGGGGCATATGGTTTTCACCCCCAGTTTTGTACTTTCAATAGGGGGGGCTCTTCTGGGGTTCCTGAGGAGGAACGGTTTTCGTCGTCACTTGCTTCAGTGTGGAGAGGAGTGCTGAATAATCTGAGTTCTATGGGGAACCGATACAAACGTATGGCTGATAGGAGGAGAGTGTCTGGTCCGGACCTAAGTGTGAACGATCTGGTATGGTTGTCTACCAAGAATATTAAACTTAAGGTTCCCTCCTGGAAACTGGGTCCCAGGTTCATCGGGCCATACAAGATCAGTGCTATAATTAATCCGGTTGCATTCCGTCTTGATCTCCCTCCTACATTTAAAATTCATAATGTGTTCCACAGATCGTTACTTAAGAAGTATGTGGCGCCGGTGATACCTTCACCTTTACCTCCTCCTCCTGTGGTGGTCAATGGTAACTTGGAGTTCCAGGTGTCGAGAGTCATCGATTCACGTCTGAATCGCCGGTCCCTTCAGTACCTTGTTCATTGGAGGGGGTATGGTCCTGAGGAGAGGACGTGAGTTTCTGCGTCGGATATTAACGCAGACCGATTGGTTCGGGCCTTCCACACTACTCACCCAGATAAACCCGGCCCTGAGGGTCCAGAGGCCCCTCGTAGAAGGGGGGGTACTGTCACGGGTGTGTCGCTGCGAAGATCGTCGCGATTGCACACCCTGACTTTGCACAGCTGAGTTTCTGGTGCTGGGTGTTTTTCGGCACTGAGGGAGTTAATTCTTTCTCTCTCTGTGCTGGACTGACCAGCCTCGCTCAGCTGCAATTAATGTTTTGTTAATTGGTTTCCTTCTTATACCTGCCTGTCTGCTGGGGAAGTGTCGGTGAAAGCATTCATGCAGACCAGCAGAGCGGATCGTATTGAGAAGTCTAAGCTAAGAATACCTGTTGTGGTTTTCTCCTCTCCTCGCTTTATTAGTTATCTCCCTACCCGTTTGTGTTCCCTCTGTATTGGTAGTTTTGTATGCAAGGTGTTCTTTTATTTTACCCCTTGTACTGGCTCGTTTGTCTTATACTGTGTGTGAAGGCAGATACCTTCCTGATCCCTGTGGTGGTAATCAGGGTCCTTCTCAGGACTAGATTACAGTGGTTAGGGATTCACAGGAGATAGGGTTTACGCTGGCGGCCTGGACCTCTGTACCATCAACAGTACCTCCAGGTAGAGGGATTAGCCAGGACCCCAGCTTAGGGTCAGCATAGACCCCGGTTCTCCTGTATACAGAGACAGCGTGACACTTGTATAGAGGTAAAATTATGTTCTCCTCATGAGCATCTATGCCTCTTTTAATGCATCCCATTATTTTATTTGCCTTTGCAGCAGCTGCCTGACATTGGTCAATAAATATGTGTGTGTCGTCCACCCAGGTCTTTTTCAGTGACAGTTTTGCCCAGTGTTTTACAATTAAGCACATAATTATACATCTTGTTTGTTCTACCCAAGTGCATGACCTTACATTTATCCCCATTAAAGCTCATTTGCCATTCATCAGCCCAAGCTTCTAGTTTACATAAATCCTCCTGTAACATAAAATTGTCCTCCTCTGTATTTATTACCTTGCAGAGTTTAGTGTCATCTGCAAATATTGAAATACTACTCTGTATGCCCCCTACAAGGTCATTAATAAATATGTTAAAGAGAAGCGGCCCCAATACTGACCCCTGTGGTACCCCACTGCTAACCGTGACCCAGTCCGAGTGTGCTCCATTAATAACCACCCTTTGGTTCCTATCCATGAGCCAGTTCTTAACCCACTTACACATATTTTCCCCTATCCCCATTGTTCTCATTTTATGTATTAACCCTTTGTGTGGCACCGTATCAAAAGCTTTTGAGAAGTCCATGAACACCACGTCCACTGCGTTCCCTTGGTCCAGTCCGGAACTTACCCCTTCCTAAAAGCTTATCAGATTAGTCTGACAAGAACGGTCCCTCGTAAACCCATGCTGATACTGTGTCATGAGGTTATTCAGCCTCAGATACTCCAATATAGTATCCCTTAAAAAACCCTCCAGGATTTTACCCACAGTAGATGTTAAGCTCACTGGCCTATAATTTCCAGGTTCAGTTTTTGCCCCCTTTTTGAATATTGGCACCACATTTGCTATACGCCAGTCCTGTGGTACAGACCCCGTTATTATGGAATCTTTAAAGATTAAAAATAATGGTCTATCTATGACTGTACTTAATTCCTGCAGTACTCGGGGGTGTATTCCATCCGGGCCCGGGGATTTGTCAATTTTAATGATTTTTAGATGCCGCCGTACTTCCTGCTGGGTTAAGCAGGTGACTTTAATGGAGAATTTTTTTTATCACTGATCATGTTATCTGTCATGGGATTTTCTTGTGTAAATACAGTTGAAAAAAAGTCATTTAGCATATTGGCTTTTTCCTCATCCTCATCCACCATTTCCCCCAGACTATTTTTAAGGGGGCCAACACTATCATTTTTTAGTTTCTTGCTATTTATGTAGTTGAAGAATATTTTGGGATTATTTTTACTTTCTCTGGCAATGAGTCTCTCTGCCTCAATCTTTGCTGTCTTGATTTGCTTTTTACAGAATTTATTCAATCTTCTGTATTTATTTAATGCCTCATCACTACCTACTTGCTTTAATTCCCTAAACGCTTTCTTTTTGTCCCTTATTGCGCCCCTTACAGCTCTATTTAGCCATAGTGGTTTCCTCCTATTTCTAGCATGTTTATTCCCATAGGGTATATACTGTGCACAGGTCCTATTCAGGATACTAATAAACGTCTCCCATTTTCTTTGTGCATTTTTATGTTTCAGGATATCTTCCCAGTTTATTGCACTAAGATCATCTCTCATCCTTTGGAAATTTGCCTTCCTGAAGTTTTACATGAAAGCTTATTATTTTCTGATCACTATTACCCAAGTGACCCCCAACCCTTATATTTGATATGCGGTCTGGCCTGTTGGTTAATATTAGGTCTAGCAGTGCCCCCCTCTTGTTGGGTCCTGAACTAGTTGTGAAAGGTAATTGTCTCTCACAGTTGTCAAAAACCTATTACCTTTGCTGGAACTGCAGGTTTTTGTTCCCCAATGTATTTCAGGGTAGTTGAAGTCCCCCATAATAATGAATTCTCCTTGAGTCGCTGCTTCATCTATTTGCTTTACGAGGATATTCTCTGTTGCTTCCATTATTTTAGGAGACTTATAACAAACCCCTATCAGTAATTTCTTATTTTTCCCCCCTCCCCTAATCTCCACCCACAGAGACTCTACATCTTCATTAGATTCACAGATATCACGCAGGATGGGTTTTAAGGATGATTTTACATATAAACACACACCCCCACCTCGCTTATTTTTACGGTAATTTCTAAGCAGACTATAGCCCTGTAAATTAACCGCCCAGTCGTGGCTCTCATCCAGCCAAGTCTCAGATATCCCCACCATGTCATAATTATGTTCCAACAAAATTAATTCTAATTCCGCCATTTTGTTGGTGAGGCTTCTGGCATTAGTATACATGCACTTTATGAATCTCTCTGTACCTCTATTCTTTCTTAAATTATTAACTGTTCTAACCCCACCCCCATGCCACCCCACCCCCAATATCATTATTTGTGCCCTGGTCTCTATCTGCACTGCCTTCCCCTCCTATAAAATGAATACCCTCCCCCCAGTCCCTAGTTTAAAGACTCCTCCAACCTTCTAGCCATTTTCTCCCCCAGCACAGCTGCACCCTCCCCATTGAGGTGCAGCCTGTCCCTAGCATAGAACCTGTAGCCAATTGAGAAGTCGGCCCAGTTCTCCAGGAACCCAAACCCTTCCTTCCTACACCAATTCTTGAGCCACTTATTAACCTCCCTAATCTCCCATTGCCTCTCTGGTGTGGCACGTGGTACAGGCAGTATTTCAGAAAATACCACGTTGGAGGTCCTTACTTTAAGCTTGGAGCCTACTTCCCTGAAATCGTCTTTAAGGACCTTCCACCTACCTCTAACTTTGTCATTAGTGCCAATGTGCACCATGACTGCTTGGTCCTCACCAGCTCCTCCCAGTAATCTGTCAACCCAATCAGCGATGTGTCAGACTCGAGCGCCAGGTAGGCAGCACACTGTTTGACGATCCCTGTCTTTGTGACAGATTGCCCAATCTGTTCCCCTAATAATTGAGTCCCCCAGTACCAGCACCTGTCTGGCCTGCCCTGCTCTCCTAATTCCCCCCTTACTGGAGCAGACACTCCTCCGGCTCTCAGAGGACGTGCCTGGCTGCAGCAGTGCTACCCCTGTACTGACACCCTCCTCATCTGCCAAATTTGCAAACTTATTGGGGTGTGCCAGATCAGGACTAGCCTCCCTGGTGCTCTTCCCTATACCCCGCCTTCTAACTGTCACCCAGCTTGATGCTTCAGTGTCCTGCAGCTCCATCCTAGCATCCCCCCCTCATCTATCCCATTGAGCGTCTGCTCAGTGAGCAGAAGACTCCTTTCCATATTGTCTATGGATCTCAGTGTTGCCAGCTGCACATTTAGATCCAATATTTGGGCTTTCAAATGCACAATGTGCTCACATCTCACACAGCAGTATGCACCCTCGACTGGCTGTTCAAGGACTGTATACATGTGGCAAGATGTACACTGGATAGCATTGGCAATAGTGGAGCACATTTCTAGTGGGGATTTCACCAGACAGCAAAGATAAGTAAAAATAAATAAAAAGTATTACTAAAATATAACAGCAATTCAGTAATTCCTCCCTTATCAACTCCCTGAATCCAAAGTCACTGAATCTCAAGTCACACTTACCATCGTTCGCACTTGCGCACCGGTCACACTCAGCTCGCTCACACTCGCTGAAGCAGAAGATTTGTTGGCCTCATATAAAAAAGGGATACAAAGCAATAAAACAATCCTCCTAAGTGGTATCAATGAAAACATCAGCTCATCCCATAAAAGACACTGCTATTTCAATGTAAAAAAATATTATGGTTCTTGAAATGTGGCAACATTACCGTATTTTTGGGATTATAAAATGCATTTTGGGGGAAAATGGGGATGTGTTTTATAATCCAAATGTAGCTTATCGAGGAGGGGCAACTATGGTGGAGCAGGGTCGCTGCTGTAGAAAGCTGGCTGTGGAGGCAGGAGTGGGGCAATGCTGCAGGCCCCGGACTGGGAGGTGAGGGTGTTCGGTGGTGCGAGGCTGCGGCAGGACACGGACTTTACTGAAAATGTCAGAAGTCCCCTCACATCCCATCTTTTTCACTGCGGTGGACTTCGGGAAAATGTCTTCTGGAGGTGGCGCATGTGTACATTGAGATTTCAGCTCCCAAGATCTCAGTCTGCACATGCGCTGCCTCTGGCGGCCATTTTCCCAAAGTCTACCCATGAAAAGGAGGAAGTCCAGTACCCCAAATTTTTGAAAAAGCCCGGTCCCACCCGCAGACCACAACACTGAACACCCCCCCTCCCCCGGGCCCCCCCAGCATCGCCACTCCGGGACCCCCCACACCCATGCACGAAACCCCCGCCTCCTGGGACCCGGGCCACGCCACCCCCCTAAGGACCATTTTTCAGTTTTTCTTTTAAAAAATTTTGCAAAAATTCTACAGTTTTTTTAGTCAAATTGGGTGCGATTTTACTTTAATGAAAAAAAAAATGCATTTTTTTTTAAAATTTACCAAATGGCTGAAATTGAAACAAAGAGGAAACATTTAAAGAGTCTAAATACTTCCGAACCCACTGTATCAATTATCTATCTAGCTTTAGATCGATCAATCAAAATTTTAAAGAAAATTCTTCCAAAAAAACTTTTTTAGCTGGGTTTTTTTACCAAATAATTTTTCTAACCGATAACTACTAAAAGAAATTATGCTAAATTATTGGCTTTTTGGTCAATTAAATTTTATAAAAAAAAACTTGACCAAAAAATTTAAAATTGGGAAAATTCAGTGAAGTCGAAAATTTTAAATTTTAAAACCAAAATTTGCTCATTTTATGTTTATCTTTATTTGCTCAAGAAAACACCTTTTTCCCCCATCTATCACTGGGCTGAAATAAGTTGTAAAAAATGTTTCCCCAAAATGTTTCCCCCTCCTTAGAGAGTTTTAAAAAATATATGATTTTGCTCTACAATTGTTATTTTTTCACTTTTTCGCGTGTGCGCAGCGTTGATCGCATGCGTCTGCTTACATACTTTTTAAAACGGGGTACGAAACAGTGTTTCCATACATAAACTAATTAAATATTGGGAATCTACATCTGTACCCCCATAATCTGGAAATTTTAGTACTTTTCAAATATTTTTTTGAGCAATTTCTTGATTGTACATCTGTATTAAATCATATATTTTTTTTCAACAAGGAAACAAATTTAATGGGAAAAAAAAAGAAAAGTTAATACACACCTCTTTTGCTTATTGTAGACAAAAAGGTGGCTGTTTACCAATGGCTTGAATCCCAAAAGAAATTTTTTTTATTCTTTCCTGAGTTAAAAACCACAGAACCTAAATATTCAAAAAAACATAAACAAAGACATTCAATGAAATCATTATGTAATTACATTTCATCCTACATGGGCGTTTTGTCTAGATGTAGGACTTGTTCATCATCCAACGAAGAAAGATCTTTTATCAATAACTTGTTGCAAAAAACACAAGAGTAAAAAAAATTTAAAACCAAGGGGCCGATGAATAAAAAATGCCCAAGCATTTTTGATTCCATTTTTTTTTTTCTTTAATTTTTAATGGCCCCCCCTATGATTTCTTTAAAGACAAGGGAACTTTCCTTTTTCGAAATTAAATAGTAAATTTACTGATTTCCTTCATCACCAAATTAAATCAGGGGGAAATCTTCCTATAGCATCCCATACACACTTTATAGAGCTATTGCCAATACGTATTTTTTTTATTTTTAAGCTTATTTTTTACTTTTTTTTACTTTGTTCTAATCTTCTTTTTGAAAGGTTTTTCAGCTTTTTTTCCTATTAAGTAAATTTTTATTTCAAATTTCTAATGTCATCAATTTC
>JARQOD010000004.1:126313392-126434260 GCA_033576555.1 Oophaga sylvatica
AAGAAAAATTGCCCCAAATTTTTTTGATCGAACAGTTTAAACAAGAATTGGGTGAGGGGAATCCACCTTTTCTTTTATTTCCCCATAGTCAAGCTTTGGCACAGAATGTGCAACAAAAAATTATATTTTCCCTCGCAAGGATAGTTGCTGGGTGTCGCCCTTGCTTTTTTGGGGTGTTGGGTGTCTCGAAAAGTAGTCACCCGGTTTCCGTCCTGCCTCGTATCCCCAACCGAAACGGGTGTTCTGTAGGCGGAGAACCAGCGTTAAAGTCGTGGGGAGGCTTTGAAGAATGTTTTTTGAAAATCGGAATGGCGGTTTGGGGTCGTTTCACTGTAAATTTTATGTCCCATAAGGTACAGATGAAAATGAAGGCATCCCCACACAACCGCAAGAGCTTCCCTTTCAGTTTGTGAATAGCGTTGTTCTGTCTCTGTTAAGGCTTTGCTTGCATAGGAAATGGTAGAAACGTTGCCTTCTTTGGACACTTGTGTGAGAATTGCACCCAGGCCCACCGGACTAGCGTCCACGATCAGCTCTGTAGACTTTAGAGGGTCAAAATAGGCCATGACGGTGTCGCCAGTCAGACCGGACTTCATGGAATCGAATGCTGCTTGGTGTTCAGTAGTCCATGTCCAAGGAGTGTCTTTTTTCGTGAGTAGTCGCAGGGGTTCGGAGATCATGGCCAGATCAGGCATAAATCGCCCACAGTACGTGACTAGTCCTAGAAAACTGCGAACCTCTGACACATTTTGAGGTTGGCTAGCTGACTTTATGGCAGCAACTTTCTGAGGATCTGCTGAAACTCCTTGCTCCGAAAAGATATATCCAAAGAAGCTTAATGACTTTTGGTTAAACTCACATTTTGATGGATTGACAGTTAGATTGCAGGCTTGCAGTCTCTGAAACACTTGCTCTAAGTGACTGTCATGCTCCTCTTGGGTTGTACCATATATAAGAGTGTCATCACTGACGTTTAGAACTCCTGCTATTCCAGATAGAACCTGACTGATAACGTTCTGAAATATTTCTGCCGCAGATGAGATACCAAAGTTCAACCTCTTGAATCGTCGTAAGCCCACATGGGTACTAAAAGTTGTAATGTACCTGGAATCTGGATGCAACTCAAGTTGATGATAACCTGATTTTAAATCAATTTTAGAAAATACTTTTGCACCATTCAGGTCTGTGATAATGTCATCAATAGTGGGCGTGATGTGCCTTTCTCTTTGAATAGCCAAATTGGCATGCCGCATATCCACACATAGCCGGATTTTACCAGGCTGCTTTGGTTTTGGTGCAACAACAATGGGCGATACCCAAGGAGTCTGGCCTTCAACTCGTTCAACAACATCAGACGCTTCCAGATCCTGCAGTTCTTGCTCCACAAGTTTGCGGACATGAAATGGGATGCGCCTGTGAGGTTGAACAGACGGCTGTATTGACTGGTCAATATGCAATTTTATCTGAACGTCTTTTAGCTTACCGAGACCTTTAAAGAGATTGGGGTATCTCTGCATGATGTGTTGGGCCGAAGGACCTGTGACGCTATTGACCAGGTTGACCAGACCCAGAGATATAGCACTCCTGCAGCTGAGAAGCGTGTCTGCGGAGCACTCTACTACATATACAGTGTCGGTGATGGACTTCCCGTCAGCTGCAAGTTCTGACTGAAATTTGCCACACAGGGGTAGTGCAGATGCTGAACCATAAGGAAAAATCTTTAGGCTAGTGCTTTGTAGAGCAGGTCTGTTCGGGAGTTGGCTATAGACTGCACGGCTGATGACGTTTACTGATGCCCCCGTGTCTACTAGGGCTTCCACCGGACTACCATTTATCAGGATAAGTCGCCTTGGACTGGTAAGTGCGTGCAGTGTTTGAGATCCCTCTGCAGTCACTGAGAATAGATAAGTACTGTGAGGCTCGTCAGTAAGCTGTAGCGTTTGGATTTTCTGTGACCTGGGTTGTACTGTGGAATGAGGGGATTGTGGTTTGGATCTACACACTTTTGCAAAATGGTTTTGTTTTCCACAATTATGGCAGGTCCCCCCTTTTGCTGGGCAGACATTCTGGTGAGGATACGACCCTCCGCAGTTGTAGCAAGTTGCCCCCTGCATACGAGGCACAGGCGGTCTCTGTGTCAGCTTTGCTATACAAGATGGTGCTTCCGCCTCGCACTCAATGTTCTCTATGAGTTTAGCTTGTTTTCGGCGGTATCATTTACACGTGCTGTTTCAAGCAGTTTTGCTAAAGTCATGGTGGGATCTCTGAGTGCTTGTCTCCGTAACTTAGAGGAGATGCAGCCTTGTAAAATCTGCATTTGGATCTCTTTGTCGACATCTGTAAATTCACAGTAAGCTGCAAGGTGCCGTAGTCGGACATGATATTCATCAATGCTTTCTGTTGCTGACTGCTTTAATTGTCTAAACTTGAAGATTTCAAATGCTGCATTTCTGTGTGGGGAGAAATACTTGCTTAATGCTGCCTTACTGAGCTCATAGTCTTTATCTTCTCCTGTATTAGGCAGAGTAGTGAAGATATCATAGACTTGTTCCCCTGCATAATGTAATAGCATGGCTTTCTTCCTGGTATCATCTGATATGTTCATGGCTTGTAGGAATATATCAAAATGCTTCAGCCATTTCTCCCAACATGCTGCTAGGTTAGCTGGGGACTGATGCACATCAAAAGCAGGGAAGGCAGGTAAACAGGCCATTGTTGTAGAGCTGAAATACCTTTAGCTGATGATAAACGCTTCCTCGTCGCCAGTTGTGGTGTTGTTGTGCAGATGAAGGGAACTCCAGAAGGCCACACAAAGATGCTGGATGGTAGGTTTAAACAGCCATACTTTATTTTCGTTCCTCTCTCCTCCTCTCCTTACCCAGGACTTCCTGCTCCTGCCTAGTCTCCTCCTCCCCATTACATCATTGTTACTAGGCAGAAACTGAAACAAGAATAACAGCAAGCCAATCACAGATATAGTAACAACATCACAATAAACACTCACCTAACGCCCATTACTTTGAATCCCTTGCTGTAATCCATGCCTGGGAATTAATAGTTTTCAACCTGGATGGTGCCAAGATGCGACCATTCAGGCTGACAACCACTGATGAGTGAGCTGCTGCGAGCACAGCATCAGTGAGCAGCGGTGACCTAATCAAGGTTACCGCTGCGTTCCTGGGCCAATGAACTGCGGTGACCTTTGCACTGTGATAAAAAGTCTCACAGTGCAGAAGTGCGTTCACCGCAGTGATACGAGGGATTCAATGGAATGGGTGTTAGGTGAGTATAACTGTGTTTGTTATTTTTAACTAAAAAAGAAAAAGTGTGTTTTGTTTTTATTTGAAATAAAAGACTATGCTTGCTGTGTGTTTATTTACAATATATCTATAGGATTAGTCTATTTGTGTACTGATGATGATGATTTTTGTTTTGTACTTATATACTGATGATGGTTCTGGTGATGAATACATTACTAGAATCATCATCACTCTATGAATATATCACCAAATTTTCCATCAGTACATGGATACTTCACCAGAACCACCATCCACCAGTTTTGTTGCAAGCTGTATTTGTTGCATGATGGACATAAAAACCATCATACGTATCCCTTTATAGTATCTGTAATCAAATGCTGGACACCTTAATTTAAACCTACCTGCCTGCATTATAGTTAGGCTATTTTAGTTTCCATAACTGACCTTGGGTCTGACATTTAAAATATAGGGTAACAAACATAAAGTTGCACTCTGTAGTGCTACAGCATCTAAACATGAAATATATGAAAAGTGAATTGCATTACTGCTCTAGACAATAAGTAAAAATGGAGATGCTTACCACATAATTTGGCCAATTCATGCGTGTCTGGCAGCCAACAAGGTGATCTTCGGTTGCCGGGAACCTATCTAATGTGAATTCTCCCAGTAATGCATTTGAAATTTCATATATTTCATGTTTACATGCTCTAGCACTACAGAGTGTAAGTTTATCTGTTTGTTAGGTATAGAGACGACTACTCTTAGTTTGCACCTGTACACACCAACTTTCTGTTTGGAAGCGTTGAACCCATTGAAGCGTATACATGAAATGGCCATCGTCCACCTCACCCTCTCTCTGCATGCCTCCACACCTAGCTATCCATTTCTAATGTCCTGTGATTGTCTGATGGATTAAAGATTTTTTCTCATGAATGCTACTGGTGAGTGCCACATACTTTTTCTATTTTACATGAATCTGTCTGCATAAATGATGAGCACCTTAAATCTAAGCGTCAAAAGCTGTAAGCTCACACACAGGGGAACTATCCTCTGACTCAGGGATTGAATTCAAGAGTACACCGGTGCCTCTTTTCACATATTCTTTAGTAATTTTTCTTTTGTTATTTGTATATTGGATTTGTGACCGGGCACTCCAACCACCAGCCTGTGGCAGTTTTTATTGCAGCAGCGACCTACCTATTTATAAATGCAGGATTCAACCTAGTAGAGGATTCATATTCGATAGATACCCAGCAACCGGAGATCGCCTTGTCGTTGGCTGCCGGGCACGTATGAATTAGACAAATTATGTGCTAAGCATCTCCATTTTTTCTTATTATCTAGAGCAGTAATGCAATTCAAATTTCATATATTTCATGTATATATTCTATAGTACTACAGAGTGCTACTTTGTTAGTTATGTATAGCTATTGCTATTTGTAGTTTGCACCTGTAAACACCAGCCTTCAGTTTGGAAGTCCATCTTTTGTTATTTATTTAAAATATAGGATGTCAGGGATGAATATCACCATGGGTCCCTCATAGTGTGTAAATGATTCACTAACAATAAGATTCTATGTAGAGAGACGAATAGGAGGAAGAAGTGCTCAGCTTCTAGCTCCTCTCTTCTTCTTCTCCTTTTCCTTCTCCTTCCATTTACATAGGAACTTATTAATAATAACTGCTCTCTCCCACCTCAATAATGTAACAATCTTCAATAAAGATACAGTAGATTCAAAGATCATTCCTGGCAAAGAAAAAGTTTATTTCTCTGATAAGATAGATCACAAAAATTTTCATGCGTACTATTGATTTATGAAACAAAAATAAAAATTAAAAAGAAGGTTACTCTTTAACTAATTTCTCTGGAGGTTTATATTCTATATATTTGTGGAACAACAATGACAATAGAAACCAATGTGAATATTCTCAATCCTATTTTCATTTTAATAAGTATATGAAATGTATATTACTTTGACCTCTATTTTACAATCCTAGTTTTATTGAATTATTTACTATTTTTAGAAAATCTTTATAGCTTTCTACTGTACTATTCTTAATGTTTAGTGCATAATACTTAATTTAGGAGTCACGTTCTGTGCTCTGCATCTTTAGTCATAAGGTCTGATGAAGTTCTAAAGGAAACAAATGGGTCTAAATCGCAGTGGCAGACGGGTCAAGCACAGGTCAAGCACTTTGGTCAATGTTTAAGTTATTTTACTGAGCTCTTAGGTCATCTGGTGCAACAACCAGGAGCACATACTCCGCTACTGCTTCAAGGGTAGGGCTTTTGTTATCTTCACTCCAGATGCCCAGTCTGAACTGTGTGAGGTTTTCTTTAATTGTGGAGCCATAGAATTATGGACACTTTAGTCTCTGCAGCTTATCATTACTGCAGGTTTAGCAGAAGTCTAAACACTTAGAGAAGTCTAAGCAGAATGCGGCACTTTGCTTCAAGTATTTTTATTGAGCTCATAGGTAACATCAATTGCACACAGCTACTTTGACTTTTCGTTTAGTAAATCTAATGGTTTTCTTTGTACTTGATGGGTTTTTATTGTAAGTAGTAACTCTATATGTTTTTAAAACAAATCTTATTTGGCAAGAAATAGAGAATACTTAATTAAAAGTTATAACTTTTCTAAAATCTGCTTAAACAAAGTTTTATAGAATATACCATCCAAGGGTGTTACTATAGTCCATTGGTCTCCTTTTCCTTTCAGCCCGTGGCCAGTCACAAGCGGTATGATAATGTGGTGCTAAAAGTTGGCCTTACTGCCTCCGTGCACTTCTGAGCTCTGGTAGGCCACAGGCTTTAAGCAACCTGTCACTTACCAGAACTAGTAATGGATCAAGGAGTCAAGGGCTCGCTGTGCCACCGCAGTGTTTCACTGTATCTGAGTCATCAAAATGCCCACAATCGTTACTTACCAGAAACTATCTATAGGTAGTACTCCTTTGGCTAATCAGGAGCATTAGTATAATTAACTTTCAGGGCTTTGTGAATCTACATTTATTTATTTTACTTGCTTATATAGCACCATCAAATTCCACAGCACTTTACAGACATCATAGCCCCATTGGGGCTCACAATCTAAATTCCAGTATTTCTTTGCAGTGTGGTAGGAAACAAGAGTACCTGTAGGAAACCAGCATAAACACAGGAAGAACATACACAGTTTTTGAAGGTGATTGTCTTTGGTGGGATTTGAACACAGGACCAAGGTTTTGCAAAGCAACATTGCTAACCACAAAGTCACTATGCTGCCATACATTGGTATGGAAAGTGAAGAGAGATTGAAACACCTGCAAATTCCTATCTCTTGAATGGGAATCACTTTTCCTGTAATGAACCAGTCTTTAAAAACTAAATGCACCCTCTTGGTAATCTATGGTTTTCTTTGTCAGGACATTGTAAAAAAATATCTGGTCCTCAGAAGGTTTTGCAATTAGAAAAATGAAAAAAACACACATAACATTTCATTATCTAATAAAAAATATCGCCCCCCGTATACTTACCGGTGTCCTCCGTCCTCCCGCAGGCCCAGGATCCCGGCGTCTTCTTCCTGCAAAAAAAAATGGTGGGCGCATGCGCAGTGCGCCCGCCGATCTGCTTGGCGGCAGATTCAAAAATGATTTCATTCATTCTCCATGAAGTGCATTTTGATCACTGTGATAAACTATCACAGTGATCAAAATAAAAAAAACAGTACATAACCCCCCCATTTATCACCCCCTTAGTTAGGGACATATAATAAAAAATAGAAATTATATTTATTTTCATTTTTCTGTTAGGGTTAGGGTTATAATTAGGGTTAGGGTTAGCATTAGGGTTAGGGTTAGCATTAGGGTTAGGGTTATAATTAGCGTTAGGGTTAAGCTGGGTTCATACTGCGTTATGGCAGTCCGTTAGACGGACTGCGTTACACCGCGGTATAACGCGGTGTAACGCAGTCCGTTAACGCTGCCATTCACCCCCATTTGAGGGCGCATCGCGACGCATGCCGTAAAGCGGGATGCGTTTGCGACGTGCCATCATTCAGTGACGGAGCCTCGGACGCGGGCTGCAGCGTCTGGGCTCCGTCACCGCTAGCGCAGATGAATCATCTGCTGATTCGTCTGCACTAGCGGGTATAGCATAACGCGATCATGTTATGCTATACCGTTACCAGCCCGTCAACGCTATGTGTTGAACGGACTGGTAAAACGCAAAATGAACCTAGCCTTAGGGTTAGGGTTATAATTAGGGTTATAATTATGGTTAAGGTTACAATTAGGGTTAGGGTTAAAATTAGGGTTAGGGTTACAATTAGAGTTAGGGTTACAATTAAGGTTAGGGTTACAATTAGGGTTGGGATTTAGGTTAGGTTTAGGGTTGGGATTAGGGTTAGGGGTGTGTTTGGGTTAGGGTTGGAGATAGAATTGAGGGATTTCCACTATTTAGGCACATCAGGGGGTCTCCAAACACGACGTGGCGTTCAAAAAGTCAAATGGCGCTCCCTCCCTTCCGAGCCCTGCCGTGCGCCCAAACAGTGGTTTACCCCAACATATGGGTATCAGCGTACTCAGGACAAATTGCACACCAATTTTGGGGTTCTAATTTCTCCTGTTACCCTTGGGAAAATAAAAAATAGCTGGCTAAAAAAATCATTTTTGAGAAAAAAAATGATTTTTTATTTTCACAGCTCTGCGTTTATAAATTTCTGTGAAATACTTGGGGGTTCAAAGTGCTCACCACACATCTAGATAAGTTCCTTAAGGGGTCTAGTTTCCAAAATGGGGTCACTTGTGGGGGGTTTCCACTGTTTAGACACATCAGGGGGTCTCCAAACACGACGTGGCTTTCAAAAAGTCAAATGGCGCTCCCTCCCTTCCGAGCCCTGCCGTGCGCCAAAACAGTGGTTTACCCCAACATATGCGGTATCAGCGTACTCAGGACAAATTGCACACCAATTTTGGGGTTCTAATTTCTCCTGTTACCCTTGGGAAAATAAAAAATAGCTGGCTAAAAAAAAGTTTTTGAGAAAAAAAAATGATTTTTCATTTTCACGGCTCTGCGTTTATAAATTTCTGTGAAACACTTGGGGGTTCAAAGTGCTCACCACACATCTAGATAAGTTCCTTAAGGGGTCTAGTTTCCAAAATGGGGTCACTTGTGGGGGGTTTCCACTGTTTAGACACATCAGGGGGTCTCCAAACACGACGTGGCTTTCAAAAAGTCAAATGTCGCTCCCTCCCTTCCGAGCCCTGCCGTGCGCCCAAACAGTGGTTTACCCCAACATATGGGGTATCAGCGTACTCAGGACAAATTGCACACCAATTTTGGGATTCTAATTTCTCCTGTTACCCTTGGGAAAATAAAAAATAGCTGGCTAAAAAAAACATTTTTGAGAAAAAAAATGATTTTTCATTTTCACGGCTCTGCGTTTATAAATTTCTGTGAAGCACTTGGGGGTTCAAAGTGCTCACCACACATCTAGATAAGCTCCTTGGGGGGTCTAGTTTCCAAAATGGTGTCACTTGCAGGGGGTTTCTACTGTTTAGGTACATCAAGGGCTCTGCAAACACAACATGACGCCTGCAGAACATTCCATCAAAGTCTGCATTACAAAATGGCGCTCCTTCCCTTCCAAGCACTCCCATGCGCCCAAACAGTGGTTTCACCCCACATATGGGGTATCAGCGTACTCAGGAAAAATTGCACAACAACTTTTTGGGTCCAATTTCTCCTGTTACCCTTGGGAAAATAAAAAAAATAGCGGGCTAAAGAATCATTTTTGAGGAAAAAAATGATTTGTTATTTTCACGGCTCTACGTTTATTAATTTCTGTGAAGCACTTGGGGGTTCAAAGTGCTCACCACACATCTAGATAAGTTCCTTAAGGGGTCTAGTTTCCAAAATGGTGTGATTTGTGGGGGGTTTCGACTGTTTAGGCGTATCAGGGGCTCTCCAAACGCGACATGGCGTCCAATTTCAATTCCAGCCAATATTGGTTTGAAACAGTCAAACGGCGCTCCTTCACTTCCAAGCCCTGCCGTGCGCCCAAACAGTGGTTTACCCCCACATATGGGGTATCGGCATGCTCAGGACAAATTGCACAAAAACTTTTGGGGTCTTGTTACCCTTGGGAAAATAAAAATTGGGGTAAACAGATCGTTTTTTGGGAAAAAATATGATTTTTTATTTTCACGGTTCTATGTTATAAACTTCTGTGAAGCACTTGGAGGTTCAAAGTGCTCACCACACATCTAGATAAGTTCCTTAGGGGGTCTAATTTCCAAAATGGGGTCACTTGTGGGGGGTTTCCACTGTTTAGACACATCAGGACCTCTACAAACACGACATGACGTCCAGACAATTCTGCGCTGAAAAAGTCAAACGACGCTCCTTCCCTTCCAAGCTCTGCCTTGCACCCAAACAGTGGTTTACCCCCACATATGGGGTATCAGAATGCTCAGGACAAATTGCACAAAAACTTTTGGGGTCTTGTTACCCTTGGGAAAATAAAAATTGGGGTGAAAAGATTGTTTTTGTGGAAAAAATATGATTTTTTATTTTCACTGTTCTATGTTATAAACTTCTGTGAAGCACTTGGAGGTTCAAAGTGCTCACCACACATCTAGATAAGTTCCTTAGGGGGTCTAGTTTCCAAAATGGGGTCACTTGTGATGGGTTTCCACTGTTTAGACACATCAGGGCCTCTACAAACGCGACATGGCGTCCAGCCAATTCTGCGTTGAAAAAGCCAAATGTCGCTCCTTCCCTTGCAACCTCTGCCGTGCGCCCAAAAAGTGGTTTACCCCCACATATGGGGTATCGGCTTAATCAGGAGAAATTGCACAACAAATTTTGTGGTTCATTTTTTCTTTTAACAGTTTTGAAAATAAAAAAAATAGGTTCCGAAGTAAAGTTTTTGCAAAAAAAGTTAAATGTTAATTTTTTCCTTCCACATTGCTTCAGTTCCTGTGAAGCACGTAAAGGGTTAATAAACTTCTTGAATGTGGTTTTGAGCACCTTGAGGGGTGCAGTTTTTAGAATGGTGTCACTTTTGGCTATTTTCTATCATATAGACCCCTCAAAGTGACTTCAAATGTGAGGTGGTCCCTAAAATAAAAATGGTGTTGTAAAAATGAGAAATCGCTGGTCAACTTTTAACCCTTATAACTTCGTAACAAAAAAAAATTTTGGTCCCAAAATTGTGCTGATGTAAAGTAGACATGTGGGAAATGTTATTTATTAAGAAATTTGTGTGACATATCTCTCTGATTTAAGGGCATAAAAATTTAAAGTTTGAAAATTGTTAAATTTTCAAAATTTTCGCCATATTTCCGTTTTTTTCATAAATAAACATAAGTCATATCAAAGAAATTTTACCACTAACGTGAAGTACAATATGTCACGAAAAAAAAAAATCTCAGAATCAGCTGGATTCGTTAAAGCGTTCCAGAGTTATAACCTCATAAAGTGACAGTGGTCAGAATTGTAAAAATTGGCCCGGTCATTAAGCTGCAAAATGGCTCTGTCACTAAGGGGTTAAAGCTTGCCTTGGCTGCTGTGCATGGCCTGAGTATTTAGGTAGGAAACTCATGCTGCCACAATGTTTTTATAAGAGTCTAATCACATTTCCGATTTGGCTTGGGTCTAGGTCTGGTCTACAACCAGGTGACTATCACCTCTGCTCTGTTTTCAATAAGATGCAACTTGTAATCTCCAGCTGTGCTGCCATATTCTTTATAAAAGAAGAGGGTTTCCCCTGGCAACCCTTCCAAACAAGCCAGACTTGTCCAATCATTTTCTAATTCTGTTGTCATGAACTTGAATAATTAACATACTGAGGCCTTCAGTTTTTTTTTTGCCTTTTCTTAGAATTACACACTCAGACCATGGGATGAATTAGAACATTTGAAAAAATTTTGAAAAGCTTCTATTTTTCACTTGTGAATAATCTTTCTCGCTGTAGAATGATGGACTTCAATATGTTTAACCTTTCCCGGATTGATCGGAAAAAAACAATTTCTTCTCTGAGACCATTGCTGACATCTTACCTCCTTGGCATTGCGGTAACATATGCCTGAATGTTCTAAACCAGAAAACTGCCAAAATGAGATGGGGAACAGCTAATTATGGGCATTTGATTAGCAGCACCTTGCAGTTTCTTACCCTCTTTAGCTAATTATAAGATCGTCTAAGGACCAGATGTTTTTTTAATTATGACTTGTTTTGTAAATCATTAGTATTCAAAGAGGGTGTACTTAGTTTTTATCATGACTGCATACAGCTAAGCCTGCGAGGGAAGGGTCCTCTTCCACTGGGTGCCAGTCTGTCAGTTTCTTTTATTTTATATATGTTATATGTATGTAAGCTCTTGTACAGGTACAGCACCTTGAAATTAATTGTGCTATAAGAATAAAAAATAGTAATAATAATAATAACAACAAAAATTTAGCTAGACTTTCCTTTACACTCACCACTTGACACAAATGTCCTGCCAGACCCTCCTTGCTATGACCCTGCCTAATGAAAGATTCATTTTGTGGTAATCATGTCGATATTGCTTCTTCTTCAAATTTACTGAAGTAAATTGTATTTTAAGCATATATAGTTATGGAAATAATGTTATCCTATGCATTTACCTTTAATCTAATTGAAAATTAAAAAATAGATAACTATTAGTAATAGGCGAACGAGCTCGGATAAAGTGTTATCCGAGCATACTCGGGTGCTAATCGAGCATCTTGGGCGTGCTCGGATAGTATATTCGAGTCTCTGCAGTTACATGTTTTGTGACGGTAGACAAAAAAACAGGCAATACCTGCACGGGTTGCGGCTGTCTACCACCGGAAAACATGCAGCCGCAGGGACTCGAACATAATATACGAGCACTCCTGGATGCTCAGATAACACCCGAGCATGCTCAGATAAGATGTTATCAGAGCATGTTCGCTCATCACTAATACTTATCTAAAGAATTGATTAACAAAATATAAAATGATTGATATATTGGTAGAATTATCAATGAACCCCTTCCTATTGACCAGACCTGTCGGTAATGAGACATTTTTGGAATGCAAGTTACCAAAAGAAAAAAGATACAAGAGGCTAGACATGTCTTGTCATGACTTGCCTTTGGCCATTATTTTTTTAAAGCTAGCAATCACATATTACAGAAAACAGAAAGTAAAGGGAGAAGTGATGTAAAATTAAAATTGCTGAACATACGGTATATTAGGACTATCTTAGCTTTATATAAACTGAGAGTCAATCCTACACAGAACTCAAGCAGATTATATTTGTGGGCAAAGTAGGAAAATTGCTATCATTATATTGCTATTATTAACACCTTGTAATTAGCCCTAAGGAATCCTGAGGTTCTCTATCCTGATTCGCATTTAATGATGGTAAATTGCTACCTTTGTATTTGCATGGCGCCTGCTCTGCTTAATGTTAAATACAAGGCCAATTATTTTAAAAACAGTTGCAAATACTTTCAATTTATGGGGCGACTTGTCTCTTTTTCATAGGAGGCATCCATCAGTCAGTTCAGAATCAGGGTCATCCCAGAAAGGATCAAAAAGATTGTAACTACTTGTAACTACAAAAGAAAGGTTAATAGATTCATAAATATCATCCATAATTACGATCATTTCAGCTAGTCTTGGAGATTACTTCCAATGATGATAATTCTTTGATGAGGTTTTAAGTGCTGCTTTGAAATTGAAATGATGGTGATGTAACAAAATAATCCAAACTACAATATATTAATACCATCAACATATTAGATTATTCATTCTCTGAGTCAGGTTAATATGACAATGTGAGGAGTTTACCATTGAAACTTAAAAAGAAATAGATTTAAAGATTAAAACTAATAAATCAATAATAATTTGCAGAATGTGCTCATTAGCAAAACTGCAAATTAGAGGTATTGCACAATGGAAATTCTAACATATTTTCTTCAGGTCTTTAACTCCTTCCCTCCAAAGGACGTTGTATTCATGTCATGGCAAGGGGTCCTCACGTGTGGAGGAAGCTCAGAAGCTTAGCGCCATCCACATATGACATGTGTTGGCTATATTATATAAGAGCCACAGCTCTTAACCATTGAAATGTCAATCTCTGACAGTGGCCTTTAAATTAAATGTGTGCCAGGTGCCCGAGTACACCGACTTCCATCAGTCCCCTGCAACACGCTGGAATGATGGGTTAGGCCGGGGTCAGACATGCAGGAAACTCGCACAAGTCTCACATGTCAATAACTGGCACTGCCGCCGCACCGGCACTCGGGACCTGAGCATGCGGCTTCATAGAAATACATGCAGCCGCACGCTCCTGTCCGAGTGCTAGCGGCAGTGCCTGGTATTGACATGTGAGACTTGTGTGAGTTTCTTGCATGTCTGACCCCGGCCTTACTCTGACTGCCGGGGATCTGTTGCAGGCCCTCCTTTTCTGTCACCTTGGTCCTCTAGCCATAGCTCCTTAGGAGATTGAGCTTTTCACTATATATTGCGATATTTCAGTATATTATATAGCATAAACGATCAATCAATCACAGTGTGAAGTCCCTCAAGGGAACAAAAAATAATTCATATAAGACAAACAAAAAAAGCTGCTTCAAATATAAAATATGAAAAAAAAAATCTATAAGGTCAAATTACCCCCCTTTTCCCTTGTTACAAATCAATGAAAAAAACACATATTTGTAATTGCTGCGTTCGTAAAAGTCCAATCTATTAAAATATGGAATTAATGAACCCGATTGATAAACACCATAAAGAGTAAAAAAAGCACAAGTTAGGGATTATTTTTGGTCACCTCAACTACCTAAAAGAATGAAATAATAAACAATCAAAGCATCTTATGTACACAAAATTGGTATCATTAAAATTGTCACCTCATTGAGCAAAAACAAGCCCAATCAACAGAAAAGTTAAAAATATTATGAATCTCGAAAAATGGCAATACAAAGCAAAAAAAAAATGTTATACGATATTCTGAATTTTTTATTTTATCACTTACGGTAGATAAAAAAAATAAATGCATGTTTTGAATCACCGTAATCAAACAGACCTAGCAATCATGTCTCCAATTAATTTTTAAAACAAAATTCAATTCATTTTAAAAAACGAACCCCAACAAATAATAACGGAATTGCTGTTTTTCACCATTTCATCACGCTTGAAATTTCCTGTGTTTCAGTACATTATATAGTAAAATGAACAGAGCCTTTCAAAATTAAAAGTTGTCTTGCAAAAAATAAGACCTTACACGTCTATGCTGAGTGAAAAATTAAAAAGGTTCTTGAAAGAAGGCATGGAAAAAATAATAGTTCAAAAGACAAAACATTCCCTGGTTCCTGGAAGGTTAAGAGAACTAGCTTTACAATAATGATTGCACACAAATACCATATTTTTCGCTTTATAAGACGCACCTGATTGTAAGACGCACCTAGATGTTAGAGAGGAAAATAAGAAAAAATAGAGAATGATGCAATTATATTCAAGTCAGAGCAATGACAGCAGGTGGGGGCTTTTGGGACTATTACTCCCATCATCCAACAACTGCTGCCGCTAATGACAGTCACAGCGGGAGCAGATGATGAGGGTATTCCTCACTTGCCTCCTGCGATTTAACTAAATAAATGAATGTAAAACCTGGTGTGGGGTCCCTAATATTTTCTATAACCAGCCAGGCAAAACTCACAGCTGGGGGCTGAAACCCATAGCTGTCAGCTTTAGAAAGGTTGGTGCTTTGCCTGGCTCTTCCCACTTGCCCTGAAGCGGTGGCAAGTGGGGTTCATATTTGTGGGGTTGATGTCACCTTTGTATTGTCAGGTGACATGAAGCCCACTGCTTAGTAATGGAGAGGCATCTATAAGACACCTCTCTATTACTAATCCTATAGTTGTATTGTAAATAAAGACACAGCAAGAATAAAGCCCTTTATTAGAAACAAGACTAAACACAGTTTTCCATTTTATTTAAAAATAACAAACACAGTTATACTCACCAAACACCTATTCCACCGAAGCCCTCGTTCTCCTGTAAGAAACAAAAAATAAAAAAACAACAATATACCATACCTGTCTGTCCTTATGTCCCATGCTGTAATCCATGTCTAGGGGCGAAACAGTTTTCAACCTGGAAGGTGCCAAGATGTGACCATCCAGGCTGAGTGAATGAGCTGCTGCGACCACAGCATCATTGACCATCGGTGACATCATCGAGGCTGGGCCGAGAGCTCCATTTGCGCCTGCACCGCATCTACGGCTATTTTCCTACAGACATTGAGTAGAGGCAGGCGAAGATGGAGATCTTGGCTTTCCTCCTTCTTCGCCTGCGCAGAGTGAGAAGCCATAAGCCAGACCCCAGAAGAAGAGCTGCCATAGGACTGCCGCTCACCGCTGTACCACCACCGAAGGGCCACCGCTCGCCACCGTACCACCACCGTAGGACCACCTTCGCACACTGCAGGACCTCCACAACACCAACGTAACAACTCCAGCTTTGGGCCCACAGCATTGACCCCTTGGTAAGAACAGTGTTCAGGTTATAAGATGCACCCCCATTTTCCCCCTAATTTTGGGGATCATAAAAGTACGTCTTATGATCCGAAAAATGCGGAATGTCACCGCAGTAGGTTCTAATGTACAGTATTATTGACACTGCTTGTACTCAGTTTTCTTGAGAAAAACTGATCTCCCCAGGTCTGACTGCTTAAACCCCTGGGGCAACTTGTGTCACTAAAGAGTTTGAACAAGTAAGACATCTTTCTTAACCTCTTCTTAAGGATCCAAATAATTACATTTTTGTCTCGCTGTATTCCAAAGCCTTGTATTTTTTTTTTGCTGATGTCTCTGCATTAGGCATTTTTTCATTTTGGGGAATTTTTGCTTAGCATACAATTTTGGTACATAAATTATACTTTTCATATTTAGTCATTTTGTAATTAGGTAAAATTGCAAAACAAATTATAAATTATAAATTAAGTGAACTATACAGGCTATAACAGTGCAGTGATTAGAGGATATGTATTATATATGCTTTTATTTTTAATACTTTATGCAATAAAAACTATTTTTTTTTAAATAATCCTTTCAAGTCTATATTTTATGTGCATATTGCTTATAATTAATTTATTAAACTTTGTTTATTTTTTGTCATTTAAAAATTATCAGTGTTCAATTTTATTTTTTTCAATAAAATTACATTAAATTATTTATTTATTTGCTTCATTACTGGCTGTGGTAAACACAAAGGCAGCTATTAAGACATACCTGAGATATGCCTTAACAGGGATTGACTCAAGACAGCCCTGGAGATCTTTGTTAAGGTTAGGTCCGTCTCCTGAACCAAGGTGAGAAAGCCCCTTTAACCACTAAAGAATACTGAACATTTTGGCCTCCAGGACAAAGCTCATTCTAAGCATTACAAGAACCGTAACTTTTTTAAATTTTTGACCTGATGTTATCTGAGATCTTGTATTTTTTATGGTGAATTTATTTTTTAGGACTTTTTGGTGCTTAATGTAAAGAATATTTTTATAGGATATAATAATATTGCTTGGTCTGAAGATCACGAGGAAAAGTAATCCCCACACTTCACTATTAATTACAAAATCACAATTGATTGTGGAACCTAATTGCAATGTTCTCCTCACAGAGACTGTTCAATTATCTCTATTTTATGCATACACTCAGAAATCACAGCTTATATCGCCACCCCCTGACGATGATTTGTTTGAAGGTGGTGATAGAAGTTATGAGATGTGCTGCTCTCACTCACCCTGCTTTTATCACTGCCCTCAAATGAATTGTCATCAGGGGCAGCACTGGTGTCACTCACACAGCTTCTATCATCAACCCCTGATGATGATTTGTTTAAAGAGACTGCAGTCTTAAGAGGAGTGACTAAGATGATGGCACCGACTGAACATGTTCTTGATCACCTTTAGGCTATGTGCACACGTTGCGCAAATGCTCCGAAATTTTGCGGAGCATCTGTGCAACTCCCCGCGGCGAGTAAAATGCATATGTAATTAGTATGCATTTTCCCGCAAAACACAAGCATTTTGCAAGCGTTTTTAGCTTGCAGAATGCTTGCGCTTTTCCAAACGATTTGAAACATTGCTTGGAAAAGTGATTGACAGGTTGGTCACACTTGTCAAGCATAGTGCTGACAAGTGTGACCAACTGTTTACTAAATGAGTAATGTAAAAAATAATAAAAAAAATAAAAAATATTGATATACTCACCCTCCGTCGGCCCCCGGAGTCTTCCCGATCCTCAGCAACGCTTCCGGCAAGTTCCGTTCCCAGGGATGCATTGCGAGAATGACCTTTGCAACGTCGCGGTCACTCGACCACTACGTCATCTGGGGTGATTCTCGCAATGCATCCCTGAGAACGAAATTTGGTGGCAACTTCGCTGAGGAGCGGGAAAACTCCAGGGGCCGCCGGAAGGTGAGAATATCAATATTTTTTATTTTAATTCTATTTTTGACAGGAATATGATGCCCAGGGCCTGGAGGAGAGTCTCCTCTCCTCCAGACCCTGGGTACCAAGCGCACATGAAGCTCTCACTTCACGCATGGCGGGCATGGCCACATGCGTAAAGTGAGCGTTTCAATGCAATCCTATGGTGGCGTAATCGCCGCGATTATGCCTAAAGAATGGACATGCTGCTTATTTTTACGCAAAGCGATTACGCTCAGCAAAAATACGCAGCATATGCACAGCAATGAATAATCCCATAGGATTGCATGGGGTGCGTTTTGTAACCGTTTTTTTTAGCTATTACGCCGGGTAAAAATGCGGCAAAAACACTTAAAAAACGCAACGTGTGCACATAGCCTTATTGAACCAGAATGTCATCAGAGTATGCAGATGATAGTAGCTATGGTAAGTGACCACAGCGCTGCCCCTGATAACGTCCTTGAGAAGGGGTGATAGACACTCTAGAGAAGTAAGTGCAGCCCCAGCATCCTGTCATGCCCTGCTAGAGATTCCTCTCTTCACAGGAAGTAAAGTAAAAATACACATATAGGATAGGTAGAAGTGTAGGGAATGTAATAACAAAGCTAATTACAAAAGTAGTTAGGGCTTAAAGATAGGTACTTACAAGAGGCTTCATTGATATCGAACCACCCCTATCGCTTGAAGGCTTGATCTATGAAGAAAAAAATTAAAAGAACAGCTATTCTTTAAATAAAGTAACAGCCATATATCGCCAAGTTAAGTGTTTCTTACTTTTCGAGAGTAATTTTTAAACTTGTTCCTCCACATACCCATCACAATTTAATTAAATGTACACAAATGCTACTAGTAAAACTATAAGAAAATATGAAATCATTAGGGAAAAGTCATGCTTTTGTTCTAAATAGTGATGAGTAGTGTTGAGCGATACGATACCGCAAGTATCGGGTATCGGCCGATATTAACTGTATCGGCCTTTCGATACTTAGTTCCGATATTTTCCATATATCGTATACCGGAATTGGAAGTTCCCATAATTCTTTGAGAGGCAATGTGATTTTACTCAGCCAATGAGGAATCCTAAGAAGTGTGGGCACATCCTGTACTGCTGCGGTCATGTTAACTAATGGCATGGCTGTGATTGGATGCTGAAATGATGTCAGAATGCACTATAAAAGGCGCCGCCGCCATTTTAGCGTCACTGTGCTGTGAATTCAGTAAGGGACAGAACGCTGCTGTGCTGACTCTGAGGGACAGTTAGAGATTGCGATTTAGTGTACTGTGCTTTAGGCAGGCTAGCACCAACCGCTGTGTAAAGCTTCCTTTTGCCTGCAGTGTTGTTTTAACAGCTCTGCAAGGTGTGTGTGAGTGCAGGTGACGCTGCAGTTTGCTCTGCATGCAACGCTGTCTGTAGGCATCTGCACGTGTCACTCACAGACTCTTTTTTTTCTTCAGTGTAATTCTTGCTGCTCCATGCAATTTAAATTTTAGTGTGACGCGCTTCCATCCGTATCCAATACATTGGTTGCAAACACTATAGAAGTAGACAAAGGAGTAGCCTTTCACAGATTGTGAACAGTTGTGTTTCAGTGTTCACTTCAGTCTGTGTTTTTTATTTTTTGAGTGCACATCACGCTCCAGTTACTTGTTCAAGTACTGCTGCTTGTACTCTGCTGAGCGTGTCTCAGTGCCTCATCCTTGTCATTTCTCTCCAATTGGTTCTGCTCCATTCCATTTAAAATAAATATAATCTATTAGTGTGACGCGCTTCCATCCGTATCCAATACATTGGTTGCAAACACTATAGAAGTAGACAAAGGAGTAGCCTTTCACAGATTGTGAACAGTTGTGTTTCAGTGTTCACTTCAGTCTGTGTTTTTTATTTTTTGAGTGCACATCACGCTCCAGTTACTTGTTCAAGCACTGCTGCTTGTACTCTGCTGAGCGTGTCTCAGTGCCTCATCCTTGTCATTTCTCTCCAATTGGTTCTGCTCCATTCCATTTAAAATAAATATAATCTATTAGTGTGACGCGCTTCCATCCGTATCCAATACATTGGTTGCAAACACTATAGAAGTAGACAAAGGAGTAGCCTTTCACAGATTGTGAACAGTTGTGTTTCAGTGTTCACTTCAGTCTCTGCTTAATAACCACACTTAGGCCTTATAACTTTTCTGACTTTCTTTATCAATCTACCAAGATGAAGAAGTCAGTGAGTAAGGCACGTGGTCGTGGCCGTGGAGTTTCAGCAGGGAGATGGACGTGGGGATTCTGTGGCTGCTGCCGCCCTCAGTGACACAGCATCCACCAGTTTTACCCATGAGCGTTCCTTTATGCGCACTTTGGTAGGAGCTCGGCGTGCCCCCCTGCTGCGGGAAGAACAAATTGAAGCCGTTGTTGGTTGGATAGCGGCCAATGCATCGACTTCAATTCCTTCCACCTCCTCTCAGGAACACAACACTGTTGAGCAACCATCTGTCTGTTCACCGCCTGTCAAATTGCCCAGGCAGTCAGAGAGTTCTGTACAGGAGCCAGCTGAGTCTCTGCTTCTGTTCTCAGAATCTGTTGGCTCGCAAACACGGGCACAGGCAAGCAGCATTCTGCAATTTGAAGAAGAGGGAGTATGCAGTGATGCGCAACAGCTGTGTCTCTCTCAATCTGAAGAGGCGGGTGAGCCAGTGCCGATGGACAGCACACCGCAGAACGCATCTCATGATGATGATGAGACTCAGGTGCCAGGTTTTGTGGAGCATGGTGCTGCCCAGACCATCCAACAGCAGCAGGTGTTGGAAGAGGGTAGTGGAGATGATGAAGTCCGAGACCCAACATGGCGTGAGCAACAGGAAGGTGGTGGGAGCAGCTCTGAGGAAGAGATTGGCCCAACGGTACAAAGAGGAGGGAGAGGTAGGCTGCAGACTCGCTTGCCTGTAGCCTCCAGTTTGGCACCTGTTGGGAACAGTTCTCTTACAAATGTCAAAATTGGCGCTCCCATGACTTGCACTGCGTGGTCCTTTTTTGACAGACTTGTAGATGATATTTGCTATGTTAAATGCAAGCTGTGTAAGCAAAAAGTTAAAAGAGGTAAAAATATCAGTAACCTGAATACCACAAATATGTGGAAACATGTACGGACAAAGCACGTAGCTGAGTTACAAAGACACACTGGAGATGTAGGCCAACCTACAGCAGCACCTACATCTTCAGGTCGTGTTGGAGCCTCTACCTCCAGCTCACACACACCTGGTTCGGCTTCCTACAGGATCTCCATGGAAGAACCTTGGTCACTGTTGTCCATAGACAAACTGTTATTCCACCCACAGCAGCAAGTTCACAGTCATCGTCACACTCCCAGGCCACAAAACAGCCATCGGTAGCACAGGCATGGGATAAAAGACGGCCATACTCGGCAAACCATCCACGAGCACAGGCTCTGAATGCTGGCATTGCAAAACTCCTGTCCCTTGAAATGCTGTCATTCAGGCTGGTGGAGACTGACAGTTTCAGGAACTTAATGGCATTGGCAGTCCCACAATATAATGTGCCAAGCCGATTTTATTTCAGCAGGCAAGCCGTCCCTGCTCTGCAAAAACATGTCGAGGGAAACATTAAACATGCGCTACTAAACGCCGTCAGTAGCAGGGTCCACCTGACCACCGATGCGTGGACCAGTACCCATGGCCAGGGACGATACCTTTCCCTCACTGTCCATTGGGTCAATGTTGTGGAGCCGGGTACAGATCTTGCCAGTGGCGCTGTACGTGTTCTGCCAACTCCAAAGATTGCAGGAATCCAGTCTGTACACATTGATTCCTCCTCCTACTCCAGTTCCTCAGAATCATCGCTGCACGAGCCGTCACGGTATACCTCCACATGGACCCGTGAACGCTTACCTGTTGCGACCGATATGAGCACAGCCGTGGCCAAACGTCAACAGGCCGTCCTGAAAATGATTTCAATGGGGAATCTAAGCCACACAGCGCAGGAGGTCTGGAATGCCATCAAGCAGGAGAGCGACGTGTGGTTTTTGCCTGCGAATCTCCAGCCAGGCTTGGTAGTGTGTGACAATGGCCGAAATCTGGTGGCAGCTCTGGGCCTTGGCAACCTTACTCACATACCATGTCTGGCACATGTGCTCAACTTGGTCGTGCAGAGTTTTTTGAGGGACTATCCGGATCTTGCTGGACTGCTGCAGAAGGTCCGCCTAGAGTGCGCTCACTTGCGACGTTCCAGCATAGCCAGATCGCGCATTGCTGCTCTGCAACGCCGATTTCGCCTTCCTGAACATCGCATCATATGTGACGTACCCACCAGGTGGAATTCCACGTTACATATGTTGGAGCGGTTGTGTGAGCAGCAGACAGCAGTAATGGAGTATCAGCTGCATCAGGCGCAATCAAGTCACTCTTTGCGCCGTCCACACTTCACCACTACTGAGTGGGCCTCTATGAAGGACATCTGCGACGTTTTGCGTGCGTTTGATGTCTCAACGCGGATAGCGAGTGCAGATGATGCACTAGTCAGCATGACTGTCCCCCTTATCTGCCTGCTTCAGAAATCACTGAAAGCACTAAAGGAAGAGGTTTTGGAAGAGGTGGAGGATGAGGAGTCACAAATTCAATTACCTTCAGGACAGTCAGCGCAACGTGGTTCCTCACAAAGGGCTGGCAGGGCTCACTTTGTGAGGAGGATGAGGAGGAGGAGGAGTCAATGGAGGAGGAAGAAATCCCTACAGAGGGAGGTACACAACGCTCTAGTCAGTATGTAGAGCGAGGGTGGGGTGATGCAGAGGAGGCAGAGATGACGCCGCTTCCACAGGACAGCTTTTGTTGGCCAGTTGGGAGTCTGCAGCACATGGTTGATTTCATGCTTCAGTGCCTGAGAAACGACCGCCGCATCGCCACATTCTCACCACGTCAGATTATTGGGTGTACACCCTCCTAGACCCTCGCTACCGGGACAACTTACAAACCCTATCACACCGGGGAACCGGGACCGTAAAATGCGGGAGTACCAAGACACACTGGTGCAATCCATACTGTTGTACATTCCAGCCGAGAGAGATGCTGCTGCTACTGCTTTACAAAGCAGCTCTGTGCATCGAGGCAGTGTAGACACCTCTACAATAAGAGGGAGCACAAGCAGCGCCTCTGCACAGGGCAAGAGCTGTATGTTACAAATGTGGCGAAGTTTTGTGACAGCGCCAGCAAGGTCTACACCATCCGAGACGGCTCCAGTCACCAGGAAGCAACGTTTCCGTAAGATGGTGACAGACTACTTGTCTTTTCCTCTAAGTGTACTCCCAGATGCCTCTACCCTTTCAAATTTTGGGTCTCTAAGTTGGATACATGGCCAGTAGTGTTGAGCGATACGATAATGCAAATATCGGCTATCGGCCGATATTAGCTCTATCGGCCTTTCGATAATTCGTTTAGATATTTTCGTCTCATCGAATACCGTAATCGGATTTGTCACTGTCACTGGGAGTGTCCGTCGGTCGGGTCTGTCAGGAGTCAGCGGCACTTACCTGGCAGAAGATCTCCGGCGGTCACGTCCTGGACTGCTTGATGGCCGCCATTATCTTCTCCCTGGCGGTCACATGCAGTTTTTCGCGATAACTGCAGTGACTGCAGGGTAATCCCGGCCGTAAACCAGTCCGATGACGTCACCGCCGGGGAAGCAGGTAATCAGCTGTGCTGCGCCGGGATTCTGATGTAGCAGAGCTGGATCGTCATGGGACACTCGTTACTATGGACTGCGTCGGTCAGGTGGTATTCTTTTTTTTTTTTTTCATTTTTTTTTACAGGAGATCGATGGCGTCGCAGGATGAGACTGTAATAAAAGTAATGAAAACTGTGTTTTTTTTTTTTTTATTAAATTAAAAAACTTTTTTATTAACATTCACCCGTCCGGGTACATAAACAATTTAACTATTTACATACAGGGACCCTGTCCGGGTTATTTATACTTCTTTGGCAGGGGTGTTCCAGGTACCACCTGGTACTCTTCTGATGCTTGCCAAACATCCGAGGCACCAAGGACCACCAGGACCTGATGACGTCGTGTGGCCTGTACAGTCAAGTCGTGACCCGCTATCTGGATCTGTGTGGCCACCTCTTTCATCTCCCTCCGGGTCTGGAGCCCTATGTCACGGACTGAACGAACCCCAGGGGGCCTAACAGGCGCGGGTACGGGCCAGCTATACTTATCATGTCCATAGCTGGGGCTGCTGAGGAGACCACTGAGGGAGGCTTGGGAGATTTACGGCGTGGGGTGGGCACTTTTGCAGAGGCCTGGATGTGGGAGGCTGAAGGCTCCGAGGGTCTCACAGGTTCCTGACACACTGGGGAGTAGGGGTCGCACCTGGTAACATTTAGGGCGTACCATCCATTGTAACCCCAGTGTCGGGTGTAAGTCACCAAGTCTCCTGGCAACAGGTCCCTCCCCGGGTGTCCTTCTGGGAGGTGAGCCTCCACGTCCCGCCGGTTCACAAAAACTTCTAAATAAAGTCCAGCCTCCTTGATGAAGCCCCAACCACCTTTCAATTTAAAGCTCCGTACTGCACCCTTACGCCGCGGCTCACACAGGGTTCCTTTATCCTTTCTCATCCGGTCCTTATCTGCCCGGTCCTTCTCCAGGTGACGTTGGTGAAGTTTTAGGGTTTCTCGCTGCTCCCTTTGTCGCTCTGCTTCCCGCTCCCAACGTCTCCACTCTTCCTCCTGACGCCGGTTGAAATTCTCCTCCACCAGCAGCTCCATGTCTCCACCACTCCACTGCAGCTTGCGATGTCCGGTTTGCGGCAGCTCTCCTGTCGCCCCCAGTCCTGGCGGCGCTCCCCTGCGGAGGAAGCAGACGGCTCTAAATCAGATGACAGTCGGGGCTCCGGTACAGGCAGGTAGTGCTCTGGTGCCTGCGCGGCCTCCTCCATGAGGACGGGTGTCGCTTCTTCTGTCTCAGCGACGGGAGCAGACAGCGGGATCTGGGGTGCTGCCGGTGCAGCGTTTTTTGCACAAACGGGTGCTCCACTTCGACAACGTCAACCGGATCACATTGCAAGGACTCCTCTACTAGAACGGGTGCCTCACCTTCCGGTACAGACACTTCAGGTAAGAGGGATTGGCGCCGCTCCAAGTTTAGTTTTAGGGCACGCCAGCTCGCTTCCATCCTGGCGACCTCCTCCCGGTGCCGGGCCAGGCCTCTTAGGGTATCCGCCGCTTCTTGCAGCGTAGGAGGGTTTCCAGGCCGGGTGCCCAACGGTGTTTCCGTGGCGATCGGGTCGCTTCCATGGGGGGAGAGCTCTGAGTCTGACTGCTCCATCCCTTCACACTTCTGCTCGTGTCCATTAGCCATCTCTGCCAAGTCACATGTGTCATTAGCATCTGGAGAGGGCCCCTCTTTTGTAGGGAGGCGGGACCTTCGTGTTAGTTTCTGCACACTGAGGAGGATGAGGAGGCGGAACTGAAGAGCTGTGGGGCACGATGTTACATTGCAGTACCATTTACAGTGGTCGGCCATCGTTTTCGCGCCACTGAGTGACACCCACGAAGAGCACGCCCTTCTTCTTCACCAGTGCCTCGTCGTGACGCAGATATGGCTGAAAAATGGCAAATACATTCTCTGATGATTTTAGCAATTCTCAAGCACAAAACCAGTTCAATTCAGGCACACAGGACTCGCTTATAGCGAGCTACAGAATCCTGTTTGTGACGCCCAAGTTGAGTCGCACAGAGCCAGAGGTTTTGGGGGTACTCGGCACCGAGCCCGTCGACTTCTATGGGGTATGTCACGGCTTTACCCGGCAATTGAATCAGAGTCTATTTTACTATGTAGAAGTGTACAAACTATAAATATATGTATATATATGTCACAATGACATGTATATATATATATATATATGTATTCTATGTGTGTATATTTTGTGTTTACAACGTAAGAAAGGGTTTTTTTTGTTGCGATATTTTGTTCCCATAGACTTACATGGGACTTCCGCTATCGAAATCGGATATCGACGATATTTAGTGCTATCGGCGATACAATTTCGATACGATATTTTTAGATATCGAGCAATATCGCTCAACACTAATGGCCAGAGCTTAGCCAGTATGCATTGGAGGTGCTGGCTTGCCCTGCTGCCAGTGTATTATCTGAGCGCGTCTTTAGTGCTGCAGGTGGTGTACTAACAGACCGTTGCATGCGACTATCCTCAGAGAATGTAGACCGGCTTACTTTTCTGAAAATGAACAAGGCATGGATATCACCTGAATTTGCCTGTCCGTTTTCAGATTAAATAACTGTTTGGCAACGTTTTCCATGTCTCCTGTTATGTTCATCTTTCTACCACCTGAACTCTACTCCCTGGGCTACAACACCGCCATTTGTTGCTCGTAAGTAATTGGCAGGGGTACTGACTCCTGGCCAGCCTGGTTACAGCACGACAGCTGTTTCCTGGCAGTGTGAACGTCAATTATCCTCCAATAAGTTGTGCTGTCGTGTTGCATTCGGGTTAGCCGACTCTATGGTGCCTGCAGTTTAGGTGATTCCTATGTGTGCTGTGGGATATGTAAATAAAGGCTGTTTCCATTGTGACAATAGGACAAGCACCCACTGTAGGACTGTGTGATTCGGTAACTGCGGACGGCTTGCGTCCTGTCAACTTACATTTTCATGGGTGCGTTCTGCTACCCGTCCGGGGTCCAGTACCGTCAACTGGTTCTCCCCAGTGCCTTTGGCCTAGGTGCCTCCATCTCCGTATACGAGTTCCAGCAACGTCTGCTGGTCCTTGGTAGTGCTTTGGAGCACAGGTACCTCCTGCTTAGTAACCGTGTCACAGTAACGTCAGCTGGTACTCGGTTGTGACATTGCCTCTTTTCCTTCCGCTACCCGTCCGGGGTCCAGTACCGTCAACTGGTTCTCTCCAGTGCCTTTGGCCTAGGTGCCTCCATCTCCGTATACGAGTTCCAGCAACGTCTGCTGGTCCTTGGTAGTGCTTTGGAGCACAGGTACCTCCTGCTTAGTAACCGTGTCACAGTAACGTCAGCTGGTACTCGGTTGTGACATTGCCTCTTTTCCTTCTGCTACCCGTCCGGGGTCCAGTACCGTCAACTGGTTCTCCCCAGTGCCTTTGGCCTAGGTGCCTCCATCTCCGTATACGAGTTCCAGCAACGTCTGCTGGTCCTTGGTAGTGCTTTGGAGCACAGGTACCTCCTGCTTAGTAACCGTGTCACAGTAACGTCAGCTGGTACTCGGTTGTGACGTTGCCTCTATTCCTTCTGCTACCCGTCCGGGGTCCAGTACCGTCAACTGGTTCTCCCCAGTGCCTTTGGCCTAGGTGCCTCCATCTCCGTATACGAGTTCCAGCAACGTCTGCTGGTCCTTGGTAGTGCTTTGGAGCACAGGTACCTCCTGCTTAGTAACCGTGTCACAGTAACGTCAGCTGGTACTCGGTTGTGACATTGCCTCTTTTCCTTCTGCTACCTGTCCGGGGTCCAGTACCGTCAACTGGTTCTCCCCAGTGCCTTTGGCCTAGGTGACTCCATCTCCGTATACGAGTTCCAGCAACGTCTGCTGGTCCTTGGTAGTGCTTTGGAGCACAGGTACCTCCTGCTTAGTAACCGTGTCACAGTAACGTCAGCTGGTACTCGGTTGTGACATTGCCTCTTTTCCTTCTGCTGCCCCTCCGGGTTCCAGCACAGTCAGCTGGTCCTCGTTACTTCCATTGTCTCTTGTTCCATCTGATACCCGTCCGGGTTCCAGTAACGTCAGCTGGTTCTCGGAAATTAGACGACCTTAAAGACCACCCAGAAGAAGATGACGACAACAAGGACGACGAGCATGAAGCCAACCAGCCTGAACACCATCACAAAGAAAAAATAAAAGATTACCCTGAAGAAGATCACCAACAGGACAAAGAAGGTTAAGACAAACTACAAGATACAGAACAACAGACAGAAGAACAATAAGCAGAAGATCAAAAAGCAGAAGAACATGAAGTATAAGACCAAAATGAAGAGCAAAATATATGCTCTAAATTCTAAGCAGAAGAAGACTAAGCAGTGTATGGGGGTGAGTCCGTTCCTCCTCGTGGTGCCCCTGGAAAATGCCTGCTGCTGCAGGCTAAACTGAACACGGACAAATACTGTTGTAATTTAAATCTTTTGTGACAGCAAGAACGGAAGGATGAAAAATACATACTTTTACAGATTACAAGTACAGGAATCTCTGTCACAAATAAGAATATGATGAAGAAGATGAAGAGGAAAAAGATGAAGAATTTGAATATGAAGAAGATTAATAGTTTAATAATAACAATATGAGTAATGTAAACAAAAACATGAATAGCAAGAAGTTTAAGAAGAAGATTAAGAAGGTGAAGATGAAGAATAATTTGATGAGAAAGATGATGCTGCTGAAGATTATGAAGGAGAAAGTGTGGCACTGGCAAAAGTTAAAAAGGTGAAGAGCATGGAAGTTGTGAAACATACATATTTGCCAAAATAGAAAAAAGGTTAACAACATTGTCAATTTGTTCGTCAATCCAAACGTATTTCCAAAAAAAAATATATTAATGCTATTCCAATGCATTGGGTTAAACATGTATGCCTTTATTGTCTCCTCAACCTCCCCAATACATTCTACATTAGTCTTTGTTGTTTTCCTTCATGTACAATTAACCAACAAGGCAAGAATGGGTTTTTTTTAATGTCGATATTTGGTTACCATAGACTTACATTGGACTTCCGGTATCGGTATCGGGTATCGCCGATATTTTAGTGATATCGGCGATACCATTCCGATCCGATATTTTTAGATATCGAGCAGTATCGCTCAACACTAGTGATGAGCGACTCTGCATAAACTCGAATTCTCCAATTTACTCAGGGTTGGCCATGAAATTTGATCCTCAACAAATTTATTCAATGCAAATCAAATGTGCCTTATTTTGCTCTGGGTCTCTGTCTACAGAAACCAATAGTATCATCAACATAGAGAGTAAAAATAATAATCACCTGTCACTCTTCTATTCTTTTTGCCACAGCACCACTGGCCTCATCTTTATGTCTCCATGTAACACCATCTTACTCCATATTTACTCTGCAGCAGGGCATATTCTACACCAGAGGGGCAAGCTAGAAAATGTTGCATGCCATTGAGAAGTAGTGAAGAGGCAGAGCAGAGGACTGAAGATGGGGCGGAGGAAGGATGTGTGAGCAGTGAGGTAAGTATTAATTTCTCAGCCCCCTGCAAAGGTCTGAAATTACAAATGTCTGATACTTTGTTGGGGTTGCATAAAGCAAATTACAAAAAGTTCAGATTTCAGAGAATTTTTTTTGCAACCAATTGATTCATCTCTCATTATAAAGTAAGTCCTAGAGTATTTCTATGTATGACATAAAAGCATTTTTTATCAGAATTGTATTTGTTAATTTTTACTCCTGTATTATTGAGAATAATACAATATGGCATTGCTATTACATAAAAGCTTAATTAATTTTATGTGTGAACCTTAGACTGTAGTCCTTGCGGAGATCAACATGCTAAGCATGCAGATGAGGAGACTTAAAGCCGCAATGCTCCTCTGGGAAATATGCTAATTATGCAAATTGTCTCTTCAGAGAGGAAGAGAGCTAGAACTCTAGTGCCACCTTTTGGAAGGTAGCAATCCTACAAGTCAATGTCGACCCTTTAACGAGCCTTATCACATGACCTAGGATAATAGCCAAACCAGAATCTCAATTTGCAGACACTGTGTTTCGGGGTTCAGCCCCTCGTCAGTGCAAAGCGGAGATCTGGTTTGGCTGTGTGAGAGGCGTCAGACCATTGTCCAAGAAATATCATCACTCCTTGCGGAGATCAACATGCTAAGCATGCAGATGAGGAGACTTAAAGCCGCAATGCTCCTCTGGGAAATATGCTAATTATGCAAATTGTCTCTTCAGAGAGGAAGAGAGCTAGAACTCTAGTGCCACCTTTTGGAAGGTAGCAATCCTACAAGTCAATGTCGACCCTTTAACGAGCCTTATCACATGACCTAGGATAATAGCCAAACCAGAATCTCAATTTGCAGACACTGTGTTTCTTTTTTTTTTTTTTTTTTTAAAACCATTCAGGTTAGTTATAAACAACTCAATATAAGCTCATCAACTTAAACGTCGTTGTTTCAACTCTCATCATCATGGTTCATATTTAATTCAGCATAACAAACCAAAGGTATACACAAAAGACGTCATAAACATCAATAAACATCAATAAAATTCACTGATATTTGATCAGGTGCTGCCATTTTTTAAATTTCCAAGCGCCCTCTGCATCAGAACCACCACCGCCTTCACTATCTAATTTATAAATCAAGTATAATCTAGAAAGGATCAGCCCGACACACTTATTCACAGATAAATGCTTCTCTTTGAAAATTCCTAAATTCCTCACATCCCACAAACTCTGCATCACACAAGTCATAATTAACCATAGGATTCTATTTTTCACACGACCACATGCACCAATTCCAAACATTGCAACACGCCAGTCAATAAAACTCACACCCGCTAACTCCTTACACAACCCACCTACACACTTCCACACACTGTACGCGTAATCACAGTCCCACATAGTATGCCACACAGTCTCACATCCACCACAACCTTCTCTCGGGCACACTTCCGTTCTGGTCAGACCTCGTCTCTTCTGAACCTGTCGCACAGGCAAAATATTGTGCAAGGACATCCATACAATATCCCTTTGTCTATTAGACATCCCATGCGTTCCCAAACTCTTCCATGCAACCGAGACTTCATTCCCTCTCAAACACACAATATTACTCTCCACATCATTCTTATGTATTATTTTCATCATCTTCTTAGTCATTCTAAAATCATTCATCGGCACACTCAGTAAATCATGCTTCCTCACAAACTTTTCAATCACCTCATACCAGACCGGACACTTGAAAGCAACAGGCACTCTAGCATCCCTCTTTCTCCAACACAAGCCATACAACATCCAACCAGCAGAATAATTTGCCATATACGCTCCCTTATTTCCTTTATTCAACAAAATAACTACCGTTTTGATATACTGAAGCCCCAGGAAAATCTCAATGTTTGGAAAGGCCATGCCACCATGGTGACATGCCTTAAAAAGACTTTCTCTCTTAAGTTTTTCTATTTTACTACTCCAGAAAAAAGTAAAAACTAACTTTTCCACTCTTTTTATTTTCCTATTAGACGGTGGAAAAAACTGTTGCAATAAAAAGCAAAATCGGAAGAATCACCGCTTTTATGACCAAAATCTTACCACTCAAGGTCAAGTCTCTCAGTCGCCAAAAATTTAACTTACGCTCTATGCGCAACCCACACTCCTCCCAGCTCTCCTTACCTTCCAGCTCCTTATTAAATAATACTCCCAGCACTTTGAGAGCACCCTCCTCACACTTAACCCCTCCATTTTAACCCCATCATCCCCAAAACATTTAAAGCTACATTTATTCCAATTCACTCTAAAACCAGACGCACCACAGAAAAACTCCAAAAGCAACTTAACCCTACTCATAGACGCAACACTTTCACTCACAACCACAACATCATCCATATATCCAAGAACTTTCACATGCTTTCCACCGCTCCCCGGTACCAACAAACCTCGCACCACTTTATCACGTCTCACCAAGCACAACAAAGGTTCAATCACACATACAAATAAGACAGGGGACATGGGACACCCCTGCCTTACACCAGACATAATATTCACTTTCTCACTCAACCATCCATTAACAAGAAACTCGCTTGACACACAATCATACAAAGACATTAACCCATTCACAAATTTTTTAGGAAATCCCATTCTCTCCAGAACTTTAAACAAAAACACATGCGAGACCCTATCAAACGCTTTCTCAAAATCAATTGTCAGAACCATACACTTCTGTTTCCTTCCCATGCAGTCCCCAATCAAATCCCTTAATAACAATAAGTTATCACTCATACTTCTCCCAGGCACGCACACACCTGATCCTCATCCACAACATTACCAATCACCTCACGCATACGATTCGCCAACAATTTGCTATAGATTTTGTAATCTGCATTCAGCAGCGTTATAGGTCTCCAATTCTCTAAACACTTTCTCTCACCTTTTTATACACAAGCACAACCACCCCCTCTTTCATTGATTCACACAACTTACCATTCTCCCACATGTACTTACATATCTCAGTCAAATCAGCACCCAGGAAATCCCATGCTTTCACATAGAATTCTACCGGCAATCCGTCTTTCCCTGGTGTCTTATTCTTTTTAGCACTCTTCATCACGTTTTCTACTTCATCCATAATCACTTCCTCATTCAAAATATCACATTCTTCACTACCCAACTTGCTTTTCTAATCCATTCAGCACTTCTGAAACAAGACCAGAGTCAATCCATTTTTTATCATATAACTTGCTGTAGAACCTATTCACCTCCTTTATCACATTCTCACCTGACACACACAAACCGTTCCTATCCAGGACTTTATCCATATCAACCTTTCTCCCATTCATTTTCTTAAAAAAGAACCTTGTGCACTTTTCATCTTTCTCAAGATGTTCTATTTTGGTGCGATAGATGATTTCCTTCCCTTTCTCATCCATAACACGCTTTAGCTCACTCTTTGTCTCAGCCAGCTCATCAGACACATCCATCCCACTTTCTCCACACTTCCTTAACCAGTCTATACGCTGTTTAAATCATTAAATCTTTCCCGATAAATAGCAGCTTTTTTATAGCCCCATTTTTTGAAGAATTTTTTGCAACACACCTTAACCCAGTCCCACCATTCCAGCACACACGCAAAATTCCTCTTACATACTCTCCACTCTTTATACTTTATTTTTAATTCATTCATCACATCCTCATCTTCTAACAACCTAACGTTCAGCTTCCAAACCCCACCCCATACACACGGTCATCAATCGCACTAAACACACCTCTCAAACACTCATGATCAGAAAAAGGTACAGCATTTTGTTCAAAATTCATACACAACATATTTTTGGAAAACAATATTTTATCTATTCTGGATACAATACCACCCCTATCAGCATGGTATGTTGGCGGTGGTGGGATGCCAAATTTCAGAGCAGCAGCATCTAGAAGGGAAAAATCAGAAATAAGATTGGATAACTTTTTACCAGTTATGTCACAATTCCCTTCTGTGATGCAATTAAAGTCTCCAACTAAAACTGTAGGCATTTTGCCTGGAAGAAACAAACTTAATTTTTCCAAAAGAGCCAGACGCTCCTTTTTCCCATCCTTTCCTGATGGACAGTACACATTAATAATTCTAGCCCGCCACCCCCTATAGCTAACATGTGCAATTATACATCTACCCACCTCTACCACCGTGTAGCTATCTAAACTAATCTCCCTGTTACCCATTAATATCCCTACACCATCATTCCTATTAACACATGAGCCAGACCATACATGCTGACCGTAAGGCCAGTCCTTATCGCTTGGAGCGTCCTCAATCCCACATTCCTGAAGACAAAAGATGTGAGCATTCATCTGTTTAATATAATCTAGGACGACTGCCCTCCTGGATTTAGATCTAATTTGTCTGACATTCAGGGACGCAATGCCCCAACCAGCTTGGGGAGCCATAACATGATGGTGTTATTTACATGACGACAAACAGGCCACTTCTTCTTCAGCCGTTTTCGTCTTCCATCTGGAACTGCAACTCCCCGAATCTGTTTAACGTCTGCGGGAATGCCTAAAAAAACATGGTGTCAGGAGAGAAGACATTCTGAGGGTAACTACGTTCACTCACCGGACTTAAACAATCTTCACCGGCGTCCGCCCAATCCGTTCTGGGCTTTTTACAGGAAGTTCCAGGCTCCTCCTCCTCCTCAGAGGGCCTTGCAAGAGTGAAGTCACCTTGATCTCCACAACTGGTCAACTCCTCCTCAGTAGCTAACCAAGATATACTGGGGGTATTACCAAGAGAACCCTCCAACCCCCCTCCCCACAGACATCAGACTGATGAGGGAGCTCACATTCAACCTCAGCAAGTTCCAAACCTGCCACCTCTGGGCTGGGAGTCTCCGTTTCGGGCAGGGCCTCCTCATGTGCATCCATGATTTCAGGTTCCTCAATAAGATCCGAGTCTGTAACCTGTGGAATGTCAACAACAGCAGCAGGGGGCGCAGCTGCCCCACCTGTGACCTCAGCGTAAGACCTAGGACTGATCCTGGCCTTACAATCCCGATACTTATGGCCCTCCTCACCACAAGCATTACACATAACAGGATTTGTGCAGTCTTTTGCCATATGGCCGGAACCATTGCAATTCCTACAAGTTGGCATGTCCTTGCAACTATCCTGGGTATGCCCGAAATTTTTACACCTCCTGCAATACAGTGGGGCATCTGGAAAAAACAAAAAACCACTATTTTTCCCAATTGAAAAATTAAGAGGGGGGTAATGGATGCCTCCCGGGCCTTGGGGATCCATCCCAAATCTCACAAAAAATTTGTACTTCCCAGTCCAGAGCCCTTCTCCATTCAGGACCCTGTGGGAGTACTGAACATAAATGCAATGTCTTTTCAAAAATAAAGTAATGTCCTCCAGGGAAACAAAAGGGTTGTGCATGAAAACCACAAGTGGGATATCCCCCTTGGAGTATAACACAGTAAAGGTAAGTCCTTCCAGCAAAGGATTTGCCACTCCATTTTTCAGGGCAGTAAACAAATTCTGGCAAGCCGCCATAGAAGATAGCACCAGCACATACCTGCCTTCCCTTCTGAACTCCTGCAGGCATATTATATCGGACTTCCGAATCTTCAGGATGTCATAAAACACCATGTTGACCAAATATCCCAGGGAAAAATGCAACTTCTTATCTTCAGCGATTTCAATCCGGAATCCATTTTTGACCCGGCTATCACCGGTCCCAGAGAATTGAAGTCGGACTCCCATCGTCCACAACTCCAAGGATCTTCTCCCTGAATCCTCCTGGCTATCTCCCTAAAGCAGCAACCGGCTTAAGCCACCGAAGTGGCGATGCCGGAAGGCCAAGAGACAGCACTCAAGGTATCCAGGACACTTTGCACCTCGTCAGTGCAAAGCGGAGATCTGGTTTGGCTGTGTGAGAGGCGTCAGACCATTGTCCAAGAAATATCATCACTCCTTGCGGAGATCAACATGCTAAGCATGCAGATGAGGAGACTTAAAGCCGCAATGCTCCTCTGGGAAATATGCTAATTATGCAAATTGTCTCTTCAGAGAGGAAGAGAGCTAGAACTCTAGTGCCACCTTTTGGAAGGTAGCAATCCTACAAGTCAATGTCGACCCTTTAACGAGCCTTATCACATGACCTAGGATAATAGCCAAACCAGAATCTCAATTTGCAGACACTGTGTTTCGGGGTTCAGCCCCTCGTCAGTGCAAAGCGGAGATCTGGTTTGGCTGTGTGAGAGGCGTCAGACCATTGTCCAAGAAATATCATCACTCCTTGCGGAGATCAACATGCTAAGCATGCAGATGAGGAGACTTAAAGCCGCAATGCTCCTCTGGAAATATGCTAATTATGCAAATTGTCTCTTCAGAGAGGAAGAGCATTGCGGCTTTAAGTCTCCTCATCTGCATGCTTAGCATGTTGATCTCCGCAAGGAGTGATGATATTTCTTGGACAATGGTCTGACGCCTCTCACACAGCCAAACCAGATCTCCGCTTTGCACTGACGAGGGGCTGAACCCCGAAACACAGTGTCTGCAAATTGAGATTCTGGTTTGGCTATTATCCTAGGTCATGTGATAAGGCTCGTTAAAGGGTCGACATTGACTTGTAGGATTGCTACCTTCCAAAAGGTGGCACTAGAGTTCTAGCTCTCTTCCTCTCTGAAGAGACAATTTGCATAATTAGCATATTTCCCAGAGGAGCATTGCGGCTTTAAGTCTCCTCATCTGCATGCTTAGCATGTTGATCTCCGCAAGGAGTGATGATATTTCTTGGACAATGGTCTGACGCCTCTCACAGAGCCAAACCAGATCTCCGCTTTGCACTGACGAGGTGCAAAGTGTCCTGGATACCTTGAGTGCTGTCTCTTGGCCTTCCGGCATCGCCACTTCGGTGGCTTAAGCCGGTTGCTGCTTTAGGGAGATAGCCAGGAGGATTCAGGGAGAAGATCCTTGGAGTTGTGGACGATGGGAGTCCGACTTCAATTCTCTGGGACCGGTGATAGCCGGGTCAAAAATGGATTCCGGATTGAAATCGCTGAAGATAAGAAGTTGCATTTTTCCCTGGGATATTTGGTCAACATGGTGTTTTATGACATCCTGAAGATTCGGAAGTCCGATATAATATGCCTGCAGGAGTTCAGAAGGGAAGGCAGGTATGTGCTGGTGCTATCTTCTATGGCGGCTTGCCAGAATTTGTTTACTGCCCTGAAAAATGGAGTGGCAAATCCTTTGCTGGAAGGACTTACCTTTACTGTGTTATACTCCAAGGGGGATATCCCACTTGTGGTTTTCATGCACAACCCTTTTGTTTCCCTGGAGGACATTACTTTATTTTTGAAAAGACATTGCATTTATGTTCAGTACTCCCACAGGGTCCTGAATGGAGAAGGGCTCTGGACCGGGAAGTACAAATTTTTTGTGAGATTTGGGATGGATCCCCAAGGCCCGGGAGGCATCCATTACCCCCCTCTTAATTTTTCAATTGGGAAAAATAGTGGTTTTTTGTTTTTTTCCAGATGCCCCACTGTATTGCAGGAGGTGTAAAAATTTCGGGCATACCCAGGATAGTTGCAAGGACATGCCAACTTGTAGGAATTGCAATGGTTCCGGCCATATGGCAAAAGACTGCACAAATCCTGTTATGTGTAATGCTTGTGGTGAGGAGGGCCATAAGTATCGGGATTGTAAGGCCAGGATCAGTCCTAGGTCTTACGCTGAGGTCACAGGTGGGGCAGCTGCGCCCCCTGCTGCTGTTGTTGACATTCCACAGGTTACAGACCCGGATCTTATTGAGGAACCTGAAATCATGGATGCACATGAGGAGGCCCTGCCCGAAACGGAGACTCCCAGCCCAGAGGTGGCAGGTTTGGAACTTGCTGAGGTTGAATGTGAGCTCCCTCATCAGTCTGATGTCTGTGGGGAGGGGGAGTTGGAGGGTTCTCTTGGTAATACCCCAGTATATCTTGGTTAGCTACTGAGGAGGAGTTGACCAGTTGTGGAGATCAAGGTGACTTCACTCTTGCAAGGCCCTCTGAGGAGGAGGAGGAGCCTGGAACTTCCTGTAAAAAGCCCAGAACGGATTGGGCGGACGCCGGTGAAGATTGTTTAAGTCCGGTGAGTGAACGTAGTTACCCTCAGAATGTCTTCTCTCCTGACACCAATGTTTTTTTAGGCATTCCCGCAGACGTAAACAGATTCGGGGAGTTGCAGTTCCAGATGGAAGACGAAAACGGCTGAAGAAGAAGTGGCCTGTTTGTCGTCATGTAAATAACACCATCATGTTATGGCTCCCCAAGCTGGTTGGGGCATTGCGTCCCTGAATGTCAGACAAATTAGATCTAAATCCAGGAGGGCAGTCGTCCTAGATTACATTAAACAGATGAATGCTCACATCTTTTGTCTTCAGGAATGTGGGATTGAGGACGCTCCAAGCGATAAGGACTGGCCTTACGGTCAGCATGTATGGTCTGGCTCATGTGTTAATAGGAATGATGGTGTAGGGATATTAATGGGTAACAGGGAGATTAGTTTAGATAGCTACACGGTGGTAGAGGTGGGTAGATGTATAATTGCACATGTTAGCTATAGGGGGTGGCGGGCTAGAATTATTAATGTGTACTGTCCATCAGGAAAGGATGGGAAAAAGGAGCGTCTGGCTCTTTTGGAAAAATTAAGTTTGTTTCTTCCAGGCAAAATGCCTACAGTTTTAGTTGGAGACTTTAATTGCATCACAGAAGGGAATTGTGACATAACTGGTAAAAAGTTATCCAATCTTATTTCTGATTTTTCCCTTCTAGATGCTGCTGCTCTGAAATTTGGCATCCCACCACCGCCAACATACCATGCTGATAGGGGTGGTATTGCATCCAGAATAGATAAAATGTTGTTTTCCAAAAATATGTTGTGTATGAATTTTGAACAAAATGCTGTACCTTTTTCTGATCATGAGTGTTTGAGAGGTGTGTTTAGTGCGATTGATGACCGTGTGTATGGTGGTGGGGTTTGGAAGCTGAACGTTAGGTTGTTAGAAGATGAGGATGTGATGAATGAATTAAAAATAAAGTATAAAGAGTGGAGAGTATGTAAGAGGAATTTTGCGTGTGTGCTGGAATGGTGGGACTGGGTTAAGGTGTGTTGCAAAAAATTCTTCAAAAAATGGGGCTATAAAAAAGCTGCTATTTATCGGGAAAGATTTAATGATTTAAACAGGCGTATAGACTGGTTAAGGAAGTGTGGAGAAAGTGGGATGGATGTGTCTGATGAGCTGGCTGAGACAAAGAGTGAACTAAAGCGTGTTATGGATGAAAAAGGAAGGAAATCATCTATCGCACCAAAATAGAACATCTTGAGAAAGATGAAAAGTGCACAAGGTTCTTTTTTAAGAAAATGAATGGGAGAAAGGTTGATATGGATAAAGTCCTGGATAGGAACGGTTTGTGTGTGTCAGGTGAGAATGTGATAAAGGAGGTGAATAGGTTCTACAGCAAGTTATATGATAAAAAATGGATTGACTCTGGTCTTGTTTCAGAAGTGCTGAATGGGTTAGAAAACAAGTTGGGTAGTGAAGAATGTGATATTTTGAATGAGGATGTGATTATGGATGAAGTAGAAAACGTGATGAAGAGTGCTAAAAAGAATAAGACACCAGGGAAAGACGGATTGCCGGTAGAATTCTATGTGAAAGCATGGGATTTCCTGGGTGCTGATTTGACTGAGATATGTAAGTACATGTGGGAGAATGGTAAGTTGTGTGAATCAATGAAGGAGGGGGTGGTTGTGCTTGTGTATAAGAAAGGTGAGAGAAAGTGTTTAGAGAATTGGAGACCTATAACGCTGCTGAATGCAGATTACAAAATCTATAGCAAATTGTTGGCAAATCGTATGCGTGAGGTGATTGGTAATGTTGTGGATGAGGATCAGGTGTGTGCGGTGCCTGGGAGAAGTATGAGTGATAACTTATTGTTATTAAGGGATTTGATTGGGGACTGCATGGGAAGGAAACAGAAGTGTATGGTTCTGACAATTGATTTTGAGAAAGTGTTTGATAGGGTCTCGCATGTGTTTTTGTTTAAAGTTCTGGAGAGAATGGGATTTCCTAAAAAATTTGTGAATGGGTTAATGTCTTTGTATGATTGTGTGTCAAGCGAGTTTCTTGTTAATGGATGGTTGAGTGAGAAAGTGAATATTATGTCTGGTGTAAGGCAGGGGTGTCCCATGTCCCCTGTCTTATTTGTATGTGTGATTGAACCTTTGTTGTGCTTGGTGAGACGTGATAAAGTGGTGCGAGGTTTGTTGGTACCGGGGAGTGGTGGAAAGCATGTGAAAGTTCTTGGATATATGGATGATGTTGTGGTTGTGAGTGAAAGTGTTGCGTCTATGAGTAGAGTTAAGTTGCTTTTGGAGTTTTTCTGTGGTGCGTCTGGTTTTAGAGTGAATTGGAATAAATGTAGTTTTAAATGTTTTGGGGATGATGGGGTTAAAATGGAGGGGGTTAAATGTGAGGAGGGTGCTCTCAAAGTGCTGGGAGTATTATTTAATAAGGAGCTGGAAGGTAAGGAGAGCTGGGAGGAGTGTGGATTGCGCATAGAGCGTAAGTTAAATTTTTGGCGACTGAGAGACTTGACCTTGAGTGGTAAGATTTTGGTCATAAAAGCGGTGATTCTTCCGATTCTGCTTTTTATTGCAACAGTTTTTCCACCGTCTAATAGGAAAATAAAAAGAGTGGAAAAGTTAGTTTTTACTTTTTTCTGGAGTAGTAAAATAGAAAAACTTAAGAGAGAAAGTCTTTTTAAGGCATGTCACCATGGTGGCATGGCCTTTCCAAACATTGAGATTTTTCTGGGGCTTCAGTACATCAAAACGGTAGTTATTTTGTTGAATAAAGGAAATAAAGGAGCTTATATGGCAAGATATTCTGCTGGTTGGATGTTGTATGGCTTGTGTTGGAGAAAGAGGGATGCTAGAGTGCCTGTTGCTTTCAAGTGTCCGGTCTGGTATGAGGTGATTGAAAAGTTTGTGAGGAAGCATGATTTACTGAGTGTGCCGATGAATGATTTTAGAATGGCTAAGAAGGTGATGAAGATAATACATAAGAATGATGTGGAGTGTAATATTGTGGGTTTGAGAGGGAATGAAGTCTCGGTTGCATGGAAGAGTTTGGGAACGCATGGGATGTCTAATAGACAAAGGGATATTGTATGGATGTCCTTGCACAATATTTTGCCTGTGCGACAGGTTCAGAAGAGACGAGGTCTGACCAGAACGGAAGTGTGCCCGAGAGAAGGTTGTGGTGGATGTGAGACTGTGTGGCATACTATGTGGGACTGTGATTATGCGTACAGTGTGTGGAAGTGTGTAGGTGGGTTGTGTAAGGAGTTAGCGGGGGTGAGTTTTATTGACTGGCGTGTTGCAATGTTTGGAATTGGTGCATGTGGTCGTGTGAAAAATAGAATCCTATGGTTAATTATGACTTGTGTGATGCAGAGTTTGTGGGATGTGAGGAATTTAGGAATTTTCAAAGAGAAGCATTTATCTGTGAATAAGTGTGTCGGGCTGATCCTTTCTAGATTATACTTGATTTATAAATTAGACAGTGAAGGCGGTGGTGGTTCTGATGCAGAGGGCGTTTGGAAATTTAAAAAATGGCAGCACGTGATCAAATATCAGTGAATTTTAGTGATGTTTATTGATGTTTATGACGTCTTTTGTGTATACCTTTAGTTTGTTATGCTGAATTAAATATGAACCATGATGATGAGAGTTGAAACAACGACGTTTAAGTTGATGAGCTTATATTGAGTTGTTTATAACTAACCTGAATGGTTAAAAAAAAAAAAAAAAAAAGAAACACAGTGTCTGCAAATTGAGATTCTGGTTTGGCTATTATCCTAGGTCATGTGATAAGGCTCGTTAAAGGGTCGACATTGACTTGTAGGATTGCTACCTTCCAAAAGGTGGCACTAGAGTTCTAGCTCTCTTCCTCTCTGAAGAGACAATTTGCATAATTAGCATATTTCCCAGAGGAGCATTGCGGCTTTAAGTCTCCTCATCTGCATGCTTAGCATGTTGATCTCCGCAAGGAGTGATGATATTTCTTGGACAATGGTCTGACGCCTCTCACACAGCCAAACCAGATCTCCGCTTTGCACTGACGAGGGGCTGAACCCCGAAACACAGTGTCTGCAAATTGAGATTCTGGTTTGGCTATTATCCTAGGTCATGTGATAAGGCTCGTTAAAGGGTCGACATTGACTTGTAGGATTGCTACCTTCCAAAAGGTGGCACTAGAGTTCTAGCTCTCTTCCTCTCTGAAGAGACAATTTGCATAATTACCTTAGACTGTATTCACACATCCAGCTGCAGAGGAGCTGTAATATCCCCTGATCCACTGGTAACTCCAGTAAGATGCACCACTTCTGGCCTGTTTCCTGTTGGGAACATTGGATGGTGCAATGGAGTGATATCATCACGACGTCTGGCGCCTATTTCTGCACAGAGGAGATGGTGGAAGGGAGCCTGGATTTGCTGTGTATAAGTTTTTTAACTGTTATATTACTGTGCAAGGGGGAATAAAATAAGAGTGTGCGCAGAGAGGGGAATAAAATGAGTGGCTGGGCAGAAGGTGGGAATAAAGCGAGGCGCTGTGCAGATGGGGCAATAAAATGAGTGGCTGTGTAGATGGGGCAAAAAGCTGAGGGACTGTGTAGAAAGGGCCAATAAAATGAGGGGCTGTGCAGATAGTGGGAATAAAATGAGGGCCTCTGCAGAAGGAGTGCATAAAATGAGGACTGTGCAGAGGGAGGGAATTAAATGAGGGGCTGTGCAAATGGGGGAATAAAATGAGGGGCTGTGCAGATGGAATGAATAAAATGAGGGACTGCACAGATGGGGAAATAGAATGAGGGGCTGTTCAAAGGGGGAATAAAATAAAGGGGCTGTGTAGATGGAAGAAATACAATGAGGGGCTGTGCAGATGAGGAATAAAATAGGGAGCTGTGCAGAGGGGGAATAAAATGAGAGGATGTACAGGGGGGTAATAAAATTAGTTTTTATGCAGAGGGGAATAAAACGAAGGTCTGTGCAGGGGAATAAACTGAGAGGCTGTGCAGGTGGGGATAAAATGAGGGACTTTGTAGAGAGGGCATAAAATGAGGGGCTGTGTAGGGGGAGTAAAATGAGGGGATGTGCAGAAAGGGGAGAAAATGAGGGGCTGTGCAGCAGTGGGAATAAAATGAGGGGCTGTGTAGAGGGGGGACAAAAACTGAGGGTCTGTGTAGAGTGGACATAAAATGAAGGGCTTTGCAGGGGGCATAAAATGAGGGGCTGTGTGGGGGGCATGAAATGAGGGGCTGTTAGATTGGGCTATGAAATGATGGACTGTGTGGGGACAGCAAAGTATAGCTGCAGTGACCATACTGTATATGGGGCTGTGGAGGACATTATACTGGGGCTGTGGTTACCATACTGGATAGTGAACTTTGGTGAATATCATACTGTTTGAAGTGCTGTTTCTGAGATATAATACTGTATGGATTGCTGTGGGAGCCATCATAGTAAACATGCGGGCTTTTTTGGACATTATACTATTTATGGGGGTCTGTGGTGGACATCATACTTTATATGGGGGACTATGGTGGTGACCATACTATATATTGATGCCTTGTTGTGGATGTAATACCGTACAGCCAGCTGTAATAACCATCATACTGTTTAGGGGAACAATGTGGGAAGTGGTTAAGAGTAGAGATGAGTGAAACCTTTCAAGGTTCGGTTTGGGTATGTTTGCTGAATTTTCTTGAATTTATGTCCTCTCATTGTCAGGATGGCAAGGTAGCATTTTATCTGTTACAAGTTAAGGAGATATAAGAAACAAATTTGCAATATTTAATCTTTATTTTACAAAAACAACTGGCTATGCAATGAAAAGATATCTTGATTAGACATGATTAAAAATTGTGATTGTGAAGAAGTAAGGATTGTGAAGAAATTACGATTCATGATTTAACAGCTTTATCCAGATGTCCTTTAGCTCATTACATAGTTCTTTGAAATAATATGTATCTAGATTGTATAAATTGATACATATAAATAAAGTCACGATTTTCTTCAATAAAAAAAACAAAGTACCAGCACGGAATAGAAGAGTTTTACTCTGCAACAAATGGTTTGCAATATAGGTTTGAACCGAGATTTTGCGCAGGTGCAGTAGCCTCACAGGACCGCTGTTCTCTGGGCCGAGCATAAAACAGCACTGCGAAGCACATAGCAGCATCATCGGTGTCATTTACATCAATCAAAGCTAAGCGCTTTGTTCTATGCTCTGCCCATAGTAGGGCAGAGCAGAGTGCACCTGTACGGTCCTGTGAGGCTCCTGCGCAGGCGCAATATCTCGGTTCGCAATATGAATGGTGCATCCACATCAATCAAAGCAGGAAGAAGCAATTAGGAGCAGAGAGGAGGGACAGATGGCGCAGCAAGGATGCCCATTGGACCGGACCACCCTTATTTACATACAGCATGGGAGCATATAAAATTATAATTTTTGGGATAAACAGGTGGATTGGGGAGCTAATAGAAATGTTTGTGGGATGCAACACAGGAGCAGTTAAAGGTGGTGGCATTTGTTCATAGGCTCAGAAAATGGTGATAGGTTCCCATTAACTGGTGCAAAAATTATTGAATTTTTTTGTAAAAATAAAGATATTATTATTATTAAATATTTCAAATTTGCCATTAGTATTTCCTTAGCTTTAAGACACTCTATCTGATATTATCTCTATTGTGTCTCTAAGCTTTGTTTATTCAATACTTTTTCACTACATGAGGTATTTTCTTCTTAATTGTGTTTTCTTTTACTCAGTTTGGTATTCCATACAATTTTGACTAAAAGCAGATGTTTTGAAGATATTTCATTTTATTAAAAAATTTTTGGCGCTTTACAGTCCACTTATATGGCATATCCCCAGAATATACCATAATGGGTATATTCTGAGCATATTTCTTCAGGATCTCCATCTATCTTAAGAATGAGGGCCTTACTTACTTTGTAAGGTTTCCACCATCTGTCTCATGCAAGCAGATATTGTATGTATGCAGATCATGCATTCATTCATTTCATGAATGACCTTTGACACTCTCAATGCTGGAATGAACCTATCACATGGATTTATGGCCTTTTACATCAATTAAGGAATTTGCTCCCAAGACCCTGTGAGAGTATCACAAAACATTACCAGACCCCAATCAGAGGGCAATAAAACTTTCACACTTTTTATCTATGAACTGTTCCAATATTTATGTTCATCTCTATCTCCAATATTGACAGTTCTGCTTCACATCACTTGTCTTATCTATTGCATTGTTTCTGTGCTGTGTTGTGTATAAATATGTGATTCTTCAGATTTTGTATTAGTCTTTGCCTGATGAAGAGACCTGAGTAGTGTTGAGCGATACGATACTGCAAATATCGGGTATCGGCCGATATTAGCTGTATCGGACTTTCGATTCCGAGTTCCGATATTGTCGTCTTATCGGATACCGGAATCGGAATTGTCACTGTCACTATGAGTGTCCGTCGGTCGGGTCTGTCACTGTCAGTGTCCGTCGGTCGGGTCTGTCAGGAGTCAGCGGCACTTACCTGGCAGAAGATCTCCGGTGGTCACGGCCTGGACTGCTTGATGGCCGCCATCATCTTTCCCCGGCGGTCACATGCAGTTTCTCGCGATAACTGCAGTGACTGCTGGGTAATCCCGGCCATAAAGCAGTCAGTCCGATGACGTCACCGCCGGGGAAGCAGGTAATCAGCTGTGCTGCGTCGCGATGACAGGCTCTGCCTGTCATTGCGATGTAGCAGAGCTGGATCGTCGTGGGACACTCGTTACTATGGACTGCGTCGGACAGGTGGTATACTGTTGGTTTGTTTTTTTCCTTTTTTTACAGGAGATCGATGGCATCGCAGGAATGAGAGTATAATAAAAGAAATGAAAACTGTGTTGTCTCTTTTATTTCATTAAAAGACTTTTTTCTTGCTTTGTCTTTTTTTTATACATTTAAAAACTTTGGGATTAATAATGGATCGGTGTCTTATTGACGCCTATCCATTATTAACCGGGCTTATTGTCACCGTGCAATCAACGGTGACATTAACCCCTTATTACCCCACTTGCCACCGCTACAGGGCAGTGGGAAGAGCCGGGTAAAGTGCCACAATTGGCACATCTTTTGATGCGCCAAATGTGGGGCTGCTGTAGCCTGGTATTATCAGGCTGTTGAGGGCCAAAATCCATGGGCCTTGACAGTCTTTTAATACCAGGCCGCAGCAGTCTGCATTTTACTTGGCTGGTTAACAAAAATAGGGGGACCCCTACGCCGTTTTTTTTTCGAGGGGATCCCCTATTTTTGTTAACCAGCCAAGCTAAGCAGACTGCTGTGGCCTGGTATTATCAGGCTTGCAAGGTCCATGGATATTGGATCCTTACCAGCCTGAAAAACCAGGCCTCAGCAGTCTGCTTCATCTGGCTGGTTAACAAAAATAGGGGGGACCCCACGCCAATTTTTTTTCGAGGGGAACCCCTATTTTTGTTAACAAGCCAAGATATGCAGACTGCTGTGGCCTGGTATTATCAGGCTGGCAAGGTCCATGGATCTTGGCTCCTTACCAGCCTGAAAAACCAGGCCTCAGCAGTCTGCTTCATCTGGCTGGTTAACAAAAATAGGGGGGACCCCACGCCAAATTTTTTCGACGAGATCCCCTATTTTTGTTAACCAGCAAAGATAGGCAGACTGCTGTGGCCTGGTATTATCAGGCTGGCAAGCAGGGTCGGACTGAGCCACAGGAGAAACCTCCGGTGGGCCCCAGCTCCTGCGTGGTGGGCCCTGATTTGAAAGGATAGGTCGCGGGGCAGAGGGGGCGGTGGCCCCGGGCCCCGCGCTCTGAGGGGGTCCACCCGGAGCTACGCTACAGTAACTGTATCGGCGTGCACAGCACGCCGATACAGTTACATTCTGCAGCAGAGCAGGGAGAATCGATCTTCCTGCTCTGCCACCCAGAAGCTATGGGGCCTGAACAGGCGTTGGGAGGGCCCAGTGCCAGCAGTGGGCCCCCCACCCATCATCGGAGGGTCAGCTGTATCGGCATCCAGCCGATACAGCTGACCGCATAGAGAGAGAAGGAGCGAGCGCTCCTTCTCTCCCATAATCCCCCTCTCAGCGTCTGACAGCGGGCGCGATGACATCACCTGCCGGCGCCCGCTGTCAGACGCTGAGAGGGAGAACAGTGAGCAGCACAGGAGCCGGGAGGTGAGTATTGTTTTTTTTTTTTTTAATGGGGGTGCATTATACTACAGAGGCTGTATATGGGGGGTGCATTATACTACAGAGGCTGTATATGGGGGCTGCATTATACTACAGAGGCTCCATATTGGGGTGCATTATACTACAGAGACTCCCTATGGGGATGCATTATACTACAGAGGCTGCCTATGGGGGTGCATTATAATATAGCGGCTGCCTATGGTGGTGCATTATATTATAGACTCTGCCTATGGGGGTTTATTATAATATAGAGGCTGCCTATGGGGGTGCATTATACTATATTGAGGACTATCTGGTGTATTATGCTGTATGGATGCTATCTAGGGGCCATCATACAGTGTTGGACCCATTAAATAGTTTGGGGACATTAAGGGGTCAGTATATATCCAGTGAGGGGCATTATTCTGTGTATAGGGGAGATGTACAGGGGGAGACTTGGGACATTATTAAATGTAAAGTGGACACTTATTGTTATAGGGGAACTCGGGTTACTGTGACTGTCAAAGGGCACACAGGGCATTATTACAGTCTAGGGGACAAAATGTGGTCACTGTTTTCTAGGGCACTTGCACCCGGCATTACTATAGTCTAGAGGGGTGCTTTAAAATTTAGAGGTCACACAGAACCACACAGCAGGTGCAGTAATAGGGACACATATGGCAGCAGCGGCTCAGTATTGGGGTATCAGGTGCAGAAAGAGGGACACATATGGCACCAGCGGCTCAGTATTGGGGTATCAGCAGGATGAGGAGTTTGTGCAGGTTGAGAATAGTCCAATTGGTGACCAAGACAGTGCTAAAAATATGAGAAGTGAAATGTGTCTTTGTTGTAATCTCTGCAGTCGAGTCCTGGCTGGAGAAGTCGTCATGTCGGTCTGGGCCAGATGGAAAAGAAATGAAAAGTGAACAATTCCATTAGAAAGAACATCAGCGGTAAGTCATTATCTGTACCTGTGCAGTAATCTATTATATGTTTTGTAGGACTGGTATTTTTTACCACAGACCATATGGCGGTAATATCAATATTGGTCTTTTTATATATAGATTATTTTTGGCAACAGCGCGGTCATTTGCTGAGGTTCTCTGATTAGGGGCCCACTCAGAAGTTTCGCCCCCACTAAACCAAAACCCTAGCTACGCCTCTGGCTCTCTCTCTAGTCTTTCTTTCTCTCTCTAGTCTTTCTCGCTCTCTGTTCTTTCTTTCTCGCTCTCTGTTCTTTTTTCTCTCTGTTCTTTCTTTCTCTCTTTTCTTTCTTTCCTCTCTTTCTTTCTCTGTTTGTTCTTTCTCTCTCGCTGCTCTTTCTTTCTTTTCCTCAGTACCAGCCACTGTGCCCTCATTACCAGTCAGTGTGATCAGCAGTGCTAAATGGGTACGCTTGGGGCCAGGATATGGGTGTGATTAGCTGTTAAATGGGTGTGGTCGGGGCGTGGCCTAAAATTTGCAGCGACGCCCTACGCGCGCCGTAGCCTTTAACCCTCTTTCCTGTCTTCAAAATTTGGGAGGTATGCTGTATGACCTCACTACAACCTATGGCCATGCTCCTGATGAGCGCAACGGATGGTCTCCTGAGGGATCTCCTCCCACACCTGGACTAAAGCATCCACAAACTCCTGGACAGTCTGTGGTGCAACGTGTCATGGCCTAAAATTTGCTGCAGCAGGCACAGCGTGCCACAGCCTTTGTCCCTCTTTCCCTTCTTCAAAGGTTGGGAAGTATGATGGTGGGCCCCAAGAATATTTTTTCTCTGGTGGGCCCAAGGTACTCCAGTCCGACGCTGCTGGCAAGGTCCATGGATATTGGCTCCTTAACAGCCTTAAATACCATGCCTCAGCAGCAGGGGCGTACATAGAAATCATGGGGCCCCATAGCAAAAGTCTGAATGGGCCCCCCCCAAAAAAAAAAAACCCAGAGCCATTGTAAATGTAAAGTGCCAGCACAGTGAGGGGACACATTAAACAAAAAAATGTATTATGCCCCCATAGATTGTGCCCCCATAGATGCTCCATAGTATAGGCCCTTATGCTGCCGCAGCTGCTGCAACCAAAAAAAAAAAAAAAAGACATACTCACCTTTCGTCGCTGGGGGCCAGGTGCCGGTGTCCTGAGCAGGGGGTGACACCAGGTGCCGATGTCACCGCTCGCTCAGGGCCCCGGCACCTGAGATATTTACCTGTCCTCTCTCCACTGCTGAGTGCCGCTGTCTTCGGGGTCCTCCAGCAGTGAATGATCAGGCAGAGGGCGCGGCGCGCACTAACGACGTCATTGCGCCCTCTGACCTGAACATTGCAGCAAGAGGACGCGAGCAACGGTGGAACGGGACAGGTAAATATCCCTTATACTCACCCTTCCGCCGGCGCGGTCTGTGCAGCCCCTGCTCTTCTCCCAGTGTTCAGCGGTCACGCGGGACAGCTCATTAAAGTCATGAATATGTGCGTATTCATGACTGTAATGAGCGGTACCACCTGACCACTGAACACAGGCGTCGGAGACCGTGGGAGAAGAGCAGGGGCTGCAGAGACCGCACCAGGAGGGGTGAGTATATAGAAGAGCTGCGCTCCCCCTCCCCCGCCGACCCCCTGGTAGTACTGTGTCAGCACAGCTACCCGACCGTCGAGGGCCCCTTCACCTGTCCGGGCCCCATAGCAGCTGCTTGGTCTGCTTCATTCACGGTACGCCACTGCTCAGCAGTCTGCTTCATCAGGCTGGTTAACAAAAATAGGGGGACCCGACGCCATTTTTTTTCGAAGGAACCCCTATTTTTGTTAATCAGTTCCCTCTGACGTCACTGATTGTGTCCCTGGCTGACCTGAAGTGAAAGTGGAAAGCAATCAATTAAGCTTTCCACTTCCTCTCCTGTCAGCCAGGAGAGGAACTCATTCATTTGGGGGTTTACTGTGAGGCTGCAGCATTAGCTGCGGTCCCTGCAGTAAACATTAACCCTTTCTGAAGGATTACACCGTGGGACCTGACTGTGCATGGATAGGTAAGAATAATTTTGCTTTTTTATTTTATTTTTATTACAGGAAATGTTTTTTGCAGTCAAATAAAAGATGGTCAAAAACATGTGTCTTTATTTCATTAAAATGATTTTAAATTAAAGTGTGTGTGTTTTATTTTTATTTAATGCAATAGGATTAATAATTGATAGTTGTCTAATTGACAGCTCTCAATTATTAACCTGGCTTAAGGTCACCTTTCAATTGCAAGGTGGCTTTAACCCCATATTAACCCATTCGCCACCGCTACAGGGCAATGGGAATAGACGGGCAAAGTGCCAGAAAGGGCGAATCTAATTATAGATTTGTCTTTTCTGGGGTGTCTGGGGGCAGATGTTAGTAGCCAGGGGGGGGCCAAAAATAATGGTCCCTCTCTGGGCTATTATTATCTGCCCCCATTCGCTGGCTTTGTCTGTCTGGTTGCGAAAATAGGGCGGGAGCCCACGCATTTTTTTTAAACAATTTTACACCTCATATATATATATATACATGTCATTGAATTTGTGACACATATATATATATATTTATATTTATAGTTCATACACTTCTACATAGTATAATAGCCGCTAATTCAATTGCCGGCTTTTGTGAAAATGCGGAACCCGACATGAAATGACACTTGGTGTACATAGGGTTAACCATGTCCTTTGCTATCTGATTTGCACAAACAATTACATCAGTCTATGTGTGCAAAATTTCACACCTGTAGGGGTTAATTAAAGGTGTAAATTCGTAGCAAAAAAGTCCGTTTTTTTACAACGAATTTACAACTTTAATTAACCCCTACAGGTGTGAAATTTTGCACACATAGACTGATGTAATTGTTTGTGCAAATCAGATAGCAAACGACATGAAAAGACATGGTTAACCCTATGTACACCAAGTGTCATTTCATGTCGGGTGCTTCTGTCTTTTCACAGAAGCCGGCTTTACCCGGCAATTGAATCATAGGCTATTTTACTATGTAGAAGTGTATAAACTATACATATATGTATATATATATGTCACAATGACATGTATATGTATATATATATATATATATATATATATATATGTATTCTATGTGTGTATATTTTGTGTTTACAACGAAAGAAAGGTTTTTTTTAGTTACGATATTTCTGTCCCATAGACTTACATGGGACTTCCGGTATCGGTATCGGGTATCGCCGATATTTTAGTGATATCGGCGATACCATTCCGATCCGATATTTTTGGATATCGGAAAGTATCGCTCAACACTAGACCTGAGTAGTCTCGAAAGCTTGCAATTTGTTACCATCTTTTCAGTTAGCCATTAAAAAGTATCAACCACTGAGGACTCTCAATTCTAAATATTTTTCATTTCATGAGAATTTTATTGAGTGGTCTCCTCATCAGGTGATATAGTGGATGGTAAACCGTGTTACGGATGTAGGGTCAGGTACTGGATCAATATCCCATAAATATCTATGATACAAATAAACGTCTAACAAAAATGAACTTATTCTGCTACAAACATAAATGTTCAGACTGAGCGCATGTTATATTGAATATTAACATATGGTAAGATTGTGTTATTTATAGAATAACTGAAGAAAATATGGATGACGATGGCTATATAAAAAAAATTTAATTTATAGCTTTGAGAAAAAAGAGATACCATTGATATGAAAGAAGACAATAAAAACAAGAAGAAGAAGATGATGAAAAAAAATTATTAAAGGACTTTTCCCACCAACAAAAGTTGATTTTAATCAATCGATCTTGGACTAATAGTAACTTCCACAATTAGATGTGTTTAAATAAAATGTTCCTGTGCTGAGATAATCTTATAAATGTGCCCCTGCTGTGTACTGTGTAATGGCTGTGTCTGACGGTACAGTGACATGGTCTGATCATACCACAGCTCCTGGACTGAGGGGGGAGGAAACAAAGAGAGTATACAGACAGGACAGCTGATTCTTTTTGTGAGGTAAAACATTTTTCAACCTGTTTTTAAACAATGTTTTACTTCACAAAAAGGATCAGCTGCAATCTCCTGCTGTAATATGCCTGAATGCTCACCCTCCTGATCAGAAGCTATGGTATGATCAGACCATGTTCCTGCATGGTCAGACACAGCCATTACACAGTACACATCAGGGACACCTTTATAAGATTATCTCAGCACAGGGACATTTTTTTTAAACGCATCCAATTGTTGAGCTTATTATTATTCCAAGATCCATTGATTAAAACTAACTTTTGTTCATGGGGAATACCCCTTTAACTATTTTCTGGATTCCAATATAAATAAATGGGAAGAGGGAGATGACCTGTTTTCCATCTACAGTGGCAGAAGACAGGACTTTGTTTTTTAAGAAAGGTGCATGTCCCAGAGGTGGAACCCTTACCTATGGGAATACCCTTTAAATAAGAATAAGTCATCAGTGTTTTGGCCCTGGAAACCTCTTTACTTTCCCTTTCTCAGTCACATTATAAGTAGACTGCAATCTACCTGTACATTTTTCTTGCTATGTTTAGTGCAGGCATATTTCTGGTTACAGGTTTTTGGGCATGGTTAGACAAGTGAAGACAAGTCGATGCAAAAATAATTATGCAAGACAATTGTAGAATTTTTTTTTATTTTTCTTCGTACACTGGTTCCTAAAGTCAAACCACAACTACTGTAACTTAAACAGATTCAATGTTTTTTTTTAACTAACATTTCAGAAGAATATATAGATGAAACAATTGATAAACCTAGATTTAAATCCGAATCATAACACAATTATTTTTAGCCAATTCGATTTTTCCATTGGTTTTATACCTTTCGACAATTTATTGTAAACAAATGCTTCGTTCCTCTTGTTTCTTGATGGTTTTACTTTTAAAAAGTCTGCCAGGCATATGGATTGATGAATCCCACATACTGTTCTGTTTAGAAACAAAAGGAAAGAGTATGAGATCCTGATGTTCACTTTGCAACTGGCAGAAATGGAATAGCATTCATAAATAGGACTTTGTAATCCCGATTGATCCAGAATGCATTATGAAATTGTTTTTTCTATATTCACACCTAATATTTGTACTTTTATATATGTTTTTTTTTATAGTTGTCTGCATTTCATGTTTTATTACTAAAAGAATATTGCCTCTGAAAAGATTCATGTTCCAGAAGGGTTAGATAGGTAAGAACTTTTATCTTGTTCTCTCTGATTAACCCTATTATGCATCATCGGAGGAATTGCTCGTCGATATGGCTTCATAGTACCAACAACTGTAATATTTTTTCCAAGAAAAAAAATCGCCCAGTTCAACATTAGTGAAGTAATTGTCCATTGTTATGTTTATATCAGAATTGTAAATGGGTATAGCAAGCTTTTTTACAATGTCAGAACCTAGGTATTTCTGCACCGGTGTGCCAAATTCTTTTCCACAGTAGATAAACTGTGCCATTGTTGTTGACTTAGATATCAGTAAACTAAAAAGTTAAAACTAAGAAGAAAAAATAATGATTACAATAACACAATAACTTGTTAATCTGCAACAAAATTACGGTATATACTCAAATATTAGCCAAACCAAGATTAAGCTGAGGCGCCTAATTTTACCTAAAAAAACTGGGAAACCTTAATGACTCAAGTATAAGCCGGGTATGCATTGTCCCCTCATCCCCATCCTGGTATGCACGGTCTCCTCATCTCCATCTTGGTATGCACGGCCTCCTCATTCCCATCCTGGTATGCACGGCCTCCTCATCCTCATCCTTGTTTGCAAGTTTGCAAGGCTCCTCATCTCTATCCTTGTATGCATGGCTCCTCATCCCTATCCTTGCATGCATGGCTCCTCATCCCTATCTTTGTATGCAAGGCTCCTCATCCCTATCCTTGTATGCATGGTTCCTCATCCCTATCCTGGTATGCAAGGCTCCTCATCCATATCCTGGTATGCATGGCCCCATCCCTATCCTGGTATTCAAGGCTCATCATCCCTATCCTTGTATGCAAGGCTCCTCATCCCTATCCTGGTATTCAAGGCTCCTCATCCCTATCCTGGTATGCAAGGCTCCTCATCCATATTCTGGTATGCAAGGCTCCTCATCCCTATCCTGGTATGCATGGCCCCATCCCTATCCTGGTCTGCATGGCCCCATCCTTATCCTTGTATGCATGACCCCATCCCTATCCTTGTATGCATGGCTCTATCCCTATCCTTGTATGCATTGCCCCATCCCTATCCTTGTAAGTGTAAGGAGGTGGCAGGACCCCTCATTTGCCCCTCCCCCACATGGGACCTATGCGACCTCTTTGTGATAAATATATATATTGTTGTGAAACTTGTAACGTAATGTAATGTTTTATCTGTATTCATTATTGCAATGTTTTCATGTGTGTTAACATGTAATGTATGATACGTACTGTTAGTAATATGTACTGCCATATGTCTGCATTGTTTATATCTTGTGCATTGATATAATGACATGAGTACTGTTTCTGTATTATTCTATGTGCTAGAGTTAGGGAAGTGAACTAGTTAAAATGTGGGCTGGGCCAGCAGCAGAGAAGGAAGGAAACTGCTGCTCCCGGTCAGTAGCCCGGGTACGTTGGCCAGGACAGACGTGTATGTTATATGGGGAATTGCCAGACTCCTGGATGGGAGAGCTCTGTTGCCCCAGACTAAGGGCCCAAAAGGACTGAAGGACTACAACATGGGCCCAAGGACTCTGGAAGGGCCCCCGCTGAAGGGGTTTTAAGCACCCAGATTCCAGCAAGTGGACTACTGCAAACTTTGCCTACTGCGGCCGTTGTGGATGCAGCCGAAGCAAGTGTCAGGGAGAGAGCAGGAAGGAAGCCAGTGTTGAACTTGCCTTGTTTTTTCCTATTTACCACCCTGGTCGCCCCTTGTTACATATGCATGACCCCATCCCTATCCTGGTATAATTAGCCCCCATGAAAAGACATAGAAAAAATAAACCATTACACTTACCTTCCTGTGCTCTCTTGCAGCGTCTTGTTCCGGTACCAGCAGCTGCTTTGCTTTACACTTGTAAGCAGCGCATGGCAAGGACATCATGCGCTGCTCACAAGCAGAGCACAGCTGCTGGAATACTCACCGCTCCCCACGCCGGAACTATATGCGTGGAGGGCAGTGAGTATTAAGCAGCACACACAGTGTCAGCCGCCGGGCAGTCACGTGTGCCGCTACTTAAGAGAAATGAATATTCACCTCTCTTAAGTAGCAGCACATGTGACTGCCCGGCATCTGTAGGAGTCGGCTGCTGCGTCTGACACTGTGCGCTATTAGAGAAAAATGAATATTCATTGCCAGTGCAGTGAATATTAATTTCTCTTTAGCAGCGGGCACAGGAGTTAGCTGCAGCAGCTGGCTTCTACCTCTGTGACCCGCTGCTCCACCACTGCCCCTCCACTTCATGTTCTGGACACATCACTCGAGTACAAGCCGATGGGGGCATTTTCAGTACAAAAAAAGTGCTGAAAAACTCGGCTTATACTCCAGTATATACAGTACTCAAAAACTAATGAGTATATAATAAACATAAGGGCCTATGAAAGGCCCGTGTCATGGAAATATGTGGTTTTCCAAAAAAACATTTTTATAAAAAAAATGCATATCACATAAAACTATATAAACAACTGGAAATTGACAAAATCTTCAAACCTGAGGAATATCTAGAGTTTCAAAATTCTAAGTTTAGTACTGTTGCAGAAAATAGCAAAAAAGTAAGCTAAAGGCCCCCATTATGCATCCTAGGGTTAATCATTAATTTCCCATTATAGGCAAGGGCTGATTGGTTACAGTTGGTTCTTGGCAACGGGTGAAATACACTTTCTCTCACCTGACACCTTTCCCTTACCAATGCATAAACCCAAGCACTAATTGAACATTTCCACATACAAAGCATTCATTTGGCAGTCCAAAAAATAAAGAAAAAATTCAGTGTATTTTACTAATAGTGCCAAAATACCAAGGTTAAATGTTTTAAAAACCAGCAGAGGAAGCTGCCCTTTAAACCTTTAAGGGGAATCTGTCAGCAGGCTTTTGCTATGTAATCTGACAAGAGCATAATATAGAGACAGACTCTGACTCCAGCGATGTATCGCTTAGTTTACTGGGTGTACACTATTGTATATAGGAAAGATGTGTATCTTCGTACCGTGTTAGCCAGTAGATAGAAAAATATTTAGACTTGAGAGTCCTCAGTGGTTGATACCTTTTAATAGCTAACTGAAAAGATGGTAACAAATTGCAAGCTTTCGAGACTACTCAGGTCTCTTCATCAGGCATAGACTAATACAACATCTGAAGAATCACATATTTATACACAAAATAGCACAGAAAAAATGCAATAGGTAGGACAAGTGACATGAAGCAGAACTGTCATTATGGCAGAGGGATTAACATAAATATGACTAGTTCATAGATAAGGAGTGAAGGTTTTATTACCCTCTGATTGGGGTCTGGTATTGTGTTGTGATGACCCTAAAAGGTCAGGGAGGCAGATTCCTTAATTGTTGTAGAACGACATAAAACTCTGGGATATATTCATCCCAGCACTAAGAGTGTCAAAGGTCATCATAAGTTTATATTCCCAGACTTTTCTATCCTTCTCAGATTTGAAGTTAGATTTTAATACAAGTAATTCCATATCTGTCATGCTATGACCGGGCATACAAAAGTGTTTGGCCACAGGTAAATCCATTCTTTTTTCTCTTATCGTGTGGCGATGAGAATTCATCCTTGTTCTCAGTTTTTGCCCGGTCTCCCCCACATACAGACCCCCAGTTGGACATTTAGTACATATAATTAGGTACACCACATTAGATGTGATGCAGCTGAAAGTACCTGGTATCTTGTAGTCCTGATGGGAGTTGGGGATCTTTATCCTGTCCGTGGTCATTATAGATGTACAGGTCTTGCATTTCTTTTGTCTGCAAGGAAAGGTTCCTGCAGCTGTTGGGGAGGACAGGGAGCTTCTGACAATGATGCTTCTTAGATTTGGGGGCTGCCTAAAACATAGTAGTGGGGGGTCTGGAAATATGGATTGTAATCGGGCATCTTTTTGTAGTAAAGGTTGTAGTTTCCGTGCAGCTCCCCTTAGCATCTCCAGACTTGGATTGTAGGTGACCACTAGAGGCACCCGGTTATTTTCTTCTTTAGCTTTGTAATGTAGCAGGTGATTCCTTGATATTCTGGTGGCTCTTGTAATTTGGTTTTCAATTGTTCTTGGATGGTAGCCCTGGTTCAAAAAAGTCTTTCTGAGGCGACCAAGGTGTTCATCTCTATCCATGGGTTGGAACATATACGGTTGTATCTGATGGCTTGGCTGTAGACAATAGAGTTTTTTATGTGTTTAGGATGGAAACTGTCCCATTTAAGATATGTTGGACGGTCGATTGGCTTCTGATACAGGGATGTCTCTATTTCATTGTTCTTTAGCTTAATGGTGGTGTCTAAAAAGTTAATTTCAGTGCTGGAGTAGTTAAGTGTTAAGTTGATGGTGGGATGAAATTGATTGAACTGTTCATGGAACGTCTTTAGCTGTTGTTCAGACTCCGTCCAGATGATTAAAATGTCATCAATGTAGCGGTAGTAGGCCCGAGGCCTGATGGGGCAGGAGGACAAAAATTCGCTTTCAAGCTTGGCCATGAAAAGATTTGCATACTGTGGAGCCATTTTACTTCCCATAGCTGTGCCAGTCTCCTGAAGATAGATCTTGTTGTCAAATTCGAAGTAATTGTGGGTGAGGATGAATTTTGTGAGTTTCACCACAGAATCAGCATCATTCCCGGTGTTTCCCATGAAGACTTTGCAGGCATTTAATCCATCCTGGTGTGGGATATTAGAGTACAAAGATTCCACATCCATGGTGGCCAGGATGGTTCCTTCTGGTAGAGAACCTATTGCTGCTAGTTTATTCAGTAGGTCAGTTGTGTCCTGAATGTAGCTGGGTGTATCCTTTACCAGGGGTTTAAGAACACCCTCTACCCATCCAGATACTTGCTCAGTAAGGGTGTCCACACATGAAATAATCGGCCTCCCTGGATTTCCGGCTTTGTGGATTTTGGGAAGCATGTAGAATGTCCCTGTTCTTGGACTTTCTGGTATCAGGTCATCAGCTCTTATGGATTTGTCAGACAGACAAGATACCAACTTGCTTAGTTCCTTGTAATAGTCCTGTGTAGGGTCCGACTCCAGTTTTCTGTAGTAGCGTGTGTCCGTAAGTTGTCTGTTTGCTTCCTTCATATAGTCTGATGTGTTCATCATGACTATTGCACCTCCCTTGTCAGCAGGTTTAATGATGATTTCTTTGTTGGTTTTCAGAGACTGTATGGCCTTTCTCTCCTGGGCACTGATGTTGGAGGCTTGTCTCTTGTTGGTGGCTATGATGGTGGATTTTATCAAATGTCTGAATGAGTCTATATATTTATCCAAATGAGGGTTACGTCCAGGTGGAGGTGTCCAGTCTGACCTCTTCTTGGTTATTGGGATCCCTCTTCCTTCAGTCCGAGTGTTATCTGAATCTTCTGTATCATTGAAGTATTCCCTCAGGCGCAGTCTCCTGAAAAAATGTTCCATATCACTGCAGAGTTCGGTTTTATCCAGGGCCTTAGTAGGACAAAATGAGAGTCCTCTAGAAAGCACGGCAAGCTCCACTTTGCTGGGTTTGTAATCTGAGAGATTGATGACACAGTTAGATGCTTTTGTGTCTGGAATGGAGTGGTTGTCAGAGTTGTCAGGTTTTGGTTTTGTTTTGTATCTGTTTGTATAGAGTCCGGAATGGAGGCGCAATCTGTGTAGTTTCTTTTCCTTGTTTTGAATCAGAAAGGTCCGTAGTTTGTTGTAGTATTGTTGTAATTTTTGCTCTGTGCTTTCTGTAAGTGTTTTCCTCAGAGTTTCCAATTGTCCTTGGACTTTACTCCTTATGCTGTAGCAGACATGCAAAAGATGGTTCCTTAGTCTTTCAGAAGTCCTGTGACAAAGGTTTTGTGCATAATGGGTATTGTAGGTGTGAAGAATTGGGTTTGTAATCCAGAGTCCTTTGGGAATTAGATTCTCCTTTTTGCATTTAGATAAGAAAAAAATGTCGCTGTCCATTTGTGCACGTTTCTTCAGAAGTGGTTTCAGTTCCATAAAGATGCGGTACATTCTGGTATCCTCCATTTTGATATAGGAAAGATGTGTATCTTCGTACCGTGTTAGCCAGTAGATAGAAAAATATTTAGACTTGAGAGTCCTCAGTGGTTGATACCTTTTAATGGCTAACTGAAAAGATGGTAACAAATTGCAAGCTTTCGAGACTACTCAGGTCTCTTCATCAGGCATAGACTAATACAACATCTGAAGAATCACATATTTATACACAAAATAGCACAGAAAAAATGCAATAGGTAGGACAAGTGACATGAAGCAGAACTGTCATTATGGCAGAGGGATTAACATAAATATGACTAGTTCATAGATAAGGAGTGAAGGTTTTATTACCCTCTGATTGGGGTCTGGTATTGTGTTGTGATGACCCTAAAAGGTCAGGGAGGCAGATTCCTTAATTGTTGTAGAACGACATAAAACTCTGGGATATATTCATCCCAGCACTAAGAGTGTCAAAGGTCATCATAAGTTTATATTCCCAGACTTTTCTATCCTTCTCAGATTTGAAGTTAGATTTTAATACAAGTAATTCCATATCTGTCATGCTATGACCGGGCATACAAAAGTGTTTGGCCACAGGTAAATCCATTCTTTTTTCTCTTATCGTGTGGCGATGAGAATTCATCCTTGTTCTCAGTTTTTGCCCGGTCTCCCCCACATACAGACCCCCAGTTTTATGTCGTTCTACAACAATTAAGGAATCTGCCTCCCTGACCTTTTAGGGTCATCACAACACAATACCAGACCCCAATCAGAGGGTAATAAAACCTTCACTCCTTATCTATGAACTAGTCATATTTATGTTAATCCCTCTGCCATAATGACAGTTCTGCTTCATGTCACTTGTCCTACCTATTGCATTTTTTCTGTGCTATTTTGTGTATAAATATGTGATTCTTCAGATGTTGTATTAGTCTATGCCTGATGAAGAGACCTGAGTAGTCTCGAAAGCTTGCAATTTGTTACCATCTTTTCACTATTGTATAGTGAGAGAGAGCTGCTATGTAGTGCTGAGAGCGTGGTTAGACTAGGAGGCACGAGGTCAATTGTCCTGTAGTGATAATCTCCTGAAGATAAAGCACTAACTGTATTGAAACAGGAAAACGCAGCCCAGTAAGTGACACATCATTTCAATTAGTGTCTCTGCTCCTATATCATGGTACTTTCAGATTACATAGCAAAAACCTGCTGATTCCTTTTAATGCCCAAGCCTGAAGAGGCCTCAATGACCAGTCTTTCTCTCTCACCCCCCACTCTCTCTCTCTGGCACAAGTGACACAAGTTACCGTACCATTTAATTTCTGAGTGGCATTTTGATGCCTTTGCATGATTTTCTTACCTGTTAGTGTGTAGCCCTGGTGTTAGGCACACGCAGTACCCTGGAGAGTGTGTGGAGAGATAGCAGTTTAATGCTCAATACCCATTCACTCAACATACACTAGACACACCCTTAGGGTAGTGTAGTCACTTGTGAGGGAGTGGTCAGTGTGTATTGGTTGAGTGATTAGTGTAGTCAGTTTCCTGTCTTCGGACAGAGCAGACGTGTGGAGTCTAGCTGGGACTTGGAGGGAGAAGCAGTCCAGCCTGGTTCTGCAGCAGTTCAGCAAGTGGAGGCCAGTAAGGGCGAGATATAGATCACCTCAGCCTGGTCAGAACTGTACCTCACTTGAAGACATTGACAAAGAAAGAAGAGCTTAGTACAGATATACTTCAGTCACCTGTCCCAAGGACAGTGAAAGGTTCAGAGACGTGCTCCTGCCTAGTGGATAACTGAGAGTCTGTTAACTAACTCTAAAGGAAGAGAAGAAGGGAGTGATTATATGACTTTTTGCAAGTGTGAGTGTTTATGCTACAAGCGAGGACAAGGCGAAAGGCACAGTGGAAAGGAATACTTGAAAAGTGCTTTTGGATTGAAGAAGTCCTGCACGTTGTAGCCGGTCACTGGGGACCGAAGGATCACTATTAGCTTCAAGCATAGTGGTAAGAAAACCAGAGACTTACCGGACCTTAGGTCGCGGCAAGCAGCCCCGAATAGTCAGTACGTAACTGGGGTCAGGGGGAGTGAGGACCTTGAGTCTCTGCAGGACAAGATAGGAATTCAGCTCTCTCACAGGAAGGCTCCTACCACAAAACTGACTGGGCGGTACAGCTATGGAATAGCTGGAGTTATAGAGGGAACTACGCTTCAGGCTGGTTGTACTCATTGTTGTGAAAGTAAAGGAGGCCCCTAACTTGTCCAGCTGCTATCTCAAAATACATTCTCCTTGGATCAGCCTCCCTGGGACCTGCCTGAACATCTTACAAGTAAAGGTATGGAAAGACGCTGACCGTGTGAGACTGTGTTATTTACTTGCATGCCTGCACAACCCTGCTTTAACTACCGACCTGAGGGAAGAGTCCCACCTGTAGGGGACCCGACATCTAGCTGCATCACCATCCCCTCAGAGATCTACAGCAGCGCTGGTACAAATTACCAGAGACTACAGGTGGCGTCACGAACTGTAAATATATCTATCCCCTGTAAATATTCCCCCAACAAACGCCAGACCGCTAGGGCCACAGACCGAGCCACCGCTACCTGTGACAAACCCCATAGACTTCCATGGGCTCGGCTCTGAGTACCCCATTGCCCTGGTAACCCACAATTGTGGTGGCGGGTCGACACAAATTTGGCGTCACGAACAGGATGCGAAACTCGCAAAATTGCGAGCCCTGTGTGCCTATGGAGTTGTTTTTGTGAAAAGGACTGTTTGGACTTTTGGCGCCAAAAATCGCCATCTTTGTCGCCATATTCGCGCCCTCAGGCGCTGGAGAAGAAGGTGGGCGTACCTTCGTGGGCGTGTACCCCCCTGTGGCGCGAAGAGAATGCCTGCCCTCTCAAAGTGCTATTACAATATGCGATCCTGCCCTACAGCAAAGGAGGTCCGCCTCCTCTTCACCTTCCCTGCGAGGAGGAGGAGACGCAAACCCCGCCTCCACGGAAGAGACCGGACGTCTCTGGAGGAAGATGAAAGAATCTTCTGGAACATCATGGAAGCAGGACGTGTGCAGCCGAGCAGGGAAGCGGAGGAAGGCAGGCCCCGTGCCCCAGCCAAGCTGCCACCAGCACAGGAGTCATCAGTGGTCCTGCACCTGCAGCAGGCGTTGCTAGAAATTCAGGAAGAAAATGCACGCCTGAAGAAGATGGTCCAGCACCAACCTGGATTTGAAGAGATCGAGAGACGCCGGCGTACCCAGGAGCAGCGGAGGCTGTGGGACGTGGTGTTCTCTCCCCTCAACGACCCCCACGATTCGAGTTACCGAAGATTCTGCTGCCCAAGGCAAAGGAGCAACCGGAGGCTGCCCCGAAAGTACCAATCCTGATCCCACCGGTGAAGCGGTGGAGGCGAAGGAGGTTGAGGAGGTACCGCCAGTTCCGGAACGCCCGCCCGGCCAAGAGGCCGCAGCAGATGATCGGTCCCCGGCAGGGACACCGGAGGGGTCCTGTCCGTCGTTACCAGACGTCGACTGGGACGAGATGGCGCGCCTGGATGACGTCGCCTACACCGCTCAGTGGGAACATGAGTGGCAGCATCGTGAGGAGAAGCAGAAACGCCAGCAGGAGGAAGAGCGGGAAGCTCAGCGCAACCGACAGCGGCAACATGCAGAGCTGATCGCGGACAAGGAGAGTGTCCGGAGAGAGAAAGGTACCCTGAGGGAACCGCGGCGGCAGGGGTGTGTGACTGAGTTCCAGCTCCGGAAGGGCTGGGGCTTCATCAGAGAACCGGGCCTCTACCCAGGGGTCTTTGTCAGTAGACGTGATGTAGAATCCCACCTACCGCAAGGTCATCCCGGGAGGGACTTAGTTAATGGAGACATTGTCACGTACACACGGCACTGGGGAATGAAGGGATGGTATGCCCTTAACGTCACAATCGTCCGTGACCCCGTCCCCGACGCAGGTAACGTCACCACTACCGCAGCGTCCCCGTCTCCAGCTCAAGCAGTATCCGGCCGTGCCCCAGCATCGCCCCCTGCAGGTTCATCGCAAATGAAAGCAACATCTATATCGCAACATGCGACCCAGTTTCCATCGCAATCCAGGACACGATCAATATCGTTAACTGTCACTCAGATTGAAACGCAATCGGTGTCTCGCAAGGAGAATGTACCCGTTGCGCCCCTAGAGGTTCGCACGAGAACTGTGGCAACCCAGACCCTAATAGCAGCGCATGACTTGTTAGTAATGGGATCTAGGGACCATCGCATTATTCCAGCCCCCGGGGTGGAAAATGTATTTGAATAGTTAAACAGTAAAAAAAAAAAAACCGGTGAGATCCAGATAGGGGTCTACCATAAGTAATGTTGTAAAAAGTTTAAGTATGTTTACAAATTTTTGCACAAGTTAAACGAATATATAATATATATATATTGCTAATAGTAGAATGCCCGGCTGGGTAAACAGAGAAAAAGTTTTGCACTTTATTATTATTATAATGTGATATAATATGTCTTCGTTTTACAATGGACTTAGAGGTTGAGGACTGTGCCAGCCCAGAACTTATCTGTATATAGTTGCGCTTCGGTGCTTTATCTTGGTTTTACATAAAACCAGCACAATTACCTCTGAACGTAAAACCCGTGTGGTGTGGCACTGAGTGAGGTCTGCATTCGGATGTCCTGCAGCCCACCCAGGACCCACGTTGAAGGTTTGGTGCGGGTCCTTCACAAGAATACTGTGTATTTATTGAATGTTTTGATGCCTTAATACTTTTGTATTTTTCTATATAATGTTTTGTTTGCAACGTTCAAGACATCCTCACCTCCCGGATGGGACGAATTAATGTTTATTGTTGATGTTTTCATGCATAAACAAAACTGTCTCTTTGTATTTTACAGCCCGGGAGTGCTGTCTTTTACCATGGGGGAATGTGTAGCCCTGGTGTTAGGCACACGCAGTACCCTGGAGAGTGTGTGGAGAGATAGCAGTTTAATGCTCAATACCCATTCACTCAACATACACTAGACACACCCTTAGGGTAGTGTAGTCACTTGTGAGGGAGTGGTCAGTGTGTATTGGTTGAGTGATTAGTGTAGTCAGTTTCCTGTCTTCGGACAGAGCAGACGTGTGGAGTCTAGCTGGGACTTGGAGGGAGGAAGCAGTCCAGCCTGGTTCTGCAGCAGTTCAGCAAGTGGAGGCCAGTAAGGGCGAGATATAGATCACCTCAGCCTGGTCAGAACTGTACCTCACTTGAAGACATTGACAAAGAAAGAAGAGCTTAGTACAGATATACTTCAGTCACCTGTCCCAAGGACAGTGAAAGGTTCAGAGACGTGCTCCTGCCTAGTGGATAACTGAGAGTCTGTTAACTAACTCTAAAGGAAGAGAAGAAGGGAGTGATTATATGACTTTTTGCAAGTGTGAGTGTTTATGCTACAAGCGAGGACAAGGCGAAAGGCACAGTGGAAAGGAATACTTGAAAAGTGCTTTTGGATTGAAGAAGTCCTGCACGTTGTAGCCGGTCACTGGGGACCGAAGGATCACTATTAGCTTCAAGCATAGTGGTAAGAAAACCAGAGACTTACCGGACCTTAGGTCGCGGCAAGCAGCCCCGAATAGTCAGTACGTAACTGGGGTCAGGGGGAGTGAGGACCTTGAGTCTCTGCAGGACAAGATAGGAATTCAGCTCTCTCACAGGAAGGCTCCTACCACAAAACTGACTGGGCGGTACAGCTATGGAATAGCTGGAGTTATAGAGGGAACTACGCTTCAGGCTGGTTGTACTCATTGTTGTGAAAGTAAAGGAGGCCCCTAACTTGTCCAGCTGCTATCTCAAAATACATTCTCCTTGGATCAGCCTCCCTGGGACCTGCCTGAACATCTTACAAGTAAAGGTATGGAAAGACGCTGACCGTGTGAGACTGTGTTATTTATCTGCACCCGACTTCACTAACTTCATAGACTTTGAGGGACCCGTCTCACCTGTAGGGGACCCGACATCTAGCTGCCTCACCATCCCCTCAGAGATCTACAGCAGCGCTGGTACAAATTACCAGAAAACTACAGGTGGCGTCACAAACTGTAAATATATCTATCCCCTGTAAATATACCCCCCAACATACGCCAGACCGCCAGGGCCACAGACCGAGCCACAGCTACCTGTGACAATCCCCATAGACTTCCATGGGCTCGGCTCTGAGTACCTCATTGCCCTGGTAACCCACAATTGTGGTGGCGGGTCGACACATTAGGGTAAAATTATTGCAAAGTGTGAAATCTGCAGCAAGCACAAGGCAAATCAGCATGCAAATGTGCATCAAAAATCCCATGGAACACATACAGAGTTTGTGACAGATTTACCATTTCCAAATTCATATTGGAAAAATATGTCGCGTGTGGTCTTTCACTAAAGTCTTTCAGCTATCATATACAATTGTATGGCTTATGTATACTGTGGCCTGTTCTATATTCTATATATTTGAGGCGCCTAATTTTACCTAAAAAAACTGGGAAACCTTAATGACTCAAGTATAAGCCGGGTATGCATTGTCCCCTCATCCCCATCCTGGTATGCACGGTCTCCTCATCTCCATCTTGGTATGCACGGCCTCCTCATTCCCATCCTGGTATGCACGGCCTCCTCATCCTCATCCTTGTTTGCAAGTTTGCAAGGCTCCTCATCTCTATCCTTGTATGCATGGCTCCTCATCCCTATCCTTGCATGCATGGCTCCTCATCCCTATCTTTGTATGCAAGGCTCCTCATCCCTATCCTTGTATGCATGGTTCCTCATCCCTATCCTGGTATGCAAGGCTCCTCATCCATATCCTGGTATGCATGGCCCCATCCCTATCCTGGTATTCAAGGCTCATCATCCCTATCCTTGTATGCAAGGCTCCTCATCCCTATCCTGGTATTCAAGGCTCCTCATCCCTATCCTGGTATGCAAGGCTCCTCATCCATATTCTGGTATGCAAGGCTCCTCATCCCTATCCTGGTATGCATGGCCCCATCCCTATCCTGGTCTGCATGGCCCCATCCTTATCCTTGTATGCATGACCCCATCCCTATCCTTGTATGCATGGCTCTATCCCTATCCTTGTATGCATTGCCCCATCCCTATCCTTGTAAGTGTAAGGAGGTGGCAGGACCCCTCATTTGCCCCTCCCCCACATGGGACCTATGCGACCTCTTTGTGATAAATATATATATTGTTGTGAAACTTGTAACGTAATGTAATGTTTTATCTGTATTCATTATTGCAATGTTTTCATGTGTGTTAACATGTAATGTATGATACGTACTGTTAGTAATATGTACCGCCATATGTCTGCATTGTTTATATCTTGTGCATTGATATAATGACATGAGTACTGTTTCTGTATTATTCTATGTGCTAGAGTTAGGGAAGTGAACTAGTTAAAATGTGGGCTGGGCCAGCAGCAGAGAAGGAAGGAAACTGCTGCTCCCGGTCAGTAGCCCGGGTACGTTGGCCAGGACAGACGTGTATGTTATATGGGGAATTGCCAGACTCCTGGATGGGAGAGCTCTGTTGCCCCAGACTAAGGGCCCAAAAGGACTGAAGGACTACAACATGGGCCCAAGGACTCTGGAAGGGCCCCCGCTGAAGGGGTTTTAAGCACCCAGATTCCAGCAAGTGGACTACTGCAAACTTTGCCTACTGCGGCCGTTGTGGATGCAGCCGAAGCAAGTGTCAGGGAGAGAGCAGGAAGGAAGCCAGTGTTGAACTTGCCTTGTTTTTTCCTATTTACCACCCTGGTCGCCCCTTGTTACATATGCATGACCCCATCCCTATCCTGGTATAATTAGCCCCCATGAAAAGACATAGAAAAAATAAACCATTACACTTACCTTCCTGTGCTCTCTTGCAGCGTCTTGTTCCGGTACCAGCAGCTGCTTTGCTTTATACTTGTAAGCAGCGCATGGCAAGGACATCATGCGCTGCTCACAAGCAGAGCACAGCTGCTGGAATACTCACCGCTCCCCACGCCGGAACTATATGCGTGGAGGGCAGTGAGTATTAAGCAGCACACACAGTGTCAGCCGCCGGGCAGTCACGTGTGCCGCTACTTAAGAGAAATGAATATTCACCTCTCTTAAGTAGCAGCACACGTGACTGCCCGGCATCTGTAGGAGTCGGCTGCTGCGTCTGACACTGTGCGCTATTAGAGAAAAATGAATATTCATTGCCAGTGCAGTGAATATTAATTTCTCTTTAGCAGCGGGCACAGGAGTTAGCTGCAGCAGCTGGCTTCTACCTCTGTGACCCGCTGCTCCACCACTGCCCCTCCACTTCATGTTCTGGACACATCACTCGAGTACAAGCCGATGGGGGCATTTTCAGTACAAAAAAAGTGCTGAAAAACTCGACTTATACTCCAGTATATACAGTACTCAAAAACTAATGAGTATATAATAAACATAAGGGCCTATGAAAGGCCCGTGTCATGGAAATATGTGGTTTTCCAAAAAAACATTTTTATAAAAAAAATGCATATCACATAAAACTATATAAACAACTGGAAATTGACAAAATCTTCAAACCTGAGGAATATCTAGAGTTTCAAAATTCTAAGTTTAGTACTGTTGCAGAAAATAGCAAAAAAGTAAGCTAAAGGCCCCCATTATGCATCCTAGGGTTAATCATTAATTTCCCATTATAGGCAAGGGCTGATTGGTTACAGTTGGTTCTTGGCAACGGGTGAAATACACTTTCTCTCACCTGACACCTTTCCCTTACCAATGCATAAACCCAAGCACTAATTGTACATTTCCACATACAAAGCATTCATTTGGCAGTCCAAAAAATAAAGAAAAAAATCAGTGTATTTTACTAATAGTGCCAAAATACCAAGGTTAAATGTTTTAAAAACCAGCAGAGGAAGCTGCCCTTTAAACCTTTAAGGGGAATCTGTCAGCAGGCTTTTGCTATGTAATCTGACAAGAGCATAATATAGAGACAGACTCTGACTCCAGCGATGTATCGCTTAGTTTACTGGGTGTACACTATTGTATAGTGAGAGAGAGCTGCTATGTAGTGCTGAGAGCGTGGTTAGACTAGGAGGCACGAGGTCAATTGTCCTGTAGTGATAATCTCCTGAAGATAAAGCACTAACTGTATTGAAACAGGAAAACGCAGCCCAGTAAGTGACACATCATTTCAATTAGTGTCTCTGCTCCTATATCATGGTACTTTCAGATTACATAGCAAAAACCTGCTGATTCCTTTTAATGCCCAAGCCTGAAGAGGCCTCAATGACCAGTCTTTCTCTCTCACCCCCACTCTCTCTCTCTGGCACAAGTGACACAAGTTACCGTACCATTTAATTTCTGAGTGGCATTTTGATGCCTTTGCATGATTTTCTTACCTGTTAGGGTAAAATTATTGCAAAGTGTGAAATCTGCAGCAAGCACAAGGCAAATCAGCATGCAAATGTGCATCAAAAATCCCATGGAACACATACAGAGTTTGTGACAGATTTACCATTTCCAAATTCATATTGGAAAAATATGTCGCGTGTGGTCTTTCACTAAAGTCTTTCAGCTATCATATACAATTGTATGGCTTATGTATACTGTGGCCTGTTCTATATTCTATATATTTGATATGACAGGGCACAAAGAAGCTGTAATCAGGACATAGTTATTTACTTCAGTCATCCTTTTGTGAGATTCAGCAACAAATGTCTGATAAAAGGAGCACTGTGGAAGTAATTAGAGACTTGACAGATAAGGAACACATACAGAAGTGGAAGGAAAGGGACAGAAAGAGCATAAAGATAAGGAGGGTATTATTTAATTGTGGAGTCATTACAAGTCAGGAAATGGTAAGACTAAAGGTACTGCCACACTAAACTATCCCGCTAGCGATCACGATAACGACGCATACTAATGCGATCGCTAGCGGGATAGTTTCAATATCGCTAGTAGCGGCTTAATTTAGCGATGTCGTTAAGGACGCTATCGCGGTTAGCGATCTCCTTAACGACTTTAGCGGTACAAAAGTACCGGTAAATCGCTAAAAAAAGATGCCACACTGAGCGATATATACTTACCAGCGGGACGCCGACGATAAAAATAGGGTCCGGACCGATGAGAACGACGAGCGAGATCACAGCAGGATCACAGCAGGGGCCACGTCGCTGGTAGATGCCGCACACAACAACATCGCTAACGGGATCGCTAAATAGTGACGTTTTTTAGCGATCCCGTTAGCGATGTTGTTTAGTGTGGCATACCCTTAAATATCTAACCACTGGTGATAGAAGCGGAGAGTAGTATGACCAGGATGGGACACAATCGTATTCTGTTCTTGTGAATAATGTGTGAAATGGGTGCTGCATTGTGTATTAGATTGGCTTGATAGCACAGACTATTGTTTTCCAAATTCCAGTCATCATGGCCTCCAACATGTTATGTTTTCAGGATTTCCTTAGCATTGCACAGGTGAAGGAATTATTATTAAGGCATCAGAAACAACCACCGGTTATCTCACCTGTGCGATACTAAAGGGCCCGTCTCACATAGCGAGATCGCTAACGAGATCGTTGCTGAGTCACCAATTTCGTGACGTAACAGCGACCTCAATAGCGATCTCGCTACGTCTGACACATACCAGCGATCAGGCCCCTGCTGTGAGATCGCTGATCGTTCAAGAAAACTCTGGATATTTTTTGGGTCGTTGAGGCCCCGTTGCGTTGCATATATCGTCCTGTTTGACACCTTTACCAACGACCTTTCCAGCGACTTGTTGATAGAATCGAAGGCGTGCTTTTGCATTGCCTTTTCCGCGCCCCCCGGCTCTGATTGGCGGTCACTACTGCGTTTCGATTGGCGGCGCTACTTTCCATTGTTCCCGATTGCGTGAAGAAGGCAGCGTACCTGTGCTTTCCTGGCAGTCTAGCAACAGTTGTGGTTTGTTCCTGCTTGCGTCCTGCTTTCCGGATCTCAGTAGCGTTCTCGGCTGCGACTCCAAAACGCAATTCAGCTATTCTCCAACTGCCTTTTGACCAGCTATATTTTGTGCACGGTAAGTTTATTTTGGGTCTCTACTGCGTTTCAATTGTATTTAAAATTAATGTCAATAACCAATTATTAGCTAACATTGCACAACTATGCACTGTATACTTTTTGGGTCTCAAATGTGATTCCTATTGTCTATTTTATGGGGGTCTCAGGTGGGATCTCAAATACCTTTCCATTTCACCTAATTATAAATTGTTATAGGACACCTACCTATTGTCTATTGTCTGCTATCATTGCTCTGCTGGGATGGAGGGAGGGCATGGCTTCTACCGGAGTAGATGTGCTTTTCGGCGGCATCCATTTTAGGGGGTCTCGGGTGTGATCGCAAATACCTTTCCATTATACCTAATTATAAATTGTTATAGGACATCTACCTATTGTCTATTGTCTGCTATCATTGCTCTACTGGGATGGAGGGAGGGCATGGCTTCTACCGGAGTACATGTGCATCTTTGGCGGCAGGCATTTTAGGGGGTTTCGGGTGGGATCGCAAATACCTTTCCATTTCACCTAAATTTAAATTGTTATAGGACACCTACCTATTGTCTGCTATCTTTGCTCTGCTGGGATGGAGGGAGGGCATGGCTTCTACCGGAGTACATGTGCTTTTTCGGCGGCATCCATTTTAGGGGGTCTTGGGTGGGATCACAAATACCTTTCCATTTCACCTAAATTTAAATTGTTATAGGACACCTACCTATTGTCTATTGTCTGCTATCATTGCTCTGCTGGGATGGAGGGAGGGCATGGCTTCTACCGGAGTACATGTGCTTTTTCGGCGGCAGCCATTTTAGGGGGTCTCGTGTGGGGTCTAAAATACGTTTCCATTTTAACTCAAATAGACATCTACCTATTGTTTTTATTTTATTTTTTTCAGTTTGCCCCATCATGAACAATGCAGAGTGTGCTGTTGTGGTTGCTGCATTGCTTGTAGAGGAAGCACGGCGTCAAGATGAGGCACGGATGCTGGAGAGGCATTCTAAAAGAAAACGTCGCATGTGGACCAGAGAGTGGCTGCAGAAGAGGTCCAAATTTTCACACATGCAACTGGTGAAAGAGCTTCAGGATAAAAATCCACATGATTTCCGCAATTATCTGCGGATGTCTGAGGAATCCTTCACCTATTTGCTTGGAAGAATTACTCCACTTATTGAACGTAAGGATACGTCACTCTGTGATTCCTGGCAACTGGACGCTCTTTGCAAGACTTGCATTTTTCTTCTGCCATTTCAAGGCCTCTACTGAGGGTTCTCATTCCGGAAACGTGCACGGCGATTTTCAGTTGTCTACGGAGCTACATGGAGTTTCCCAACACGGAGGCGGAATGGAGCAAGATTGCCAACGATTTTGATCAGCTATGGCAGTTCCCAAACTGTGGTGGGGCTTTGGACGGGAAACATGTCCGTATAACTCAGCCACCCAACAGCGGATCATATTTCTACAACTACAAGGGCTATTTCAGCATCATACTGATGGCCCTTGTTAACGCAAATTATGAATTCATTTGTGTAGACATTGAGACGAATGGAAGGGTTTCCGATGGTGGAGTTTTGGAGCATACGTTTTTTGGAGAACGGTTACATAACTGTGAACTCCACTTGCCTCCTAACTCAGACACTACAGGTAACCTTAATTTTGTTTTTATTGGCCTTCCCGCTTCATCCCAATCTCATAAAACCTTTCCCTCAAAAAACTCTCACACGGGAAAGGAGAGTTTATAACTACCGTGTAATGCAGCTGAAATGCAGGCCAGTGTGCTCAGGACAAGCCTGCACTGCAGCAGCCAAAACCACCACCAGGTGGCAGCAAAAACATCCAAAGCTGTGTTAAGAGTAAGCAGTCATATAAGTACTACAGGTCACAGCAAGCCCGTGGTCAGAAAACAAGCCAATAGGTCAAAACCAGATGGGAGCTGTAAGACTACTGCAGTGTAATGCAATATTCCCCAGAGGGAGCTAGGGAGGGACGTGAGACTGAGTACACAGAGAAGCTATACTAATCAGAAGCACAGACACCAACGAGTGATGTGAGCGTGGTCAGGCAAGCCGAGTCAAAACCGTACGGAGGACGAAGTACCAGAAGGAGCAGCAATACACGTAGTCAATATACCAAGCCGAGGGTCAAATAGCCAGACAGGGAACGTAGCAGCAGAAACGGATACCAAGAGACGGGGTCAGAGTCAGTCCGGGTCATACACGAGTAATCAAGTCAAAGGCAGGAGGATCACCAGGTAACAGGGGTCAGAGGCTCTAGACTGGAAGCTTGAACTAACACTAACACTGGTAAGCCGGCTGTGACGGACTGAAATAGCCCAGCCCGCTCCAGAACGAGGCCGAGGAAATTAACCCCCGCATGACCAGTCCTGAGAGATGACAGCAGCGCACAAACTCCAGACCGGACCATGACATACCGTTTGTCTAGGGCACGTCGGGTTGTGGAGAATGCCTTTGATATCATGGCCAATCGCTTACGCATTTTTCACACACCGATTAACATGAAGCTGGAATCAATTGACTCAGTAGTTTTGGCCTGTTGTGTGCTTCACAATTTTCTTCGCCGGCGTGATTCTGTGTCGTACTGTACTCCTGGCTTTGGGGACTCTGTGAATGAAACAAACGAGAAGTGCAGCTAGGCGAATGGCGTGCAAACGAAAGCGCAATTGCTGGCCTTCGACCATTGGGACCTGGAAGAAGCACCCAGGATGCGAAGACCTGCAGAGACAATTACTGCGATTATTTTAACGGTCCCGATGCTGTGACTCGGCAGCATCAGAACCTATAGTGGACTACTACTGAGATTGTTTACCTACTTAAATTGTTGAATAAAGTTCTATAACTGTGTGTTTTTCACTTATTGTTAATTTGGTTTCTCAAAATTACTTTCATTGTTTAAAGTAACATATACTCAAATGTATGAGTAATGAGGTAATATACAGTCACATGAGGTAATACACAGTAATATGAGGTAATACACAGGTGACATCTACTATATAATCGTGTAATTCTGTCTGTCTGTAACGGAAAGCCCGCGTCGCTGATTGGTCGCACCCGGCCGGACGCGACCAATCAGCGACTGGCCCAGTCCATGTAAACCCCAGCAGCAGCCTCCACAGCTGACAAAACGTCAAAAATTGACATAAATGAGGTCTCGCCGTAATCGTACTGACCCGAACAATAAAAATGCTTTATCAATTTTACCACACTCAGAACGGTAAAAAGGGCACCCCAAAAAGAAATTAGTGAATTGATGTTTTTTTTTTTAATACTAACTTCCAAAAAATAGAATAAAAAAGCTGTCAAAAAATGTCACGTGCCCAAAAATGGTACCAATAAAAACGCCAACTCGTACCGCCAAAAAAATACCGCACATGACTCTGTGGGCAAAACTTAGGAAAAAAAATAGCTATCTAAATATTGTGATGCAAAAAAAAAATTTTTCATATAAAAAGTGATTTTTAGCATGACAGCTTCCACACATTAAAACACAATATAATAATATATCAAGCCCCCCTTTAAAACCAACAACATACCCGCGCTCTTCTGACCAGGGACGCTGTATGGAAGAGACGGTAATTCTGGGACGCTACTGCGTCCCCATTTTAATCACAATATTCATACGTTTAGTAATGCTGTTCACGCGAGAACGCAGTAGCGTCCTCTAACCGATCGGCCCACGTCACATGTTGGATCACAAATTGTGGGCGGCGCTGATGCGTCATGGGCGGGATTTACGTCGTCAATGCGGCCTAGCTCTTCATGAGGCAGGAATATGGCGGCCAGGAGACGCAGTGCACCGTGGGGGGATGGTGAGGTCCACTTTCTCATCAGAGAAATGGATAGGAGGGATTACTGGTGCACTCAGCACCAGACCCATCCAGTCCTCCACAAGCAGGCAGTGCTGCGGAGGATCAGACGGGGCCTGGCCAGAAAATATGGTGTTCAGCGGTCCACCAAACAAATCCGCAAGAAGCTGGCTGATCTGCGGTACAGATCCAGCGACCGCATCGCCAGCATCCGTGCACAAGAGGCAGGCCCGTCGTGGTGAGTGGCATTAATTACAATGCAGTAATGCAATATAATGCACATCATATAGTGGACCAATATATGGGGCTCATCATACACTGGAACTTCATAAATAGGGTCCATCATATACTGGAGCATCATATAGGGCAGGGGTGGGGAATCTCAGGCCACAGGGCCATTTACGGCCCTCGATGACCTTTTATCCAGCCCCCAGGCAGATTTTTAGGGACCGCTGTGCTTTGGCAGGGAGATGTATTTTGATTGCCAACAGCTCATTAATTTCTTCTTGCTCTGTGAGCACACACACGCAGTGTTCACTACTGAACACTGAAGGGCATGCAATGAAAGATTACGTCCTGAATCCAGTGCCAGAGTCAGGATGTACTTTGTGGGCGGAGTTTGTATGGCCCCCGAAGGATGATATAAATATCCAAATGGCCCTTGGCAGAAAAAATATTTCCCACCCCTGATATAGGGATTCATTATTTATGGGCATCATATCGGGCCCTTTATATATGTAGCATCATATGGGGCCTACTCTGTATGGACCAATATATGGGGCTCATCATACACTGGAACTTCATAAATAGGGTCCATCATATACTGGAGCATCATATAGGGATTTATTATTTATGGGGCTTCATATCGGGCCCTTTATATATCTAGCATCATATGGGGCCTACTCTGTATGGACCAATATATGGGGCTCATCATACACTGGAACTTCATAAATAGGGTCCATCATATACTGGAGCATCATATAGGGATTTATTATTTATGGGGCTTCATATCGGGCCCTTTATATATGTAGCATTATATGGGGCCTACTCTGTATGGACCAATATATGGGGCTCATCATACACTGGAACTTCATAAATAGGGTCCATCATATACTGGAGCATCATATAGGGATTCATTATTTATGGGGCTTCATATCGGGCCCTTTATATATGTAGCATCATATGGGGCCTACTCTGTATGGACCAATATATTTAGCTTTATATGCGAATAATAGCCATAATCAAGCAAGTTAGTAGAAGGAGTATTCCACTCAATTTTATTTTTTTTCAGCAGCACCATCATCTCCTTCTGCATCACCAGCTGCAGCACCATCACCAGCAGCTCCTTCATCAGCTGCCACACCTTCTCCTGCTGCTACCCCGCCTCCAGTAATCTGGTCATCGACCTCTTCCCCCACACTGGACTTCTCTCCAGCGTCACTCCATGACACTGGTGCAGGGTCGCCTTCTGGTAATTTACGCACATAATATAACATTGTTAGGTCTTAAAATGTTCAAGGGCTGTCGTGTTATATCTATTTTTCTTTGTGTCCCTAGCCGGTGGTCCCACAGGTTCGGGCTGGGCAGTAAGCGCCTCATCTGGAGAAGCGCAGTCGCCGCAAAACCGTAAGTAAAACAGCACACATTGAACTTTAGTTGATGTTGCCACAGAATTGCCTGGTTAACTTTTACCATTACCTCCACAGAAATGAACACTGCCCAGGACCTGTTAGCCTCCCACCGGCGGAAGAGGTCTGCAATGGCTGCGACCGTGGCAGCCATGGACGAGCATGGAGTGATGCTGGAGCGGTTCATGGCTGGCCTCCACCAGGGGGGCATGTAATTTTTTTTATATATGTTTTTTTTATTGAATGTTAATATTTCCTATTGTTTGTTTTTTTATATATATATTTACAAATATATACTTTCAATTTACAAATATATACAGTTAGACTTTATAACTGCAGCAGTGTCAACTTCTTTCAAAAAACAAAAATAAAGAAAGTTAAATATTAAAAACACACCCATTATATCTGGGCATCTTAAGCTTGAGTACCGCCCTTATGGCGGACCTGACCTACCCTCAACCCATCCTATTTGTTTAAATAAAAAAAAAAATAATGTTTCATCCCTCACACCCATTATAGCTATGCATCTGTATAGATGCACCCCCTCCCTCCCACCAGAGCTATGATAGCAGACAATAGACCAAGCCCATTACCCCACCAAGTTGTCCTGCCAGCTTCATTCATGATAGACGACAGCAAGTTTTAATACAAAAAAATTTATTACAAAACATCAACTCTTTCAACATATTCATTATTTCATAAACTGTACCATTAAACAAAAACAAAAAAATCAAAGGAAAACGCCGCTACAAATCCTGGTACTGGGTTTCCTCATGGAAATGACGTGGCCTGGGCGTTGAAGACATTGGTGTCCAAAATGATTGTGAAAACCCAGGATACTGAGGGGGGGAACGACAGGTTTTGCGGAGGACAAATCCTCCGCACAGGTGTGCTCCTATGTGGATCGGGCACTTTTAGCCATGACTGGTCCCGATCTACCGCACTCTGTATTTTTGATGAGTCGTCTAGCTGACCTTGTGCCGCTTTATTGAGTGCTTCGAAGATCACTCTTTCCGCATGGATCCTTTGTCTAGGATCCAGCTTACCGAGTCGATCCGCCGTAAAGGTAGCAAAAGTGTCCGTGCAGGTTTTATTTTGATTAACTAATATTTGATTGGCCAACGCCAACAGGTCTGGGGATGGCTGGCCGGCCGCCTTTCTTTTTCGACTAAAAGTATGTCTACGCGGTGCTGGAGAGGCCGCAGACTGTCGACTACTCCCCTCAGAAGGCTCCTCCATACGTTCTGTAGACATGAGGTCCTCATTAGTTGGGGTCCCCATTTCCTCTTGATGGTGCTGCAGAAAAAGAGAAAAGAAAATAGCGGTTAAAGCAAAACCAAAATAAATATTTTACAGCATGCAGAAAGGAAATACATTAGTTAGCATTGTGGCATTTGTTTAATCATGACCGGGACGGGTTAACTCAACGTACATAATAAGAACGGGGTCGGGCAAAAAAAAAAAAAAAGAAGAGTAGTGTACTTATCTGAACTAGAAGGGAAAACTTTTGTAAACTGCAGAATTAAACAGGTAAAACCTTAGTTACTGTTTTTCTATGTAACTATGGCATATAAATACAAATGTAAATTGCTATATTCAGGGAAGCAAAGAAGGTACCTACATCTCCAACCGGGGAGTCAGGATCATTATGGATCGCCTTGTCCGGTTCCAGGGTCTGACGCACCGATGACAAGGTTTCCCTTGGTAGCTCCTGGTCACGGGTGAAGCCAAGTAAATCAAAGTACCACAAGGAGGGCACATACACCTCATCCGTGCTGGCACCTGACTTACTAGACTTCTCGACCTTGTTGAGCTCCTTTTTGTAAACGGTGCGTAGACCCTGAATTTTTTTCCTGACAAGGCTTTCATCCACCTTCTCTGACGGGTTATGCTGTTTGAAGAGCTCAATCATCTTCTCGTACGCCTCTTTTTTTTTATTTCTGTTGCTGTATTCTGCGGATCTGATTTTCCACAGGCAGGGCAGAGACCGATAGAGCTCGATGAGCTCCCAAATAAACTCCTCACTATTGTAAGACATCTGAAAATAAAGAAAAGCATACAGTGAGCATACATGGAAAATTAGAAAAAATATTAAAAATTTAAAAGTAACATTTGAGTTAGTAGGTGTCCTATAACAATTTAAAATTAGGTGAAATGGAAAGGTATTTGCGATCCCACCCGAGACCCCCTAAAATGGGTGCCGCCAAAGATGCACATGTACTCTGGTAGAAGCCATGCCCTCCCTCCATCCCAGCAGAGCAATGATAGCAAACAATAGACAATAGGTAGATGTCCTATAACAATTTAAAATAAGGTGAAATGGAAAGGTATTTGCGATCCCACCCGAGACCCCCTAAAATGGCTGCCGCCAAAGATGCACATGTACTCAGGTAGAAGCCATGCCCTCCCTCCATCCCAGCAGAGCAATGATAGCAGACAATAGACAATAGGTAGATGTCCTATAACAATTTAAAATTAGGTGAAATGGAAAGGTATTTGCGATCGCACCCGAGACCCCCTAAAATGGCTGCCGCCAAAGATGCACATGTACTCCGGTAGAAGCCATGCCCTCCCTCCATCCCAGCAGAGCAATGATAGCAGACAATAGACAATAGGTAGATGTCCTATAACAATTTAAAATTAGGTGAAATGGAAAGGTATTTGCGATCCCACCCGAGACCCCCTAAAATGGCTGCCGCTAAAGATGCACATGTACTCCGGTAGAAGCCATGCCCTCCCTCCATCCCAGCAGAGCAATGATAGCAGACAATAGACAATAGGTAGGTGTCCTATAAAAATTTAAAATTAGGTGAAATGGAAAGGTATTTGCGATCCCACCCGAGACCCCCTAAAATGGCTGCCGCTAAATATGCACATGTACTCCGGTAGAAGCCATGCCCTCCCTCCATCCCAGCAGAGCAATGATAGCAGACAATAGACAATAGGTAGATGTCCTATAACAATTTAAAATTAGGTGAAATGGAAAGGTATTTGCGATCCCACCCAAGACCCCCTAAAATGGCTGCCGCCAAAGATGCACATGTACTCCGGTAGAAGCCATGCCCTTCCTCCATCCCAGCAGAGCAATGATAGCAGACAATAGACAATAGGTAGATGTCCTATAACAATTTATAATTAGGTATAATGGAAAGGTATTTGCGATCCCACCCGAGACCCCCTAAAATGGCTGCCGCCAAAGATGCACATGTACTCCGGTAGAAGTCATGCCCTCCCTCCATCCCAGCAGAGCAATGATAGCAGACAATAGACAATAGGTAGGTGTCCTATAACTATTTAAAATTAGGTGAAATGGAAACGTATTTGCGATCCCACCCGAGACCCCCATAAAATAGACAATAGGAATCACATTTGAGACCCAAAAAATATACAGTGCATAGCTCTGCAATGTTACCAATAATTGGTAATTGACATTAAAATGAAATACAATTGAAACACATTTGAAACCCCAAATAAACTTACCGTGCACAAAATATAGCTGGTCAAAAGGTAGCTGGAGAATAGCTGTATTTGGGTTTTCGGAGTGCAACCGGGAACGCTACTGAGATCCGGAAAAGCAGGACGCAAGCAGGAACAAACCACAAGTGCTGCAAGACTGCCAGGCCAGGAACAATGAAACAAGAGCGCAGCTACGTTGCCTTCTTCACACAATCGAGAACAATGAGCAGTGGCGCCGCCAATCGGAACGCAGTAGTGAGCACCAATCGGAGATGAGGGGGCGCGGAAAAGGCGACGCTATGCCACGCCTGCGTGCCAACAACGTCACACTGTACAGCCCACATCGATCGCTGTGTCGTCCGAATAGGTGTAGTGTGACAGGGTTTCAACGACCGCCGACGTCGTTACGAAGATCGCTATGATCATCCGCATCGTTGCAGCATCGCTGGGAAGATCGGTCTGTTTGACGTCTCACCAGCGATTACACAGCGACGCAACAACGATCCTTATCAGGTCGCATCGGCGGCGTGATCGCTCCGGGATCGCTATGTGAGACGCAGGCTTAAGGAAATCAAGGAAAACAAAATGTGTTAGGGGGCTGTGAGGACAGAGTTTGGGAAACACTGGCATAGACTTTTTTGCCAAAAACAAAGATGAGTAATTTATCAACTTGACAGACCAGACATAGATCTTAACCCCTTTATGACCTTGGAAGTATAGACATGTCCAAGATCATGTACCTGGATTTGATATTGGCTCTGGCACTGAGCCGGTATCTTTTCCTGCCCATTTGATCAGCCGTGAGTGGATCAGTTTGCAATTTTTACTTAACAACATCCTCTGCTGCTTGTTTCTTGAAAAAAGTAAAGTATTCAAACTTGTCACTACACCTATAGATTAATTCCCAAAGGGGTATAATTTCCAAAATGAGGTCACTTGAGGGGTGATTCTGCTCTTTTAGCACTTACAGGCTCTGTATATGGAGTCTGCAAACTATTCTAGCAAAATCTGCCTTACAGGAGGCAAATAGTGCTCCATCCCTTCCGAGTCTCACCGTATGGCTAAGCAGTACTGTACAGTCACATACAGGGTATTGCCACATTCAGTAGAAATTGTGAGACAAATTTTGGTGCCATTTTTACCCATTTCCCAGTGTGAAAGTAAAAAAACGGGGCTAAAACAAAATTTTGGTGGTAAAAATGTACTGTATATACTCGAGTATAAGCCGACCCGAGTATAAGCCGACCCCCCTAATTTTGCCACAAAAAACTGGAAAAACTTACTGACTCGAGTATAAGCCTAGGGTGGAAAATGAGATTATGCCCTATATGCTGCCCATGTATTATGCCCCCATAGATGCTCCATAGATTATGCCCCATAGATTATTCCCCCATAGATAATGCCCCATAGATTATGCCCCCATAGATAATGCCCCATAGATAATGCCCCATAGATTATGCCCCATAGATGCTCCACAGTATAGGCCTCAATTGCTGCTGCAACCGAAAAAAAAAAAAGGTATACTCACCTCTCGTTGCGGGGGGCCAGGTGCCGGTGTCCTGAGCAGGCGGGGATACCGGCGCGCTATGGGGGACAGGTGCCGGTGTCACCGATCGCTCAGGGCCCCGGCACCAGCGATATTTACCTGTCACCGCTGCTCCCGCCGTCTTCCGGGTCCTCCAGCAGTCAATGAACAGGCAGAGGGCGCTGCGCACAGTAACTACGTCATCGCGCCCTCTGCCTGATCATAACAGCAAGAGGACCCGAGGACACAGCGGAACGGGGCAGGTAAGTATCGCTTATACTTACCCTTCCGCTGGCGCGTCTCTGCCCTGCTCTTCTCCCATGGTCCCGGCGCCAGTGTTCAGCGGTCACGTGTGCAATGTGCATATTCATGACTTTAATGAGCGGTAACACTGAAGGCTGAATACTGGCGCCGGGACCGTGGGAGAAGTGCAGGGGCTGCAGAGACCGGGCCGGCGGAAGGGTGAGTATACAGGACAGCTGCGCTCCCCCTCCTCCGCCGACCCCCTGGTATATGACTCGAATATAAGCCGAGAGGGGGACTTTCAGCCCTAAAAAATGGGCTGAAAATCTCGGCTTATATTCGAGTATATACGGTAATTATTCTTTCTTCACTGCCCAATGGCAAAAAATTCTGTGACACACCTGTGGTGTCAAAATTATCAATGTACACTTAGATTCGTTAAGAGGTGTAGTTTGTAAAATGAGGTCACTTGGGGGGTTCTGCTGTTCTAACACTTCAAAGGATTTGCCAATGTGATATGGCACCCTCAAATCATTACAGCAAAATGTGCACTACAATTTGGTGCTCCTTAATTTCTGAGCTTTACACTGTCTCTAAAGTAGTTTTCGAACATAAATGTGCTATTGCTGTAGACAGGAGAAATTGCGTAACATAGTTAGAGTTCCTTTTTTTAGTTTTATCCATTTTGAAAACTGACAACTTGAGGCGAAAGTAACATTTTATTGGAAAAAAATTTAATTTTCCATTAACTTAGCCCAATGTTATACAATACTGTGAATAGCACACCTTGAAAATCAAGGTCCCAGAGTCTGGAGGAAAAGTGGAGAGACAGACAATCCAAGCGGCTTGAGGTCTAGTGTGAAGTTTCCACAATCAGTGATGGTTTGGGGAGACATGTCATCTGCTGGTGTAGGTCCGCTGTGTTTTTTCAAGACCAAAGTCAGCGCAGCCGTCTACCAGGAAATTTTAGAGCACTTCATGCTTTCCTTTGCCCACAAGCTTTTTGGAGATGGAAATGTCATTCTCCAGCAGGACTTGGCACTTGTCTACACTGCCAAAAGTACCAATACCTGGTTTAAAAACTACAGTATCACTGTGCTTGATTGGCAGCAAACTCGCCTGACCTTAACCCCATAGTTATCAAGAGGAATATGAGAGACACCAGACACAACAATGTGGACGAGCTGAAGGCTGCTAGAAAAGTAACCTGGGCTTCCATACCACCTCAGCAGTGCCGCAGGCTGATCGCCTCCATGCCACGCCGCTCTGATGCAGTAATTGATACAAAAGGAGCCCCGACCAATTATTGAGTGCATTTACTGAACATGCGTTTCAGTAGGCCAACATTTCGGATCTTAAAATCATTCTTTCAAGCTGGTGTTATAAAGTATTGTAATTTACTGAGATAATGACTTTTGTGTTTTCATTGGCTGTAAGTCATAGTCGTCAACATTAACAGAAATAAACACTTGAAATAGATTACTCTGCTTGCAATTACTCTATATAATATATGAATTTCACTTTTTGTATTGAAGAACAAATAAATTAACTTTTTGATGATATTCTACTTTTGTGAGATGCATCTGTATGTCTATTGCTGAGCTAAACTGTGAGCTCAGATGTTTTTTCTATATCCTAAGACACCCTTTAAATGTTATCTGCATTCCCTGATTCAGCTTCCATACAGGCAATGACAGTCCATATTTATTTGCTTCACTATACAGTGTGGAGTGATTGGTGCAAGGCATTATGAGAAAGCTCACATGGTCATGCCTGAAGTCACGTGAGCCTTCTGTGAGTGATGTATTCTTCTGCAATAAGCAAAATTTCAGAGGACTTTTTCTGGCAATGTACCAAATGGAATAGCAAATTGTTTGAAGTTGCTAGAACCTGCAAACCTGCAAATTTCCTAAAATGCTAAACAAATTTGATTTAGATCAAATAGATAATTAATCTCTAGTAACTTCATTTCTTGTTTAACACAAACATTTATTCCTAGGTTTAGTGATAAGTAAAGAAGACCCTTCACCAAATTTTTCATATTGAACTGGACACAAGATGTAATAGTGGCTACAGAGAGGAATATTTTTTTTTATTTAATCTCTTCATTGTAGTGATATTAGTGGAGATATTAGAAATCAATACAATTGGCCCTCTAATGTTTTTACTTTTTTTAAGTCCAGATGGGTGTTATCAGAACGTTTTCACTAGGGGTGTGTATTTCTTTTTGTATGATTCTGACCAATCATAAATAGGCAACAACACTCAAAGGAAAGAATAATATGCCCCATCAATGTTTAAAGCAGATTTATTAGTGTGAGACATATAATGATAGTCAGCCCTGATCTACTGGTCTACCCAACTTTATGAGTCAGATGAGTTTGGCGAGGGATAGTGCAGCTGAATTTAGCTGTGTCATATTACAAACCCTTCCATCACTCTCCTGATTACTGAGTGTTTCAGTAACCACGCTTATGTCTGATCTCCTGAAGCAACTTGTATTCCCTGTGCAGTGAGAGTAGAGCAGGCTGTCATGTGTCTCGCATGGGAGCAGTCTGTTCTGTGCTATTCCTGTATGAGATGTAATGACATCCTACTTTGATATCACTGCTGAATCAGTACAATTTGAGCACAACAGACATAAGTGTGATTACTGACACATTTTTGGATTGGCAGTGTGGAGTGAGTGGCAATACAGCAGAGCTGACAGCACTAGGAGTACTGACAAAAGGGTATACAATATGACAAAACTAAACTCATCTGTGCTGACCCACTCCACCATGGGAACCTTATCTGAAAAGTATTAGCCATCTATGCTTTCTAAACATGCAGTAAGTTAGCCCAGGAGCCAAGCCAATGTTATTAAACATCTTGTCCACTGAGAAATCTGCTCTAAGCTGCGATGGGGACTTGTTCTTTAATCCTGCTTATGATTGGTCAGCATCATACAGGGAGAACCAGAACACCTCCCAGTGAAACCAGTTTAAAAAGTTAACTCAATAGATGTTAGGGGTCGAGTTCCCGCTTCTGCACAGGGGAATCTCGAACCATCCCTGCTGCGGTCTCCCATCCGTCTCCTGCCGCAGTGGACTCTGCTCAGCAGAGACGTTGGTCCCAGCGTCTCGCCCAGTCTAACATTGTGCAGAGGATTACTGCTGCCTCTCCAGGTTCTGCTATTGTAGCCAGTACTGGTCAGCGGCGAGCAGATGTCTTTGGGACTAAGTCCTGCATTTCCCCTTCTGAGCATGCCCAGGGTAAGATCTCTCATTGGAGATCAGGGGTCACATGCTCAGGTACTGCAGCAACTCCTATTGGTCCGCCAGGAAGGTCCTGAAACTGCTTGTGTTCTGAAACAGTTTCTCATTGGTCCTTTCTGGAAGGTCTTGTAGTTGCTGCTATAAAAGTGTTGCATGGCCGCTCGGCCATGTGCTAGTATCAATCCTGTTATGTGCTTTGAGCCAGTGTGGCCATGTACGCATGCGGTTAGGGCTCAGCTGAAATAAGCCCCTAGAATACCGACACCTCCAGTGAGGAGTTTTGTATGTACGTATTCAGGGCTTGGCTGAAATAGCCTCTAGAATACCGGCTACTCCGGTGAGGAGATGGTTGTTTGCGTTACTGTCTGCATGACCATGGACTGCTATCCGCACAGCAGTTATCTGTGTCCTCCTGTGGGGCTAACAGGACATAGTCTCTACCACAGCGACTCTGTGCAGTAACAGAGTTCGCTCATACCGCCATATAGTGCCACAGCATCTATATCAGCGACTCTGTGGAGTAACAGAGCTCGCTTATACCGCTATATTGCCATCTTACTAGCAGCAGGCTCTGCCTGCACGGTGGACCCCGGGCTGCGAACGCACCTATTATTTATATTTATTTGGTGCGTTCCGCCAGTCCTAACAATAGATGCCAATACTTTGCCAATATCTCTGCAATGGAGAGGCAAAATAAATATAAATCCAAGCATTTTATTCCACTCTGCAGTCACTATTACATTGTGTGTTCAGTTCAACATGAAAATTTGGTGAAAGGTCATCTTTAAAGATGGTGTTATGTGAAATATTGTATCATCACTACGTGGCCTAATGTGGCATTGAATGGCAATTTATAGTGAATGATTTGTCAATTGTGTCAGGAACTGTAGCATAAAACAACTGAAAAGATTAAATATTTCAGTTTGCTTTGTCCACAGATTGCTTCCTTCTGTCAGAGCATGATTCACTGTGTCCGAAAAAAAGATTCTGCCTTCACTCATTACTACATGTTCAGTTTATTCTCTATCTGATGATTCATTGCATGAGAACAATTGTCTACCATTTCATAACTTTTTAAAATGTAATATATGTTTTTAAATCCTACTCCAATTATTGATACTTTATAATATTTTAATATTAGAGTTTATTGTGCTTTTTATCATACATTTCTCAGCAATTTTAAATTATTTAAAATGTTTTACTCCACATCATTTTTTCCTGAATTACCATATTTGGGGACAAGAGTATTTCTTAATAAACTTGAGAATTAAAATGAAGGTGCAGACATGTAAAGGCAAATCAAATATGTCATCATGCTTCCTGGTAATGAGCAGATGAGTCTGATGATGAACATTACGTGGTCACCTTGGATCGAGTTGAACTGTGTTACAAATGTAGATGTAAATGTGTTTTATAAAACGAATTACCCTATCTGTTTCTCAATCATTGCTGTTTGTGACAATACAGTGAGTCATAGGCAATAAAGAAGGTTTCCATATCTATCTTTCAAAAAGACACGAGGTGTTGTCACCAGACAAATTGCTTAGAATAATGAGTTTGTGCAAAATTAGTCACACGTAATTAATTTTTGGTGTATGCAATATTAATCTTCAGATGGTATTAGAATGGATGCAGGTTAAGGATTAGGCTGCCAAGTTATGTGTATCTTGATTAATTAAAAGGAAAAAAATTAAGCAGTGAGAGTTCCTATGCTTTTCCATCAATTGTAAAAAGTACCGTATATATAATTTATATAGATTTTAAATTTTCACATGGTTTATATCTTCACGTAAGTGGCAGATGAAGAAGAGGTGGTAGAGAAAAGCTACAAATCAAATATATATTGATGCGCCAGGATTATTAGATTAATTGACTCTAAATAAGCTAAATTCATATTAATACGCAACGTGTTATGGGTGTGGAGATGCGTGCGAACTACCATGATTTAGATATGCTAATCTATTTTTAACTCACCCATAGGTAAAATATCAATAAATGCATTCTCTTAGCATTCTCATTCGTCACCTAACATTTTAAGACTGATAGAAATTTGGGGCTTTACAAAGTTTGCTGCCTCAGTGGTTTTAGATGTTGACTAAGCAGGTAATTTTGTGGCAGGGCAAAAAAAAATCAGTGGAAATGGTGTTTTGTGATTCAGTTCATTTTCAAGAAAAGACATTACTTTCCAATATTTGCAATTCATCTGATTACTCTTGATAACAATCTAGAGTTAATGCCACTATAAAACTTTGTGAAAAATAAAAATTTGTGCCAGTTTCAAAACTTTTGGCTACAACTGTAAACTCAAACCTTGCAAGAAAAGAGAGATAATTCCCCAGTGTCTAATCATGGCTTAAAGTGAATCTGTCAATAGAATTTTACTAAGTAAACTACAAACATTGTCATATTGCCGCTGTTATACTGATTAAAATGATACCTGGGGTGAAGAAATCCATCTTGTAGTTCTTGGGTATTCAGAGTTAAGGGTACTTCACACATAGCGAGATCGTTAGCGAGTGATGCAACTGCGACCTTGCCAGCGATCTCACTACGTGTGACACATAGCGGTGACCGGCACCATGCTGCGATATCGCTGATCGTGCTGGAATGTCCTAGGCCATTTTTTGATCATTGGTGCCCTGCTGGCCATCATGCATTGCTGTGTTTGACGCCATAAAAACGATGAGCGACCTCGTTGGTGACTCAGAACTCAGCGACGCAGGCGTGATTTTGCTTTGTCTTTGTCAGAATCGCTGCTGTGACAAGGTCCCAACGACCACCGAGGTCGTTATATGGATCGCCGTATCGTTGCTGCATCGTTGAGTAGATCTGCCTGTTTGACAACTTACTAGCGACCATGTAGCGATGTACCAGCGATCCTTACCAGGTCGCATCATTGTTGGGATCACTGGAGCATCGCTATGTGTAACGGGGCCTTTAGAAGTTTTAAGTTAATGATTTGCCCATGTTTCGGGTCAGAATGGTAGGCAGAGTCTTATCCTCCTGCTCGAGGCCAGAGAAACCAAAGAAAGACCTGCCCACAGGCTAACCACGAAGCACAGTCTGTCTCTATGAGGAGGAACATGTTTGTACTTCAGGGTGTCCTGTTTTTTCACTTGAAAAACTACATTGTTTCTTGATTTTCACCTTTCCTTCTGTGGACACTAATTCTTCGAGTCATCTGCAGTCCAATACCTGCACTTCTTACAAACTGAAATACTGCAGAATGTATAAAGATTGGACTGCAGATGACTTGAGTGAAGTAATTTTCTATGATGAAGGCCACTTCAGACTGTTTGGCACATCCAAAAGAATGATTGTCAAGGGAAGAAAATGTGACCACTACGATAATTTTGGTGTGATGCCTACAGTATTTAAGGGAGTGGGATAACTCACAATTTTGCCTAAGAACACTGCTATGAAAAAAGAATGGTAGCTAAACATCTTCCAAAAGTGACTGTTCGCAAAGATCCAAGAGCAATTTGGTGATGAACAATGTTTTTAATGGCTAATCGAGCACCATGTCACAATAGAGCAGTGATAGCAAAGTGGCTCAGTGTACAAACATACTAGGAAGTTTGCTGGATCTCAATCCTGTGGACAATCCTCAAAAAGCAGGTGGATAAACAAAAATGTGAAAATTTAATAAACTCCTAGCATTGAGTTGTTGCAGAATGGACTGCCATCAATCAAAATTTTTCCCAGAAGCATGCCAGGGCAAATTTTAAAAGTCATGAAAGATAATAGTCAGCACTGTAAATATTGAGTCTTTGCATAACCTTTATGTATTTGTCGCTAAAATGTAAAAAATTATGAAATGCTTATAATTATACTTCAGTAACCATAAAAACATTAGAATAAAAGATCTAAAAACATTGAAGCAGCAAACTTTGTTAAAAACTAAATATGCATCTATCTCAACTTTTCGCCATGACTGTACACAGGCACCCATCAGCGAGTCATTTTAGGATATCATTTTTTGTGGCACTACTTGCATAAGAGAGAAGGAAGTTCAGGAGTTTGGTTTTATTTTAATACATTAATCTATGATATATTTATATTTTCAAATACATACAGTAATGGCTGAAAATGTTGCCACCCTTGAAATTGTTCCAGAAAATGAAGTATTTCTCACAAGTAATTATCGCAATTATACATGGTTTGTTATACACATGTTTATTTCATTTGTGTATATTGGAACAGCACAAAGAAATAGAGAAAAAAATGCAAATTGGAGATAATTTTACCAAGAGCACCAAAAATGGGCCCGACAAAATTATTGACACTCTTCCAAAAATGTGGGTAAACAACTTTGTTTCAAGCATAGGGTGTTCGTTCAAACTCACCTGTGGCAAGTAACAGGTGTGGGCAATATTGAAATCACAGCTGAAACCAAATAAAAAGGGAAGAAGTTGACTCAATCTTTGCATTGTGTGTCTCTGTGTGTGCCACATTAACCATGGAGAACAGAAAGAGGAGAAGAGAACTGTCTGAGGACTTGAGATTCACAATTGTTGAACAATATCAGCAATCTCAAGGTTACAAGTCAATCTCCAGAGATCTTGATGTTCCTTTGTCTATGGTGCACAACATAATCAAGAAGTTTGCAACCCATGGCACTGTAGCTAATCTCCCTGGACGTGGACGGCAAAGAGAAATTGATTAATGGTTGCATCGCAGGATAGTCTAGATGGTGGATAAGCAGCCCCAATCAAGTTCCAAAGAAATTTAAGCTGTCCTGCAGGCTCAGGGTGCATTAATGTCTATCCTTCAAAATTTGAATGAAATGAAAGGCTGTAGAAGGAGAATGAGGAGGACCTCACTACTGACACAGAGACAGGAAAAACTAGAGTGCAGTTTGCCAAAATGTACATGAGTAAGCCGAAACTCTTCTTGGAAAGCGTCTTGTAGACAGATGAGACCAAGATAGAGCTTTTTGGTAAAGCACATCATTATACTGTTTACCAAAAAAGAAATGAGGCCTACAAAGAAAAGAACACAGTACCTACAGTCAAATGTGATGGAAATTTAAAAAAATGTTTTGAGGTTGTTTTGCTGCCTGTGGTATTGGGTGCCTTGACTGTGTGCATGGCATCATGAAATCTGAAGATTACCAAAGGATTTTGGTTTGCAATGAAGTACTCATTGTCAGAAAGCTGTGTTTGCGTCCTAGGTCATGAGTTTTCTAGCAGCACAATTACCCCAAACATACTTCAAGAAGCACCCAGAAATGGATGGAAGCAAAGTGCTAGAGAGTTCTGAAGTGATCAGCAATGAGTTTGGATCTAAATCACCTCTGAAGAGATCTTAAAATTGCTGTTGGCAGAAAGCATCCTTCAAATATGAGAGACATGGAGCAGTTTGTAAAAGAAGAGTGGTCCAAAATTCCAGTTGAGAGGTGTAAGAAGTTAGTTGATGGTTATAGAAAGTGATTGATTGCACTTATTTATTTCAAAATGTGTGAAACCAAATATTAAGCTGAGGGTGCCAAAAATTTTGTCTGCCCATTTTAGTTGTTTTTTATGTAATTATGTCTAATTTGGCTTTTTTTTCCCTCTGTTTTTAGTGTTGTTCCAATACACACAAAGGAAATAAACATGTGTAATTGCAATAATTTTCTGTGAGAAATACTTCATTTTTTGGAATAATTTCAAAGGATGTGACTCTATACATGATATAAAACATTAAGCACATAGCCAGGTTCATGGAATGCTACATATACCATATTCAAAAAATGGAGATACCCTCTAATATAATGAAACTCATCAAAGAAACCACTGAGGGCTTACATCTCCCCAAAATTTTATGAAAATAGGGAAATGAGAGAGATAACGTATATTGTAAATGAATAAAAAATAAATTTTTTATTTTAATACATATCAAAAACAACATACAAATCTCATAACAAGAATATCAATAGAATAATACAAAAATTAAAAACAGTAGCAAGCTGAAGGTGATGTGACCGTGAAAGTGGGCGCAGACACAGAATGGAAAAAGGTATTCAAAGGTCAGCCTACAACATAATATAATAACAAAGTGGAGAGCTCAATGCTGAATTTTGCCCATACAAGTAACAAACATGTCTATACAATGGCTAGTGCCAGGTATTCTCAAAGGCAACAGTACCGGGCCCTATCACAATCATATAGGTGTAAAGATCCCTAATGGACATGTATAAAAAAATCATGTGGCGTTGTCTGCGACGCACAAAAGACCCCGACGTGCGTTTCGCACCTCGCTTCTTCGGTGTAAGGATGCCTCAACCATGATTTTTTTTATACATGTCCATTAGGGATCTTTACACCTATATGATTGTGATAGGGCCTGGTGCTGTTGCCTTTGAGAATACCTGGCACTAGCCATTGTATAGACATGTTTGTTACTTGTATGGGCAAAATTCAGCATTGAGCTCTCCACTTTGTTATTATATTATGTTGTAGGCTGACCTTTGAATACCTTTTTCCATTCTGTGTCTGCGCCCACTTTCACGGTCACATCACCTTCTGCTTGCTACTGTTTTTAATTTTTGTATTATTCTATTGATATTCTTGTTATGAGATTTGTATGTTGTTGTTTGATATGTATTAAAATAAAAATTGTATTTTTTATTCATTTACAATATACGTTATCTCTCTCATTTCCCTATTTTCATAAAATTTTGGGGAGATGTAAGCCCTCAGTGGTTTCTTTGATGAGTTTCATGATATAAAACATTGCAGATTATAATATTATTATTTCCATTATTGAAGCTCAGACTATGTTCATTCTTACCTACTGCTAAAAGTTCTGCCCTGTAAATACTTTGGAGTAACATCTCACAGGCAGATATTATAAATTATAATTTTTTAAGGAAACAGGTCAATCTTCTTTCACAGTGCATTTTAATTACACTGAGATTTTGGATAAGATCAGAAAATCCTTAATTAATTGTGTTAATAACTACCGAGATTCTTTCATGCCTAAAACGTAGGCACACAGTCATGTAAAAACAAGCAGCAAATTAAGACTATTGACAATGAAAACAGGTAAGAACAAAAAGTAATACATTTTCTTATATGAAATAAGTGAAAAAGAGCATGTTTTTAAAATGATTTTGATTTGTCGTAGCTGTAAATAACTGATAAGTTTTAGAAAGGTGCACAATTTTGCTATCAAGAAAACACACATGTGGCAGTGATAATCTATTCTATTATTTCTAAACACTGTTTTTCGGTGATTACTTTGTATCTCCGTTCATATGGCACACACACATAAATGATACACGATTTGAAAAGAAAACTTGCCCCCTTCAACAAGAAAATAGCCAAACAAACCACACATCCACGATTTGATCACAAAATACAGTTTAAACATTAATTTTCATAAACCTGCAGTAACGAAAAATGACCTGCAGGTGGCACCACACTACCCCAAAGCACACTACCACAAAGCTGCTTACAGACATCACAAACAAATCCAAACATTTGCCTTGGGGGCTTTCCAGCTTGCCGAACTGCTTACCCAGACTATTTTAGCCAAATTGGAGGATTGCACACTTCACTGCAGGTGAGGCACATATGCAAACACATTTGGAAACATGCATTGCCTATTGAATTGCACATGTGCTCCGTTCATACTTCACCTACACAAACAAATGATACACCACTTGAAAGGTCAAATTACCTGCAGGTGGCAGCACTGTTGTGAATGGACTTGAAATGAGTTCTGAGCAGAGGCTCCCTCTGGTGGTTACAAGCGGTACTGGACTGTACAGTGAAGATTGTGAGGAGTGGGAATCAGGTGTTACTGACTGGTCTTATATAAGGGAGTCGCCTTCCCATCAGGGTTGCCGGTGATCAATTGTTCTGGTCTCAATCCTTGAGTCCTGTTTCCTTTGTAGCCTGCTGTGTCGTGTCTGCATCTCCTGCTAACAGATAAGACATTTTCTTCTTTTTGTGCTTGATTTTTGCATTTTGTCCTGCACTTCTGTGGGGGCCTTCAGGGTCCCCTCCAGGGGCTTTTGCCCTCTCAGTTTAGTTCAGCCACTGATGTTTGTACTTTTGCTTTTTCCAGTTTTTTCAGTGGCTGCTGTTTTGATTTTGTTACACCAGAGAACTAATTTAGGTGGTAGAGGTCGTGTGATCTCAGGTGATTTTGAAATTAGTAGAGTTGGTGCTTTTCAGGGTTTTTTGGGATTGCAGTAAGTGCCCTTCCTATCCTGTTCTATTTAGCTAGTTTGGGCCCCAACGTTTGCTCATACTATTTTCTGTCTGTGTCAGTATTTCATCTTGTCTAACCGCCATTACATGTTTGGGGGCTTTCTATGTTCTTTGGGGATCTGCTCCGGGGCAGATAGCTTTCCTCTTTCTATCTTTAGGTGTAGTTAGTTTCTCAGGCTGTGACGAGGCATCTAGGACCAACGTAGGAACGCTCCACGGCTGCCTCTAGTTGTGGTGGTTAGTCAGGGTACTGCAATCTCATAGATTCCAACTTATCTGGTGTATTGCCTTTTTTACCTGCACTCCTCAGCTACCGAAACATAACAGTATCACCGGCCTAAAAATTGAAAATTGTATGGTACTCACAGAAGGGAAAAAATATTGTGAAAGAAAAAAGGTTGTCAGAGTTGTCAGAGATATTTTTCTGTTTGTTGCATTTTTTTTCCCTCTGTATCTCTGGGTGCTGGGGAGGATTTTTTTTTCTCTCAATGGAGTTTGCACAGTTGTCTGGCCGTGTGGATCAGCTTGCCACTGAGGTTCGGAGTATTGCTGCCTATCTTGCTGGGTTGCCTGTTGTGGAACCTAGGATTCCCATGCCAGATTTGTTTTTAGGGGATCGAGCTAAGTTTCAGAATTTCAAAAATAATTGTAAATTGTTTTTTGCCTTAAAATCTAAGTCCTCAGGGAACGCAGCGCAGCAGGTTCAAATTGTCATCTCTCTCCTGCGCGGCGATCCTCAGGATTGGGCTTTTTCCCTGACACCTGGGGATCCTGTTTTGAGTGATGTTGATGCATTTTTTCAGGCTTTGGGGTTATTGTACGATGAGCCTAATGTCACTGATCAAGCTGAAAAAGCCTTGTTGGCATTAAATCAGGGTCTTGATGACGCTGAGTTATACTGTCAGAGATTCCGTAGGTGGGCAGTCCTGACCAAGTGGAATGACGACGCTTTGGCGGCCCTTTTTCGGAAGGGTCTGTCAGATAATGTAAAGGATGTTATGGTGGGATTCTCTGTCCCCTCTGGTCTCAATGATTCTATGTCATTAGCGATTCAAATTGACAGACGTTTGCGTGAGCGGAGAAGTATGCGTGGAATGGTGTTGCCTTGTGAACCTGCTTCTGAACCCATGCAGTGTGATAGAGTGGTGTCTGGGGCACAGCGTCATGAGTTTCGAAAGCGCAATGGGTTATGTTTCTACTGTGGTGATGCCTCTCATGCTATTTCAGTCTGCCCTAAGCGGGGAAGACGTTTTGCACGCTCAGTTGTCTTGGGTAGTGTTCAGACTAAGTTTTTATTAACTGTCACTCTGATATGCTCTCTGTCCTCATTTTCTGCTCAGGCTTTCGTTGATTCTGGAGCAGCTATTAACCTGATGGATTATGATTTTGCTAAACGTTGTGGGTTTCCCTTGATACCCCTACAGAAGTCTATTCCCCTACTGGGGATCGATTCTACCCCTTTGGCTGAGAATAAACCTCAGTTCTCTACTCAGGTGATAATGAGGGTTGAACCTGATCATCAGGAGTGCTGTAAATTTTTGGTTCTGTATAATCTGCATGATATTATCATACTGGGCTTCCCTTGGTTGCAGTCTCATAATCCTGTTTTGGATTGGAAATCTGTGTCTGTAACCAGTTGGGGCTGCCAATGTGTTAATACCAACACTCCTGTTTTTTCTGCCTCCCCCATGCTCAGGATGTTCCTGACTTTTTGATTGATTTTTCTGATGTGTTTAGCGAAAGTAAATCTGCATCCTTGCCTCCCCATAGGAGCTATGACTGCGCTATTGAATTAGTGCCGGGTAGTAAATTCCCTAAAGGTCGCCTTTTTAACTTGTCTGTACCTGAACATGACGCTATGCGGTCTTATATCAAGGAATCATTGGAGAAGGGTCATATCAGACCATCCTCTTCACCCTTAGGTGCCGGTTTTTTCTTTGTGGCCAAAAAGGATGGTTCATTAAGGCCGTGTATTGATTATCGTCTTTTGAACAATATTACTGTAAAATATCAATACCCGTTACCTTTGATTTCTGACCTGTTTTCCAGGGTGAAAAACGCTACTTGGTTTACCAAGCTTGACCTCAGGGGGGCATATAACCTTATTCGCATTAAGCACGGGGATGAATGGAAGACGGCATTCAATACCCTGAGGGGCATATTGAGTACTTTGTGGTGCCCTTTGGGCTCACTAATGCTCCTTCTGTCTTCCAGTCCTTCATGAATGACATTTTCAGGGATTTTGTGGATAAATTTCTGATTGTTTATTTGGATGATATCTTGATTTTTTCTAATGACTGGGACTCTCATGTGAAACATGTTCGAACTGTATTCCAGATCTTGAGAGAGAATGCTCTGTATGTGAAGGGATCAAAGTGTCTTTTTGGCGTACAGAGGATCTCATTTCTGGGATTCATTTTGTCCCCATCTGTTATTGAAATGGACCCGGTCAAGGTTCAGGCCATCTGTGATTGGTCCAACCTACTTCATTAAAGGCTCTTCAAAGATTTTTGGGTTTTGCCAATTTTTATCGTAAATTTATTGGTAATTTCTCGGTTATTGTTAAACCATTGACTGATTTGACCAGAAAGGGTTCTGATGTGGTGAATTGGCCTCCTGAGGCAGTCTCTGCATTTCAGGAACTTAAGCAGAGATTCACTTCTGCTCCTGTTCTACGGCAGCCTGATGTTTCTCTGCCATTTCAGGTGGAGGTTGATGCCTCTGAAATTGGGGCAGGTGCCGTTTTGTCCCAAAAAGATCCAGAGACCTCTAAAAGTAACCCTTGTGCCTTTTTCTCTCGAAAATTTTCTCCTACTGAACGTAATTATGACATGGGTAATCGGGAGTTACTGGCCATGAAGTGGGCTTTTAAAGAGTGGAGACATTGGCTGGAGGGAGCCAAACATCAGGTGGTGGTCCTTACGGACCATAAGAATCTGGTTTATCTGGAATCTGCCAAGCGACTCAATCCTAGACAGGCCAGGTGGGCCTTGTTTTTCACACGTTTTAATTTTGTGGTTTCCTTTCTTCCTGGCACTAAGAATGTTAAGGCGGATGCCCTCTCGAGGAGTTTCCTTGCGGACTATCCTGAGTTATCTGATCCTTCTGTTATTTTGAAAGAGGGTGTAGTTCTTTCCGCCATCTCACCCAATTTGAGACTTGCTCTGGAGGGGTGTCAGGAGGATAGGCCCGAGTGCTGCCCTGTTGGAAAATTGTTTGTCCCGGACCAGTGGAAAAAGAGTGTGATGTCTGAGATTCATTGTTCCGCGTTGGCTGGGCATCCCGGAATTTTTGGTACCAGAGACTTGGTTAGTCGGTCCTTTTGGTGGCCTACCTTGTCTCGTGATGTCAGGGAATTTGTGCAGTCCTGCGGGACTTGCTCTCGCTCCAAGCCTTGCTCTCGCTCTAGTGGTTTGTTGATGCCATTGCCTGTGCCCAAGAGACCATGGACCCATATCTCTATGGATTTCATTTCCGACCTCCCTGTTTCTCAGAGAATGACCGTCATCTGGGTGATTTGTGATAGGTTTTCCAAGATGATACATCTTGTGCCATTACCTAAGTTGCCTTCCTCCTCTGAATTGGTGCCTTTGTTCCTTCAGCACGTGGTTCGTTTACACGGCATTCCTGAGAACATTGTGTCTGACAGAGGAGTCCAGTTTGTTTCCAGATTTTGGAGGACCTTTTGTTCTAAACTTGGTGTTCAATTGTCTTTCTCCTCTGCATTTCATCCTCAGACCAATGGTCAAACTGAGAGAACAAACCAGACATTGGAGACTTATCTAAGATGCTTTGTGTCTGCTGATCAGGATGACTGGGTCTCTTTTTGCCTTTGGCTGAGTTTGCTCTTAATAATAGGGCTAGCTCTGCCACTTTGATGTCTCCATTTTTCTGTAATTCTGGGTTAAACCCTCGATTTTCTTCAGGACAGACGGAGGCTTCTGTCTGTCCAGGTGTTGACTCTGTTGTGGAGCGTATGCAACAGATTTGGGACCAGGTAGTGGAGAAGTTGTCCCTCTCTCAGGAGAGGGCCCAGCGGTTTGCTAACCGGCATAGGACTGATGGTCCTCGGTTTAAAGTGGGGGACTTGGTCTGGTTGTCCTCAAGAAATATTCCTATGAGAGTGGCATCTCCTAAATTTAAGCCTAGGTTCATTGGACCTTATAAGATCATGGAGATTCTTAATCCTGTTTCTTTTCGTTTGCTTCTTCCAGGGACATTTAAGATCCATAACGTGTTCCACAAGTCCTTGTTGAAGAGGTTTGTTGAGCCAGTGGTTCCTACTGCTTTGCCTCCTGACCCTGTTCTGGTTGAGGGCAATATGGAGTTTGTGGTTGAGAAAATATTGAATTCTCGTTTTTCTAGACGGAAACTCCAGTATTTGGTTAAGTGGAGAGGTTATGGTCAGGAAGACAATTCTTGGGTGTTTGCTTCAGACATCCATGCTAGGAGACTCATCCGTGCGTATCATAGAACTCATCCTGACCGACCTGGTTGCTCAAGTGAGGGTTCGGTGACCCCTCCTCAAGGGGGGTACTGTTGTGAATGGACTTGAAATGAGTTCTGAGCAGAGGCTCCCTCTGGTGGTTACAAGCGGTACTGGACTGTCCAGTGAAGATTGTGAGGAGTGGGAATCAGGTGTTACTGACTGGTCTTATATAAGGGAGTCGCCTTCCCATCAGGGTTGCCGGTGATCAATTGTTCTGGTCTCATCCTTGAGTCCTGTTTCCTTTGTAGCCTGCTGTGTCGTGTCTGCATCTCCTGCTAACAGATAAGACATTTTCTTCTTTTTGTGCTTGATTTTTGCATTTTGTCCTGCACTTCTGTGGGGGCCTTCAGGGTCCCCTCCAGGGACTTTTGCCCTCTCAGTTTAGTTCAGCCACTGATGTTTGTACTTTTGCTTTTTCCAGTTTTTTCAGTGGCTGCTGTTTTGATTTTGTTACACCAGAGAACTAATTTAGGTGGTAGAGGTCGTGTGATCTCAGGTGATTTTGAAATTAGTAGAGTTGGTGCTTTTCAGGGTTTTTTGGGATTGCAGTAAGTGCCCTTCCTATCCTTTTCTATTTAGGTAGTTTGGGCCCCAACGTTTGCTCATACTATTTTCTGTCTGTGTCAGTATTTCATCTTTAACACAGAGATAAGTAGTCTAAATTGCAAAAGTAAAAAGAATTTTATTACAAATGACATGAAAACACATATATAAAACAATGTAAATGACAATGATTAGGGAATCTGCTGAATCCAAGAAAACGGGGAGCAAGAAAATGGCATGTGGTCCCTTTAAATATCTATGTTAGCGTAGGGCATTGACTGCATATTGGAGTAAAAGACTTCCCTTGAAGCAATGTGATTCAACACCAATGTAGCATACTACTATTATCATCTGTCCATGCAGGAACCAGAAGTGTAAATAAACATTGCTAATACATGGTAACTAAAGCGCATTGCTCAGGACACTTACATGACATGTATAGTACACTTGCTGCCCCGTCGCCCCAACGCACGTTTCGCTTCTTCGTCAGGAGGCCTCCTGACGAAGAAGCGAAACGTGCGTTGGGGCGACGGGGCAGCAAGTGTACTATACATGTCATGTAAGTGTCCTGAGTAGTGTTGAGCATTCCGATACCGCAAGTATCGGGTATCGGCCGATATTCGCGTTATCGGAATTCCGATACTTAATTCCGATACTTTTTCAATATCGTATACCGGAATCGGAAGTTCCCATAATTCTTTGAGAGGCAATGTGATGTTAGTCAGCCAATGATGAATCTTATGAAGTGTGGGCACATCCTGTAATGCTGCGGTCATCTTAACTAATGGCATGGCTGTGATTGGCTGCTGAAATGATGTCAGAATGCACTATAAAAGGCGCCGCAGCCATTTTAGCGTCACTGTGCTGTGAACTCAGTTAGGGACAGAACGCTACTCTGCTCACTCTGAGGGACAGTTAGATATTGCGATTTTGTGTACTACTGTGCTTGAGGCAGGCTAGTTTACCAACCGCTGTGTAAAGCTTCATTTTGCCAGTGTTGTTTTAACAGCTCTGTGCAAGGTGTGTGTGTGACAGTGCAGGTGACGCTGCAGTTTGCTCTGCATCCACCGCTGTTTGTAGGCATCTGCACGTGTCACTGACTCTTTTTTTTTTTTATTTTATTTTGTGGAATTGGTGCAGCTCCATTATATTAGAAAAAAATCAAATCTATTAGTGTGACGTGCTTCCATCCGTATACAATACATTGGTTGCAAACACTATAGAAGTACAGAAAGGAGCCTTTCACAGCTACTGAACAGTTGTCTGCAGGGTTTACTGTAGTCTGTGAGCTTTTAATTTTGTGAGTGCAGATTACGCTCCAGTTAGTTCTTCAACCACTGCCGGTTGTAGTCTGCTGAGCGTGTGTCACTGCCTCATCCTTCACATTTTTCTTAATTGGTGCTGCTCCATTTTAGTGGAAAAAAATCTAATCTATTAGTGTGACGCGCTTCCATCCGTATACAATACATTGGTTGCAAACACTATAGAAGTACACAAAGGGGCCTTTAACAGCTACTGAACAGTTGTGTTTCAGTGTTCACTGTAGTCTGTGAGCTTTTCATTTTGTGAGTGCAGATTACGCTCCAGTTTGTTCTTCAACCACTGCCGGTTGTAGTCTGCTGAGCGTGTGTCACTGCCTCATCCTTCACATTTTTCTCTAATTGGTGCTGCTCCATTTTAGTGGAAAAAAATCTAATCTATTAGTGTGACGCGCTTCCATCCGTATACAATACATTGGTTGCAAACACTATAGAAGTACACAAAGGGGCCTTTAACAGCTACTGAACAGTTGTGTTTCAGTGTTCACTGTAGTCTGTGAGCTTTTCATTTTGTGAGTGCAGATTACGCTCCAGTTTGTTCTTCAACCACTGCCGGTTGTAGTCTGCTGAGCGTGTGTCACTGCCTCATCCTTCACATTTTTCTCTAATTGGTGCTGCTCCATTTTAGTGGAAAAAAATCTAATCTATTAGTGTGACGCGCTTCCATCCGTATACAATACATTGGTTGCAAACACTATAGAAGTACACAAAGGGGCCTTTAACAGCTACTGAACAGTTGTGTTTCAGTGTTCACTGTAGTCTGTGAGCTTTTCATTTTGTGAGTGCAGATTACGCTCCAGTTTGTTCTTCAACCACTGCCGGTTGTAGTCTGCTGAGCGTGTGTCACTGCCTCATCCTTCACATTTTTCTCTAATTGGTGCTGCTCCATTTTAGTGGAAAAAAATCAATCTATTAGTGTGACGCGCTTCCATCCGTATACAATACATTGGTTGCAAACACTATAGAAGTACAAAAGGGCCTTTAACAGCTACTGAACAGTTGTGTTTCAGTGTTCACTGTAGTCTGTGAGCTTTTCATTTTGTGAGTGCAGATTACGCTCCAGTTTGTTCTTCAACCACTGCCGGTTGTAGTCTGCTGAGCGTGTGTCACTGCCTCATCCTTCACATTTTTCTCTAATTGGTGCTGCTCCATTTTAGTGGAAAAAAATCTAATCTATTAGTGTGACGCGCTTCCATCCGTATACAATACATTGGTTGCAAACACTATAGAAGTACACAAAGGGCCTTTAACAGCTACTGAACAGTTGTGTTTCAGTGTTCACTGTAGTCTGTGAGCTTTTCATTTTGTGAGTGCAGATTACGCTCCAGTTTGTTCTTCAACCACTGCCGGTTGTAGTCTGCTGAGCGTGTGTCACTGCCTCATCCTTCACATTTTTCTCTAATTGGTGCTGCTCCATTTTAGTGGAAAAAAATCTAATCTATTAGTGTGACGCGCTTCCATCCGTATACAATACATTGGTTGCAAACACTATAGAAGTACACAAAGGGGCCTTTAACAGCTACTGAACAGTTGTGTTTCAGTGTTCACTGTAGTCTGTGAGCTTTTCATTTTGTGAGTGCAGATTACGCTCCAGTTTGTTCTTCAACCACTGCCGGTTGTAGTCTGCTGAGCGTGTGTCACTGCCTCATCCTTCACATTTTTCTCTAATTGGTGCTGCTCCATTTTAGTGGAAAAAAATCTAATCTATTAGTGTGACGCGCTTCCATCCGTATACAATACATTGGTTGCAAACACTATAGAAGTACACAAAGGGGCCTTTAACAGCTACTGAACAGTTGTGTTTCAGTGTTCACTGTAGTCTGTGAGCTTTTCATTTTGTGAGTGCAGATTACGCTCCAGTTTGTTCTTCAACCACTGCCGGTTGTAGTCTGCTGAGCGTGTGTCACTGCCTCATCCTTCACATTTTTCTCTAATTGGTGCTGCTCCATTTTAGTGGAAAAAAATCTAATCTATTAGTGTGACGCGCTTCCATCCGTATACAATACATTGGTTGCAAACACTATAGAAGTACACAAAGGGGCCTTTCACAGATACTGAACAGTTGTCTGCAGGGTTCACTGTAGTCTGTGAGGAATAACACACTTAGGCCTTATAACTTTTCTGACTTTCTTTATCAATCTACCAAGATGAAGAAGTCAGTGAGTAAGGCACGTGGTCGTGGTCGAGGCCGTGGATTTGCAGCAGGGAGAGGACGTGGGATTCTGTGGCTGCTGCCGCACCCAGTGACACAGCATCCACCAGTTTTCCCCGTGAGCGTTCCTTTATGCGCACTTTTGTAGGAGCTCAGCGTACCCCCCTGCTGCGTGAAGAACAAATTGAAGCCGTTGTTGGTTGGATGGCAGCCAATGCATCGACTTCAATAGCTTCCACCTCCTCTCAGGACCACAGCACTGTTGAACAACCATCAGTCTCTTCACCGCCTGCCAAATTGCCCAGGCAGTCAGAGAGCTCTGTACAGGAGCCAGCTGAGTCTCTGCTTCTGTTCTCAGAATCTGTTGGCTTGCAAACAGGGGCCCAGCCAAGCAGCATTCTGGAATGTGAAGAAGAGGCAGTATGCAGTGATGCGCAACAGCTGTGTCTCTCTGAATCTGAAGAGGCGGGTGAGCCAGTGCCGATGGTCAGCACACCGCAGAACGCATCTGATGATGATGAGACTCAGTTGCCAGTTTCTGTTGAGCATGGTGCTGGCCAGACCACCCAACAACAGCAGGTGTTGGAAGAGGGTAGTGGTGGAGATGATGAGGTCCAAGACCCAACATGGCGTGAGGAACAGGAAGGTGGTGGGAGCAGCTCTGAGGAAGAGATTGCCCCAACGGTCCAAACAGTAGGGAGAGGTAGGCTGCAGACTCGCTTGCCTGTAGCCTCCAGTTTGGCACCCGTTCGGAGCAGTTCTCTTCCAACAGCCAAACCGGGCGCTCCCAGGACTTGCTCTGCGTGGTCCTTTTTTGATACAGTTGCAGATGATATTTGCTATGTCAAATGCAAGCTGTGTAATCAAAAAATTAAAAGAGGTAAAAGTGTCAGTAACCTTAATACAACAAATATGTGGAAACATGTGCGGTCAAAGCACTTTGTTGAGTTACAAAGACACACTGGAGATGTAGGCCAACCTACAGCAGCACCTACATCTTCAGCTCGTGTTGGAGCCTCTTCCTCCAGTTCACACACAGCTGGTTCGGCTTCCTCACAGGATCGCCATGGAAGAACCTCTGTCACTGTTGTCCAGAGACACAGTGTTATTCCACCCACAGCTGCAAGTTCCCTGTCATCCTCACACACCCAGGCCACAAAACAGCCATCGGTAGCACAGGCATGGGAGAAAAGACGGCCATACTCGGCAAACCATCCACGAGCACAGGCTCTGAATGCTGGCATTGCAAAACTCCTGTCCCTTGAAATGCTGTCATTCAGGCTGGTGGAGACTGACAGTTTCCGTGAATTAATGGCATTGGCAGTCCCACAATACAATGTGCCCAGCCGATTTTATTTCAGCAGGCAAGCCGTCCCTGGTCTGCAAAAGCATGTTGAGGCAAAAATTAAACATGCGCTACTAAACGCCGTCAGTAGCAAGGTCCACCTGACCACCGATGCGTGGACCAGTACCCATGGCCAGGGACGATACCTTTCACTCACTGCCCATTGGGTGAATGTTGTGGAGCCGGGTACACATCTTGCGAGTGGCGCTGTACGTGTTCTGCCAACTCCAAGGATTGCCGGAATAAAGTCTGTCCACATTGACTCCTCCTCCTACTCCAGTTCCTCAGAATCATCGCTGCAGGAGCCGTCACGGTCTACCTCCACATGGACCCGTGGACGCTTACCTGATGCGACCGATATGAGCACAGCCGTGGCCAAACGGCAACAGGCCGTTCTGAAATTAATTCCCATGGGGAATCGAAGCCACACAGCGCAGGAGGTCTGGAATGCCATCAAGCAGGAGAGCGACGTGTGGTTTTTGCCAGCGAATCTCCAGCCAGGCTTGGTAGTGTGTGACAATGGCCGAAATCTGTGGCAGCTCTGGGCCTTGGCAAACTCACTCACATACCATGTCTGGCACATGTGCTCAACTTGGTCGTGCAGAGTTTTTTGAGGGACTATCCGGATCTTGATGCACTGCTGCACAAGGTCCGCCTAGAGTGCGCTCACTTGCGACGTTCCAGCATGGCCAGATCGCGCATTGCAGCTCTGCAATGCAGATTGCGCTTTCCTGAACATCGCATCATATGTGACGTATCCACCAGGTGGAATTCAACGTTACATATGTTGGAGCGGTTGTGTGAGCAGCAGCCAGCAGTTATGGAGTATCAGCTGCATCAGGCGCAATCAACACGCAATTTGCGCCGTCCACACTTCACCATTAATGAGTGGGCCACTATGAAGGACATGTGCCACGTTTTGCGTGCGTTTGATGAGTCAACGCGGATGGCGAGTGCAGATGATGCACTAGTCAGCCTGACTGTCCCCCTTATCTGCCTGCTTCAAAAAACACTGCAAGCAATAAGGGATGAGGTTTTGGAAGAGGTGGAGGATGAGGAGTCACAAATTCCATCACCTTCTGGAAAGTCAGCGCAACGTGGTTCCTCACAAAGGGCTGGGCAGGGCTCACTTTGTGAGGAGGATGAGGAGGAGGAGTCAATGGAGGAGGAAGACATCGCTCCAGAGGGAGGTACACAACGCTCTAGTCAGTATGTAGAGCGAGGGTGGGGTGATGCAGAGCAGGCAGAGATAACGCCTCTTGCAGAGGACAGCGTTTCTTTGCCAGTTGGGAGTCTGCAGCACATGGTTGATTTCATGCTGCAGTGCCTAAGAAACGACCGCCGCATCGCCCACATTCTCACGACGTCTGATTATTGGGTGTACACCCTCCTAGACCCTCGCTACCGGGACAATGTCAAAAGCCTCATCACACCGTTGAACCGGGAGCGTAAAATGCGGGAGTACCAAGACACACTGGTGCAATCCCTAATGTTCTACCTTACTGCCGAGAGCACTGCTGCTGCTACTGCTTTACAAAGCAGCTCTGTGCGTCGAGGCAGTGTAGAGAGCTCTGCAACAAGAGGGAGCACACGCAGTGCCTCTGCACAGGGAAAGACCAGTATGTTAAAAATGTGGCAAAGTTTTGTGGCAGCGCCAGAAATGTCTATACCATCCGAGAGGGCTCCAGTCAGCGGGAGGCAACGTATCCGTCAGATGGTGACAGACTACTTGGCTTTGCCTCTCAGTGTACTCCCAGATGGCTCTTCCCCATTCAAGTTTTGGGTCTCTAAGCTGGAATACATGGCCAGAGCTTAGCCAGTATGCATTGGAGGTGCTGGCTTGCCCTGCTGCCAGTGTATTATCGGAGCGCGTCTTTAGTGCTGCAGGTGGTGTACTAACAGACCGTCGCATGCGACTATCCTCCGATAATGTAGACCGGCTTACTTTTCTGAAAATGAACAAGGCATGGATCTCGCCAGAATTTGTCTGTCCGTTTTCAGATTAAATAACTGGTTCGCAACGTTATCCATGTCTCCTGTTATGTTCATCTTTCTACCACCTGAACTCTACTCCCTGGGCTCCAACACTGCCAGTTGCTGCTCAGAAGTGTCGTGTCCACAGAACAAAACACAAGCTCTACTGTTAGTGGGGTTCAGTAACGCCAGCTGTTCCCCTGCTGTGTGAACGGCAAGAAGTCTCCTGTTCCGACACATGGACAGAAAAACACATGACCAACATGCTCCAAATAGGGAAGAGCCGTCACCCTGCTTGTTATGCTGAAAACATGAAATTGTGAAGTTTTGCAGGCCTAGAATGATAAATTTTTATGACAAATATGGACAAATAATAATTTGTCATCACAGCGCATATCTGCACATGTCTATTAGAAATGGTAACAAAAAATAAAACATAGTCTACTCTTCACATTTTGAAATTAATGCATAAAAGTACATTTCAGACTTATGAATTAATGCTTTTTAAGGAACTTTATCTGTACCTGTAAGATAATGCAGTCAATGGATGTACGAATCATTAAATCCTCATCATCATCATCACGAGTTTTATTTATGACAGACATTATAAAATACACATACTGATGCCAACTGTAACTTCAAACACCATATATGAAATGGCCAGCATGTAAACATGGTAATAATGTCCAATAATAAATTATTACATCTAGAAAGTGCATCATGCATACTGACAATAGGTAGTTATACCTGCAAGTGCTGTTGAAACAACCACAAGAGATATAAATTAATACTGGTATATAGGTATCACAGTGCATAGTTACTCATGGACAATGTTGATGTAATACTGTATCTCAATTAAGTCAGCGTCAACCATTAGGCTTGTTAGTCTTGTACATTGTTAAAGAGGGAACGTAATTTTTTTGTTTGTCATAGGTGGAGTATTACACATTAAATTATTACTGCTGTATTTTTTTTTGCGTCCCTAGTGCGCAATAACGCAGCCTAACCTCACATTTGATAGTCAGCTAATTGCCACACGCTACCCTACCCTACGCGTGACAGTAGGAAGGTAGTGTTGACGGATAAAGCTTTGCGCAACCAGACATTCTTTTACCCTCTTCAACACTCTACAAGCAAAAAATGCATGATTTCAGCCGCAGACTTTATTGACGTACAGTATAACATCGGCATTACCCATCAGAGGCTGTCCACTGTCTGATACAGACATAGAATATACCTTTGCTATCCGTAGCCTTTGTTTCACCTACACTTGCAGGCACACACTTAAATTGTGACAAACAATGCCTAATGTTTTTTTAAATGGTTATTTTTTATTGTACATTATTGTGTCATCAATCACATTGATGAGTCCATGCTGGACATGTCATACATGCTATAGAAAGTTACGATTTTATGAACTTAAATAATTGAAATGTCTGTGACTGTCACATAAAATTTGCGATGATGATGATGAGTGACTATTACAAAATCCATTGTCTTCACTATGTTATGGTTTAACATAGCGTTCCTTAAGCATTATTCATAAAAAAAAAAATGGACTTTTATTCTTAAATTTACAACACTATATTTTGTTACCAATTTTTTGGGTGTTGTGTTGTTCCATTTATTTTTGGCATGTGCATATATGCGTTTATATTTGTATTTTCTTTATTTTTCCTTCTTGAAATTAGAAAACATGTGTATCTTTGTACCGTGTTAGCCAGTAGATAGAAAAATATTTAGACTTCAGAGTCAGCAGTGGTTGATACCTTTTAATGGATAACTGAAAAGATGGAAACAAATTGCAAGCTTTCAAGGCTACTCACGTCTCTTCATCAGGGAAAGACTAACTAAAAAAATTAAGCATCACATATTTCTATACACAACAGGACACAGGAATAGTGCAATAGGTAAGACAAGTAAGTGACGTGTATCAGAACTGTCATTATCTCACAGGGATGAACATAAATATTGGAACAGTTCCTAGATAAGGATAGAAAGTTTGATTGCCCTCTCATTGGCGTCTTTTTTTGGGTTTTCATGACCCTGGAAGGGCATAGACGCAGATTCCTTAATTGATATAGAATGACATAAATCCATGTGATCTATTCATTCCATCACTAACAGTGTCAAAGGTCATGATGAGCTTATATTCTGAAACCTTTGTACGTTTCTCATATTTGAAGTTATATTTTAATACCAGTAATTCCATATCCATGATGCTATGACCGGGCATACAAAAGTCTTTTGCCACAGGTAAATTCATTAATTTATCTGTGATTGTGTGGCGCTGATAATTCATCCTTGTTCTCCTTTTTGTTGCCGGTCTCCCCTCACTTGTCCCTCCCTCACTTGTCTTAGCTATTCCTGTGTCCTGTTGTGTGTAGAAATATGTGATTCTTCATTTTTGGCTTTACTCTTAGCCTGATGAAGACACCTGAGTAGTCTCGAAAGCTTTGAATTTGTTACCATATTTTCAGTTAGCCATTAAACGTTATCAACCACAGAGGACTGTCAAGTATAAATATTTTTCTATTCTTGTAATTGAAATTTATCATTTTATTGTTGTAGTAAAAGTTCATTTATTCTTGTTTGAAGTACATACATTTGCAATGGCCACGTAACAAGGCAAAACTCAATATTTGTGCCTACACCTCCTTGACCCTGGGCTTCAACAGCGCCAGTTGCTGCTCAGAAGTGTTAGATGCACAGATGAAAACAATCGCTGATGTGTTTGTGGGGTTCAGTAACGCCTGCTGTTCCCCTGCTGTGTGTCTGGCAAAAATTACTGCTGCTAACTACAACTTCAACTTCAAACGTCTCATACTAGGCCTCTGCCTACACCCTCCTTGACCCTGGGCTTCAACAGCGCCAGTTGCTGCTCAGAAGTGTTAGATGCACAGATGAAAACAATCGCTGATGTGTTTGTGGGGTTCAGTAACGCCTGCTGTTCCCCTGCTGTGTGTCTGGCAAAAATTACTGCTGCTAACTACAACTTCAACTTCAAACGTCTCATACTAGGCCTCTGCCTACACCCTCCTTGACCCTGGGCTTCAACAGCGCCAGTTTGCTGCTCAGTAAGTGTTTAGATGCCAAAAGATGGAAAAACAATTCGCTGATGTGTTTGTGTGGGTTCTAGTAACGTCCTGTGTTTCCCCTGCTGTGTGGTCTGGCAAAAATTACTGCTGCTAACTACAACTTCAACTTCAAACGTCTCATACTAGGCCTCTGCCTACACCCTCCTTGACCCTGGGCTTCAACAGCGCCAGTTGCTGCTCAGAAGTGTTAGATGCACAGATGAAAACAATCGCTGATGTGTTTGTGGGGTTCAGTAACGCCTGCTGTTCCCCTGCTGTGTGTCTGGCAAAAATTACTGCTGCTAACTACAACTTCAACTTCAAACGTCTCATACTAGGCCTCTGCCTACACCCTCTTGACCCTGGGCTTCAACAGCGCCAGTTGCTGCTCAGAAGTGTTAGATGCACAGATGAAAACAATCGCTGATGTGTTTGTGGGGTTCAGTAACGCCTGCTGTTCCCCTGCTGTGTGTCTGGCAAAAATTACTGCTGCTAACTACAACTTCAACTTCAAACGTCTCATACTAGGCCTCTGCCTACACCCTCCTTGACCCTGGGCTTCAACAGCGCCAGTTGCTGCTCAGAAGTGTTAGATGCACAGATGAAAACAATCGCTGATGTGTTTGTGGGGTTCAGTAACGCCTGCTGTTCCCCTGCTGTGTGTCCGGCAAAAATTACTGCTAGCTACCTAATCATGGTGAAAAAAACATGACTTTCTCAAAGTGTCTAGTGCTACACATAGATATGAGGCTACACCATGATTTCTAAGCTGTAAACATTTGAAACGTTAACTTTCAAACCATAAAATGATTTGTCTTTGTCACAAATCTGTAACAAAATAATTGTGACATATTATTACAGATATGCACATGTCGAAAACAAATGCAAACACAAAAGCCTACTTATGCTATAGGATACTGATGGTCAACCTTGTCACTCCATAGCTTAGACAAATCCAACTCACATCATGATGACTCAAATACTGCAATGTTGGAAGTGCATAATGTGGGTTGAACTTTGACAACTGCTGCAGTGCGAAGGTTATACTTCAGTGTTCTTGCCTTTGAAATAAAAGCATACAAGTAAATATAATATCCAATGTTGATTAAGGGACGTGATGTACACCTGTAATATTGTGCAAACAATGCATGTAGGAATAGTCCTCTTCAACATTACTTATATTTGTGTCATTTTAAAAAATACATATTTGATTAGAAAGTTAACAGCCCATATCATAAAGGTCCTTCATGTAAACATGATAATCGCTAACAAAAATCATGCATTACCTTGGTAAAGTCAATAGTGCATAGTCACAATAGCAAAATATATACCTGTAAGTGGTGCTGAAAGAACGACAACTGATAGAATAGGTGAATGATATCTATTTATCAGACTGAATAGCGACACCTGTACAATGTCGATATAATACTGTACCTTAACAAAACAGCTGTGTCACACCTCACACGCATTTTTCTTGTAGCTTGTTATGTAATAGGGCACATGCGTGTATGTTTCATCATAGGTGCATGTTTACTGAGTAAAGCAGTCATGACAACGCCTTTGTGTTGTCGGTACGCTTGCGATGATGAACGATGCGCACCGTGAATGTTAGTCTGCGTCATAAGACGCACAGACGCTCCAATACCCAACGCGTCACAGCAGGAAGCCAGTCTGTGCGTCCAAACAAAGGCGCAAGCATACATGCACGTACCCTTTTATAAAGCTATATAAAAAAAAGGATGTAGTAGTAACGCACACTTTATTGAGGTACAGTATTACATCGCCATTCACCATCTGTGGCTATGCAGTCTCATCTATATATACCTTATCTATCCGTTGTCATGCTTGCAAGTCCACAGTCAGGCATAAATAGCTGTTTTCACTATGCACTTTTTAAAGGTTTTTTTTGTTAATATAAATGATTGGCACATATTATCAGTATTACATGATGGAAATTTTAGATATTTTTAAAAATTTTTTAGTGATATTATTCAGCAAATGAAAATGGTGGTACATACTGTTACTTATCCATCATTAATGGATTCTGATATGTACTTGTATGCTTTTATTTAAAACCGTATAGCAGATTATTTAACCGATTTTTATTGTGGTTTGCATTGCTTTTCAACATGTTAATGTATGCGTTTATGTTTGTCAATTATTAATTTACATATATTTTTTAAAGTAAAATCATCATCTTATGGTACTAAAGGTTATATTTCTCTTGTTTGGAGTATAGACATTTTTAATTGACACGTAACAAGGAAAATACTTGATCTAGTATTTAAACATCCTCCTTGACCCTGGGCTCCAACACCGCCAGTTGTTGCTCGGAAGTGCTGTTAGCACAGTCAACACTTGCTCCTGTGTTACTGGGGTTCAGTAATGTCAGCTGTTCCCCTGCTGTGTGAACGGCAAACAGTCCTGCTGCCTCCACCCTGTTCTCTTCTCATCCCTGGGTTACAACACCGCCAGTTGTTTCTCGGAAGTGCTGTTAGCACAGTCTACACTTGCTCCTGTGTTACTGGGGTTCAGTAATGTCAGCTGTTCCCCTGCTGTGTGAACGGCAAAAAGTCCTGCTGCCTCCACCCTGTTCTCTTCTCATCCCTGGGTTACAACACCGCCAGTTGTTTCTCGGAAGTGCTGTTAGCACAGTCTACACTTGCTCCTGTGTTACTGGGGTTCAGTAATGTCAGCTGTTCCCCTGCTGTGTGAACGGCAAAAAGTCCTGCTGCCTCCACCCTGTTCTCTTCTCATCCCTGGGTTACAACACCGCCAGTTGTTTCTCGGAAGTGCTGTTAGCACAGTCTACACTTGCTCCTGTGTTACTGGGGTTCAGTAATGTCAGCTGTTCCCCTGCTGTGTGAACGGCAAAAAGTCCTGCTGCCTCCACCCTGTTCTCTTCTCATCCCTGGGTTACAACACCGCCAGTTGTTTCTCGGAAGTGCTGTTAGCACAGTCTACACTTGCTCCTGTGTTACTGGGGTTCAGTAATGTCAGCTGTTCCCCTGCTGTGTGAACGGCAAAAAGTCCTGCTGCCTCCACCCTGTTCTCTTCTCATCCCTGGGTTACAACACCGCCAGTTGTTTCTCGGAAGTGCTGTTAGCACAGTCTACACTTGCTCCTGTGTTACTGGGGTTCAGTAATGTCAGCTGTTCCCCTGCTGTGTGAACGGCAAAAAGTCCTGCTGCCTCCACCCTGTTCTCTTCTCATCCCTGGGTTACAACACCGCCAGTTGTTTCTCGGAAGTGCTGTTAGCACAGTCTACACTTGCTCCTGTGTTACTGGGGTTCAGTAATGTCAGCTGTTCCCCTGCTGTGTGAACGGCAAAAAGTCCTGCTGCCTCCACCCTTTTCTCTTCTCATCCCTGGGTTACAACACCGCCAGTTGTTTCTCGGAAGTGCTGTTAGCACAGTCTACACTTGCTCCTGTGTTACTGGGGTTCAGTAATGTCAGCTGTTCCCCTGCTGTGTGAACGGCAAAAAGTCCTGCTGCCTCCACCCTGTTCTCTTCTCATCCCTGGGTTACAACACCGCCAGTTGTTTCTCGGAAGTGCTGTTAGCACAGTCTACACTTGCTCCTGTGTTACTGGGGTTCAGTAATGTCAGCTGTTCCCCTGCTGTGTGAACGGCAAAAAGTCCTGCTGCCTCCACCCTGTTCTCTTCTCATCCCTGGGTTACAACACCGCCAGTTGTTTCTCGGAAGTGCTGTTAGCACAGTCTACACTTGCTCCTGTGTTACTGGGGTTCAGTAATGTCAGCTGTTCCCCTGCTGTGTGAACGGCAAAAAGTCCTGCTGCCTCCACCCTGTTCTCTTCTCATCCCTGGGTTACAACACCGCCAGTTGTTTCTCGGAAGTGCTGTTAGCACAGTCTACACTTGCTCCTGTGTTACTGGGGTTCAGTAATGTCAGCTGTTCCCCTGCTGTGTGAACGGCAAAAAGTCCTGCTGCCTCCACCCTGTTCTCTTCTCATCCCTGGGTTACAACACCGCCAGTTGTTTCTCGGAAGTGCTGTTAGCACAGTCTACACTTGCTCCTGTGTTACTGGGGTTCAGTAATGTCAGCTGTTCCCCTGCTGTGTGAACGGCAAAAAGTCCTGCTGCCTCCACCCTGTTCTCTTCTCATCCCTGGGTTACAACACCGCCAGTTGTTTCTCGGAAGTGCTGTTAGCACAGTCTACACTTGCTCCTGTGTTACTGGGGTTCAGTAATGTCAGCTGTTCCCCTGCTGTGTGAACGGCAAAAAGTCCTGCTGCCTCCACCCTGTTCTCTTCTCATCCCTGGGTTACAACACCGCCAGTTGTTTCTCGGAAGTGCTGTTAGCACAGTCTACACTTGCTCCTGTTTACTGGGGTTCAGTAATGTCAGCTGTTCCCCTGCTGTGTGAACGGCAAAAAGTCCTGCTGCCTCCACCCTGTTCTCTTCTCATCCCTGGGTTACAACACCCCAGTTGTTTCTCGGAAGTGCTGTTAGCACAGTCTACACTTGCTCCTGTGTTACTGGGGTTCAGTAATGTCAGCTGTTCCCCTGCTGTGTGAACGGCAAAAAGTCCTGCTGCCTCCACCCTGTTCCTCTGTACGCAGTGTCTCGGGTTTAGCAACACTTGCCTAGTTGTATTCGGACTGCTGTGTAAAGCACAGTCTAGCTGCTCCTGTTTACTTTCATGTAATGTACCTTTGCTACCCATCGGGTCCAGTACGTGCTGTTCCGCAGTGCCTTGGCCTACGTGTCCATGTCGTATCCGGTTCCAGCAACTCTGCTGCCTTGTGTGCTTTGGCACAGGTACCCTGCTGTTAGTAACCATGTCCGTAACTCAGCGGGTCCTCGTTGTGCCTTGGCTCTTTTCTTCTGCTGTCCCCTGGGTTCCAGCACAGTCAGCCGGGTCCTCGTCACTTTGCATTGCTCTTGTACCTTCTTCTACCCGTCCGGGTTCCAGTACCGTCAGCTGGTTCTCCGCAGTGCCTTTGGCCTAGGTGCCTCCATGTCGGTATCCGAGTTCCAGCAACGTCTGCTGGTCTTGGTAGTGCTTTGGAGCACAGGTACCTCCTGCTTAGTAACCTGTCCCAGTAACGTCAGCTGGTCCTCGGTTGTGCCATTGGCTCTTTTCCTTCTGCTGACCCTCCGGGTTCCAGCACAGTCAGCTGGTCCTCGTCACTTGCATTGGCTCTTGTACCTTCTTCTACCCGTCCGGGTTCCAGTAACGTCAGCTGGTTCTCCGCAGTGCCTTTGGCCTAGGTGCCTCCATGTCGGTATCCGAGTTCCAGCAACGTCTGCTGGTCCTTGGTAGTGCTTTGGAGCACAGGTACCTCCTGCTTAGTAACCGTGTCCCAGTAACGTCAGCTGGTCCTCGGTTGTGCCATTGGCTCTTTTCCTTCTGCTGACCCTCCGGGTTCCAGCACAGTCAGCTGGTCCTCGTTACTTCCATTGGCTTTTGTACCATCACCAACAGGACAAAGAAGGTTAAGACAAACTACAAGATACAGAACAAGAGACAGAAGAACAATAAGCAGAAGATCAAAAAGCAGAAGAACATTAAGTATAAGACCAAAATGAAGAGCAAAATATATGCTCTAAATTCTAAGCAGAAGAAGACTAAGCAGTGTATGGGGTGAGTCCGTTCCTCCTCGTGGTGCCCCTGGAAAATGCCTGATGCTGCTGCAGGCTAAACTGAACGCGGACAAATACTGTTGTAATTAAAATCTTTTGTGACAGCAAGAACGGAAGGATGAAAATTCAGAGTTTTACAGATTACAAGTACAGGAATGTCTGTCACAAATAAGAATATGATGAAAAGGATGAATAGGAAGAAGATGAAGAAGTAGAATATGAAGAATAATAACTGTTTAATAAGAACAATATAAGTAATGTTAACAAAAAGATGAATAGCAAGAAGTTTTAGAAGATTAAGAAGGTGAAGATGAAGAATAATTTGATGAGAAAGATGATGCTGCTGAAGATTATGAAGGAGAAAGTGTGTGAAAAGTTAAAAAGGTGAAGAGCATGGAAGTTGTGAAACAGACATATTTGACAAAATAGAAAAAAGGTTAACAACATTGTCAATTTCTTCGTCAATCCAAACGTATTTCAAAAAAAGAAATATTAATGCTATTCCATTGCATTGTGTTAAATATCTATGCCTTTAATGTCTCCTAAACCTCCCCAATAAATTCTACATTACTCTTTGTTGTTTTCCTTCATGTACAATTAACCAACAAGGCAAGAATGGGTTTTTTTTAATTCCGATATTTTGTTCCCATAGACTTACATTGTATTTCCGGTATCGGTATCGGGTATCGCCGATATTTTTTGTGTATCGGCGATACCATTCCGATTCCGATACTTTTGGATATCGGAAAGTATCGCTCAACTCTAGTCCTGAGCAATGCGCTTTAGTTACCATGTATTAGCAATGTTTATTTACACTTCTGGTTCCTGCATGGACAGATGATAATAGTAGTATGCTACATTGGTGTTGAATCACATTGCTTCAAGGGAAGTCTTTTACTCCCATATGCAGTCAATGCCCTACGCTAACATAGATATTTAAAGGGACCACATGCCATTTTCTTGCTCCCCGTTTTCTTGGATTCAGCAGATTCCCTAATCATTGTCATTTACATTGTTTTATATATGTGTTTTCATGTCATTTGTAATAAAATTCTTTTTACTTTTGCAATTTAGACTACTTATCTCTGTGTTATTGATATTACCTAGTTTTTGCAGTTATTTGTTTTGGGCTCCTGGTATTGATATCACAGTATTTCATCTTGTCTAACCGCCATTACATGTTTGGGGGCTTTCTATGTTCTTTGGGGATCTGCTCCGGGGCAGATAGCTTTCCTCTTTCTATCTTTAGGTGTAGTTAGTTTCTCAGGCTGTGACGAGGCGTCTAGGACCAACGTAGGAACGCTCCACGGCTGCCTCTAGTTGTGGTGGTTAGTTAGGGTACTGCAATCTCATAGATTCCAACTTATCTGGTGTATTGCCTTTTTACCTGCACTCCTCAGCTACCGAAACATAACACAGCACACTACCCCAAAGCACACTACCATAAAGCTTCTTACAGACATCACAAACAAATCCAAACATTTGCCTTGGGGTCTTTCCAGCTTGCCCAAGTGCTTGCCAAGCCTATTTCAGGCACATTGGAGGATTGCACACTTCACTGCAGGTGAGTCACATATGCAAACACATTTGTAAACATGCACTGCTTTTTCACTGATTACTTCGCCCCATACACACAAATCTTGAGTCACATATGCAAACACATTTGTAAACATGCACTGCTTTTTCGCTGATTACTTCACCCTACACACACAAATGATACACCATTTGAAAGGTAAACGATCCCTTCAGCAAGAAAAGAGCCAAACAAACCACACATTCACGATTTTATCACTAAATACAGCTTAAACATTTATTTTCATAAACCTACAGAAAGACACAATGACCTGCAGGTGGCACCTCAACCGTAAGACATTGTTTGGCCTCTACTTATCAAAGCCAAAAAGTCACAGCTTAGCCAAACAGGTATCTTAGGCTGTGAAAGAGAATGTACATATAGTATACACCAAACAAAAACATATATGTGTGATGAGAAAAAATCTCACCACCAACATACAAAAACATACATATGTGATGAGAAAAAAAAAGGAACAATCTCACCGCCAATATGAAGAGATAGCAGGAGCTTTGGGGTCAGCATTATGATAGCCCCATAGGGATCAACAGCGTATTGTCCTCCCCTTCAAGTTACCAGGGATTCATCGCATTCCACGAGGTTCCTGAAGTGGCTCCTGCTATCTCTTCATATTGGCGGTGAGATTGTTCCTTTTTTTTTCTCATCACATATATATGTTTTTGTATGTTGGTGGTGAGATTTTTTCTCATCACACAAATATGTTCTTGTTTGGTGTATACTATATGTACATTCTCTTTCACAGCTTCGGATACCTGTTTGGCTAAGCTGTGATTTTTTGGCTGTGATTTTGAATCTTTTTGCCTCCTCTGTGAATTTAGGGGCCAATTTGTATCCTCATGGATGGGTGCTAGTCTCTTCTATGTTAATTTTTCATTGACTAATTGACTGTCTGAACTAGCAGCACTTTTCCTTTTTTAAATTGGGTGACTCACTATTGTGATTTCGTGATTTTATTTCCAATATTTATTAAAAGTTATGTTTTATTTTTCACCTTTGCTGTATTCTATTCCTGATTGGTGATACTGGTTCTATTTGAACATCGGTTCATACCGTAACTATTGCTGTTTTTGACCTCTACTTATCAAACCAATTTATTGTATTAACAATCTACATATATAAATGCCTGTCTGTGTTCATCATCTCATGAAATACATTTACATTTGACCAGCTTGCTTTTTCTGAAATTGCCTGCGCCCCCGATGACCAATGTGCGAAAATTTCACACGGGCCAAGCTAGTACAATAATAATATAATACAATCCTAAGTATTGAAATTGCCAACTTTAGAATAATATGCATGGATGCCTTTACAGGCAACTCCCCCTGAGAATTGGGAAATATGACTAGGGATCAGTGGCGGGAACAGATAGAAGAAATGTACAGTAGAGACCAAAAGTTTGGACACACCTTCTCATTCAAAGATTTTTCTGTATTTTCATGGCTATGAAAATTGTAGAATCACACTGAAGGCATCAAAACTATGAATTAACACATGTGGAATTATACATTACACTTTACAAAAAAGTGTGAAACAACTGAAAATATGTCTTATATTCTAGGTTCTTCAAAGTAGCCACCTTTTGCTTTGATGACTGCTTTGCACGCAGAAAAGGTGAACGGATGGACTCTACATGCCTGGTTCCCACCGTGAAGCATGGAGGAGGAGGTGTGATGGTGTGGGGGTGCTTTGCTGGTGACACTGTTGGGGATTTATTCAAAATTGAAGGCATAGTGAACCAGAATGGCTACTACAGCATCTTGCAGCAGCATGCTATTCCGTCCGGTTTGCGTTTAGTTGGACCATCATTTATTTTTCAACAGGACAATGACCCCAAACACACCTCCAGACTGTGTAAGGGCTATTTGACCAAGAAGGAGAGTGTTGGGGTGCTACGCCAGATGACCTGGCCTCCACAGTCACCAGACCTGAACCCAATCGAGATGGTTTGGGGTGAGCTGGACCGCTCACCGCTTCAATTTTGAATAAATCCCCAACAGTGTCACCAGCAAAGCACCCCCACACCATCACACCACCTCCTCCATGCTTCACGGTGGGAACTAGGCATGTAGAGTCCAGCCATTCACCTTTTCTGCGTGCAAAGCAGTAATCAAAGCAAAAGGTGGCTATTTTGAAGAACCTAGAATATACGACATATTTTCAGTTGTTTCACACTTTTTTGTAAAGTGTAATGTATAATTCCACATGTGTTAATTCATAGTTTTGATGCCTTCAGTGTGATTCTACAATTTTCATAGTCATGAAAATACAGAAAAATCTTTGAATGAGAAGGTGTGTCCAAACTTTTGGTCTGTACTGTATATGGGGCTTTTGCAGTCAATTAATGTGTTTGTGACAGAAGTTGTTGGCTGCTTTGGTGTGGAAGTGGGCCCCCATACATTTTGGGCCCCCATGTGACTGTACACATTGCCCCAATGGTATGTCTGCCCATAGTAGTCATATTAGCCAAGCCAAAGATATCCATCTTTAGACAGCTGCTTCAGAGTTTTTCCTTCAGATCAGTAGAGAAAAAAGTATGGGTTGACACAGAGAGATACGTTTGGTACATTTGTACTGTAAATAACCTAACCAAGGCAGAAGAGCTGATTCTTGGCACCTCCATGCCATCAGCCTTCACTGTAAATGCCCAGATAGCTTCCCAGTAGTGCTTTGTCAGAGTCCTTGTACAAATGCTATATTCTACACAGTGGTATAACTAGAGACCAATGGGCCCTGTGCAAATTTGGACCTGTTCACCCCTTTATGTTGGTGAGATGTAAGTGCCTTTGTAGCATTCTAGATCATATAAAGACAGACGTGTAAATTTCTCCAACTTGGCACCTTCCTGTTTTAATGTGCCCCGTCTTGTCCCATTCCTGAAACAAAGTCTCTATGCTTGGCCTCTTTCTGGAATATTGTCCCCCGTCCTGGCCTTTTTCTGTCATAATGTCTTTTTTTCTGGCCCCCATCCTGTAATAATGTTTCTCATTCTAGGCCCTTTTCTGTTATAAGTTATAACATACCCTGTAATAAGCCTCTTCCAGTTATAATGTCCACCATCATGGGCCTCTTCCTGGTATAATTTTCCCTTCCTGGTATAATGTCCCCAATCCTGGACCCCTTCCTTCTATAATGTCCCTCTTCTGTGCCCCTACAGTAATAATGTACCCTGTCATGGGCCCCTTCCTGGTATACTGTCCCATATCCTATAGTAATTTCTGACATTCTTGCCCCATCTTGGTATAATGATCCCCATCCTGGACCTCATTCTGGTTGAATGATGCGCATCCTGGATCCCTTACTGGAATAATAATCTCTATCTCAGAACCCATTCTGGTAAAGTGAACCCCATCCTGAGCCTGTTCCTTGGATAATAAACCTCATCCTAGGAACCATTCCTGATATGATGACATCCATCCTTGGTATAGTGACCCCCATTCTGGGCCGCTTCCTTGCATAAAGTCTGTTGTGTTTTCCAAAACATAAAAAAGTTTCTTCTTACCTTCCTTTGCTCTCACGACATGCAGCCTCCTCTTCTGTATTTTACTGCAGTCTGCTGGCTTGGGCAGCACATGATATCACTGTGATGTATCGCTCATGACTGGCACGCCTCTGACTGGACGATGGTGGATATTGCAGTGCTGGGATCTGGAGGGTCCCTCCACTGCAATACACTTCAGCTGAATCTGCGTCATCGGCGCTCTCTAACCGCGATCGTTGAGGCCCTGATCCCTCATAGAATAAAGTACAAAAAAAATCCTTGTTTCCTTATATTTAGATCCAATACTGATGTGTAAAACCAGCAGACTGATGTGGATTATGTGGATTGTGCTATGACTTCATACCCGAGTATTAGCTGTTTATGTTTACTTGACATTTAATTCCGCTCTCTGTATGAATGTTATAGAACAGATACTTATAGTAGTAATAGCTCATACAGTTTTAATTCATTCACCTTCATTATGTCTGATCATAAGTATAACACATTTGAATGCATATAGTAAATTGCAACCCATGTATTAAATGGTTAATTTCTTGGCATGAAAATCAATTTGGCCGGCAGAGAGACAGCATCAATAAGGAAACAGTAGCTGCCATGTCATAGATTAAGTAAAACCAAATGAGCTTTGATTGCTGCAACTTTCTAACAGCTCAGTGATTTAAGACCGGCCTTTAATGCATCTCAGCCTCCCCTTCCAGCCATGTGAGTCAACTCTGCAGATCAAGTAAAAAACAACTCGTAAAAAACAAGCGCTGTAAAACATTAAAGCAATTATCTTGTAGCGAATTGTAAAGCGTAGAGGCTTCTCCAAGCATAAACGTTGTAATTCGCTCATATATTTTGCGGAACGTTTCAGTATTATGTGACTTTTTCAGCATTTTTTTCATTTTTGGCCTTTATTGGAAGAATACATTTGAGTTTCTGCTTAGATTCTTGACCGTGGTTGTTGTAAATTTTACCCTGCTCTCATACAATTGGAGAATGTTGCAAAGATCCGGGGTCTATCAACATAGCTTAATTATCTGCAAGACTTAATGTTTTTACAGATACAATTAAAGCCATCAGTCTACATATTCTTGATTTTCTGTCTCATATGTGAATTTAATGAAAAGCCAGGAGACTATATGAGAGAATGATGTGATTTATTGTTCGAAGGCAGTTTTGATAAATGAGGCCAACTGTGCTTGAATAATGCATTCATGTTAGGAAATTGTCCGATGCATACAATTAATGTGCTAATAAGGTTCCAGCAGCCAGGCATATGGCAAAGAGTGTTGTTTTAGCATTTGTTTGGTACAGCTTTGATACAAATGTGTCAAGAAGCTAAAGGCCCCTTTACACTAAGCGAGATCGCTAGCGAGATCGCTGAAACGTCACCGATTTTGTGACGTAGCAGCGACCTAGCCAGCGATCTCGCTTAGTGTGACACTCAGCGATGATCAGCCCCTGCTGGGTATCACTGATTGTCGCTGAATGTCCTGGACCATTTTTTGATCGCTGGTCCCCCGCTGGCCAGCGTGCATCGCTGCGTGTGACAGGCAGGAGACCAGCGATCAGCCAGCCGGAGCTGGTAACCAAGGTAAACATCAGGTTTCCATGCGCCGAGCGGTGCCTAGAAACCCGATGTGTACCTTAGATACCAGCGCGCTGATGCAGGGGAGCTGGTAACCAAGGTACACAGCGGGTTTCAAAGCGCCGAGCGGTGCCTAGAAACCTGATGTGTACCTTGGTTACCAGCTCCCTGCACCAGCGCGCTGGTATCTAAAGTACACTGCCGGTAACTAAGCGACGTGCGTCGCTTGTTACCCGCATAGTCGCTGTCCTGATCGCTGCCTGAGCTGCCTGTTTGGCAGCTCACCAGCGATCATGTAGCGACACACCAGCGATCCTGACAAGTTCATATCGTTATCGGGATCGCTGGTGAGTCGTTATGTGTAACGGGACCCTTAGTCAATTATCCTGGTATACACAATGGGGAAAAAAATACTGTATATCGGACCGTATACATTTGCATGTTTATAGGTATATGACTAACATAATGCTTCATATGCATCCCTTAAAATGTACAACACCTACATAATGGACCCATGTAGAGCAAAAATAAACATAAAGAAAGCACCGAAAGAGAAACTCTACAAAAAGTATTATCAAAAGAATTTGACTTTATTAAACATGATAGAAAACATGTAAAAATAGTAAAAACGGGAAAAACAAACACCCAATACGATCAAAAAGGTGGAAAAACCTGGAGCAAGGTAAGTAGTAATAAGCATGTATGGTGAGTAAAAATCAAAAAAAACTTTTTAAAGGAATTGTAACAAGCCAACCTGATCCAGATGAAAAATGCATACAGCACATGTGACCCCAAAGGCACCTATCTCGTAATCATAGAGGCCTATATAAAACCCAGCACAAGTAAAGCTAAGGTACGTATATATCTCTCACATGGAGGTAACTACCACTACAAAAATTGTAGCCGGCACAGAACGCTGGAAGGAGCAGAGGCCCCTACGTATATGCACAGATCATGAGAAAAAGCTGGAATAACATAATCGAAGATACATGTATAATATAGTAACACATAACATGCTGGAAGTACTAATAGTCCATAATTACCTCACACTCCAGGCGTCCAGGCCTCTGCTGTGAGAGATATATACGTACCTTGCTTTACTTGTGCTGGGTTTTATATAGGCCTCTATGATTACGAGATAGGTGCCTTTGGGGTCACATGTGCTGTATGCATTTTTCATCTGGATCAGGTTGGCTTGTTACAATTCCTTTAAAAAGTTTTTTTTGATTTTTACTCACCATACATGCTTATTACTACTTACCTTGCTCCAGGTTTTTCCACCTTTTTGATCGTATTGGGTGTTTGTTTTTCCCGTTTTTACTATTTTTACATGTTTTCTATCATGTTTAATAAAGTCAAATTCTTTTGATAATACTTTTTGTAGAGTTTCTCTTTCGGTGCTTTCTTTTTTTTTTTTCCTTAAAATGTACAGTGTAGGCTGATATAGTTGGTAAGTAAGAACAAGGTGGGCACCACCAAATATATCGCATGAAATTTCTAAGGGTGAGTTTCCACGGTCAGGAAACGCTGCGTGTTTGGCGCTGTGCGCTGGCGCAGCGCCAAACACGCAGCGTCCAGATGTTACAGCATAGTGGAGGGGATTTCAAGAAATCCCGTCTCCACTATGCGTAAAATACGCAGGTGGCAGACCTGCATAAACGGACATGCGGCGCATCTTTTCAGACCGCAGCATGTCCTAGCGTCTTGCGGCGACGCTGCGTCACCGCAACAGAATTAACACAGGGCTATGTAGCCCTGCGCTCTTTCCGGAGGTGTTCCGGAGGTGTCCTGAACACCTCCGGAAAGATCGCGCGTCATAAAGGGGGCGGGGCTTAGACGGAGCGGAATTTCCGCTCCGTCCAAAGCGCTATGGTTCCGGACCGTGGAACCATAGCCTAACTGCTGGGTGCAGCACTGTGCCAATAGAAATAGTAAATGGAAAGAAGAAAAAGAAGCACAGAACATGAGCGCACTCACAGCATCATGTGATTATACAGAAATGCCTTTATTAAAGATACAAAATGCCAGACAGACCAAATACATGTTAAAAACAATTAAAACACATGATGAAAAAATCTGTGATAGGCAGGTGAAAAAAATACATGCACATATAAGATATATTTAAAGCCGTACAGCCTCTCCAAATGGATGATAAAAAATAGGTGACGCACAAAGGAT
>JARQOD010000004.1:126434360-126473196 GCA_033576555.1 Oophaga sylvatica
ACAATTTTCATAGTCATGAAAATACAGAAAAATCTTTGAATGAGAAGGTGTGTCCAAACTTTTGGTCTGTACTGTATATGGGGCTTTTGCAGTCAATTAATGTGTTTGTGACAGAAGTTGTTGGCTGCTTTGGTGTGGAAGTGGGCCCCCATACATTTTGGGCCCCCATGTGACTGTACACATTGCCCCAATGGTATGTCTGCCCATAGTAGTCATATTAGCCAAGCCAAAGATATCCATCTTTAGACAGCTGCTTCAGAGTTTTTCCTTCAGATCAGTAGAGAAAAAAGTATGGGTTGACACAGAGAGATACGTTTGGTACATTTGTACTGTAAATAACCTAACCAAGGCAGAAGAGCTGATTCTTGGCACCTCCATGCCATCAGCCTTCACTGTAAATGCCCAGATAGCTTCCCAGTAGTGCTTTGTCAGAGTCCTTGTACAAATGCTATATTCTACACAGTGGTATAACTAGAGACCAATGGGCCCTGTGCAAATTTGGACCTGTTCACCCCTTTATGTTGGTGAGATGTAAGTGCCTTTGTAGCATTCTAGATCATATAAAGACAGACGTGTAAATTTCTCCAACTTGGCACCTTCCTGTTTTAATGTGCCCCGTCTTGTCCCATTCCTGAAACAAAGTCTCTATGCTTGGCCTCTTTCTGGAATATTGTCCCCGTCCTGGCCTTTTTCTGTCATAATGTCTTTTTTTCTGGCCCCATCCTGTAATAATGTTTCTCATTCTAGGCCCTTTTCTGTTATAAGTTATAACATACCTGTAATAAGCCTCTTCCAGTTATAATGTCCACCATCATGGGCCTCTTCCTGGTATAATTTTCCCGTTCCTGGTATAATGTCCCCAATCCTGGACCCCTTCCTTCTATAATGTCCCCTCTTCTGTGCCCCCTACAGTAATAATGTACCCTGTCATGGGCCCCTTCCTGGTATACTGTCCCATATCCTATAGTAATTTCTGACATTCTTGCCCCATCTTGGTATAATGATCCCCATCCTGGACCTCATTCTGGTTGAATGATGCGCATCCTGGATCCCTTACTGGAATAATAATCTCTATCTCAGAACCCATTCTGGTAAAGTGAACCCCATCCTGAGCCTGTTCCTTGGATAATAAACCTCATCCTAGGAACCATTCCTGATATGATGACATCCATCCTTGGTATAGTGACCCCCATTCTGGGCCGCTTCCTTGCATAAAGTCTGTTGTGTTTTCCAAAACATAAAAAAGTTTCTTCTTACCTTCCTTTGCTCTCACGACATGCAGCCTCCTCTTCTGTATTTTACTGCAGTCTGCTGGCTTGGGCAGCACATGATATCACTGTGATGTATCGCTCATGACTGGCACGCCTCTGACTGGACGATGGTGGATATTGCAGTGCTGGGATCTGGAGGGTCCCTCCACTGCAATACACTTCAGCTGAATCTGCGTCATCGGCGCTCTCTAACCGCGATCGTTGAGGCCCTGATCCCTCATAGAATAAAGTACAAAAAAAATCCTTGTTTCCTTATATTTAGATCCAATACTGATGTGTAAAACCAGCAGACTGATGTGGATTATGTGGATTGTGCTATGACTTCATACCCGAGTATTAGCTGTTTATGTTTACTTGACATTTAATTCCGCTCTCTGTATGAATGTTATAGAACAGATACTTATAGTAGTAATAGCTCATACAGTTTTAATTCATTCACCTTCATTATGTCTGATCATAAGTATAACACATTTGAATGCATATAGTAAATTGCAACCCATGTATTAAATGGTTAATTTCTTGGCATGAAAATCAATTTGGCCGGCAGAGAGACAGCATCAATAAGGAAACAGTAGCTGCCATGTCATAGATTAAGTAAAACCAAATGAGCTTTGATTGCTGCAACTTTCTAACAGCTCAGTGATTTAAGACCGGCCTTTAATGCATCTCAGCCTCCCCTTCCAGCCATGTGAGTCAACTCTGCAGATCAAGTAAAAAACAACTCGTAAAAAACAAGCGCTGTAAAACATTAAAGCAATTATCTTGTAGCGATATTGTAAAGCGTAGAGGCTTCTCCAAGCATAAACGTTGTAATTCGCTCATATATTTTGCGGAACGTTTCAGTATTATGTGACTTTTTCAGCATTTTTTTCATTTTTGGCCTTTATTGGAAGAATACATTTGAGTTTCTGCTTAGATTCTTGACCGTGGTTGTTGTAAATTTTACCCTGCTCTCATACAATTGGAGAATGTTGCAAAGATCCGGGGTCTATCAACATAGCTTAATTATCTGCAAGACTTAATGTTTTTACAGATACAATTAAAGCCATCAGTCTACATATTCTTGATTTTCTGTCTCATATGTGAATTTAATGAAAAGCCAGGAGACTATATGAGAGAATGATGTGATTTATTGTTCGAAGGCAGTTTTGATAAATGAGGCCAACTGTGCTTGAATAATGCATTCATGTTAGGAAATTGTCCCGATGCATACAATTAATGTGCTAATAAGGTTCCAGCAGCCAGGCATATGGCAAAGAGTGTTGTTTTAGCATTTGTTTGGTACAGCTTTGATACAAATGTGTCAAGAAGCTAAAGGCCCCTTTACACTAAGCGAGATCGCTAGCGAGATCGCTGAAACGTCACCGATTTTGTGACGTAGCAGCGACCTAGCCAGCGATCTCGCTTAGTGTGACACTCAGCGATGATCAGCCCCCTGCTGGGTATCACTGATTGTCGCTGAATGTCCTGGACCATTTTTTGATCGCTGGTCCCCCGCTGGCCAGCGTGCATCGCTGCGTGTGACAGGCAGGAGACCAGCGATCAGCCAGCCGGAGCTGGTAACCAAGGTAAACATCAGGTTTCCATGCGCCGAGCGGTGCCTAGAAACCCGATGTGTACCTTAGATACCAGCGCGCTGATGCAGGGGAGCTGGTAACCAAGGTACACAGCGGGTTTCAAAGCGCCGAGCGGTGCCTAGAAACCTGATGTGTACCTTGGTTACCAGCTCCCTGCACCAGCGCGCTGGTATCTAAAGTACACTGCCGGTAACTAAGCGACGTGCGTCGCTTGTTACCCGCATAGTCGCTGTCCTGATCGCTGCCTGAGCTGCCTGTTTGGCAGCTCACCAGCGATCATGTAGCGACACACCAGCGATCCTGACAAGTTCATATCGTTATCGGGATCGCTGGTGAGTCGTTATGTGTAACGGGACCCTTAGTCAATTATCCTGGTATACACAATGGGGAAAAAAATACTGTATATCGGACCGTATACATTTGCATGTTTATAGGTATATGACTAACATAATGCTTCATATGCATCCCTTAAAATGTACAACACCTACATAATGGACCCATGTAGAGCAAAAATAAACATAAAGAAAGCACCGAAAGAGAAACTCTACAAAAAGTATTATCAAAAGAATTTGACTTTATTAAACATGATAGAAAACATGTAAAAATAGTAAAAACGGGAAAAACAAACACCCAATACGATCAAAAAGGTGGAAAAACCTGGAGCAAGGTAAGTAGTAATAAGCATGTATGGTGAGTAAAAATCAAAAAAAACTTTTTAAAGGAATTGTAACAAGCCAACCTGATCCAGATGAAAAATGCATACAGCACATGTGACCCCAAAGGCACCTATCTCGTAATCATAGAGGCCTATATAAAACCCAGCACAAGTAAAGCTAAGGTACGTATATATCTCTCACATGGAGGTAACTACCACTACAAAAATTGTAGCCGGCACAGAACGCTGGAAGGAGCAGAGGCCCCTACGTATATGCACAGATCATGAGAAAAAGCTGGAATAACATAATCGAAGATACATGTATAATATAGTAACACATAACATGCTGGAAGTACTAATAGTCCATAATTACCTCACACTCCAGGCGTCCAGGCCTCTGCTGTGAGAGATATATACGTACCTTGCTTTACTTGTGCTGGGTTTTATATAGGCCTCTATGATTACGAGATAGGTGCCTTTGGGGTCACATGTGCTGTATGCATTTTTCATCTGGATCAGGTTGGCTTGTTACAATTCCTTTAAAAAGTTTTTTTTGATTTTTACTCACCATACATGCTTATTACTACTTACCTTGCTCCAGGTTTTTCCACCTTTTTGATCGTATTGGGTGTTTGTTTTTCCCGTTTTTACTATTTTTACATGTTTTCTATCATGTTTAATAAAGTCAAATTCTTTTGATAATACTTTTTGTAGAGTTTCTCTTTCGGTGCTTTCTTTTTTTTTTTTTTCCTTAAAATGTACAGTGTAGGCTGATATAGTTGGTAAGTAAGAACAAGGTGGGCACCACCAAATATATCGCATGAAATTTCTAAGGGTGAGTTTCCACGGTCAGGAAACGCTGCGTGTTTGGCGCTGTGCGCTGGCGCAGCGCCAAACACGCAGCGTCCAGATGTTACAGCATAGTGGAGGGGATTTCAAGAAATCCCGTCTCCACTATGCGTAAAAATACGCAGGTGGCAGACCTGCATAAACGGACATGCGGCGCAGTCTTTTTCAGACCGCAGCATGTCCTCGCGTTTGCGGCGACGGTGCGTCGCCGCAACAGAATTAACACAGGGCTATGTAGCCCTGCGCTCTTTCCGGAGGTGTTCCGGAGGTGTCCTGAACACCTCCGGAAAGATCGCGCGTCATAAAGGGGGCGGGGCTTAGACGGAGCGGAATTTCCGCTCCGTCCAAAGCGCTATGGTTCCGGACCGTGGAACCATAGCCTAACTGCTGGGTGCAGCACTGTGCCAATAGAAATAGTAAATGGAAAGAAGAAAAAGAAGCACAGAACATGAGCGCACTCACAGCATCATGTGATTATACAGAAATGCCTTTATTAAAGATACAAAATGCCAGACAGACCAAATACATGTTAAAAACAATTAAAACACATGATGAAAAAATCTGTGATAGGCAGGTGAAAAAAATACATGCACATATAAGATATATTTAAAGCCGTACAGCCTCTCCCAAATGGATGATAAAAAATAGGTGACGCACAAAGGATGGTAATCCCTTAGAAAAATTACATGGAAAAGAATGGAGTTCTAAAAAAAAAAAAAAAAAGCATGCAATAAATGAATAATATATGTAAATAAAGCAAGCCAAAAAAATACAACCCTTCAAATTTCTTTTCCATGTAAATGAAATAATACAGGGAATATGGTGTCAAGTCGCATAATAATTACCCAGGGAGAGTCACACTGCCCACAGACCCAACGCGTGTCGTTGCTTCCTGCAGCTTCGTCAGGGGAAGTAGCCAGGCACAGGAGCAAGCCCCTTAAATAATGCAATTGCAATTGCAATCACATCAGCAAGCGCCGTCACCTGTGTGTGGCGTTCACTGAGTGAAACAGATAGTGTAGGACTGAATAGAATTACTGCACATGTGCGAATCGTCATCCTGCGTCACAGATCAGGGGTCAGTTGTCATGCTTGCGGTTCACAAGCAGGAAATTATGAGTTCCAAACGGCAAAGAATTTTTTTGGCTTGCTTTATTTACATTTATTATTCATTTATTGCATGCATATTTTTTTCTCAAACTCTTTTCTTTTCCATGTAATTTTTCTAAGGGATTACCATTCTTTGTGTGTCACATTCTTTATCATCCATTTGGGAGAGGCTGTATGGCTTTAAATATATGTCTTATATGTGCATGTATTTTTTTCACCTGCCTATCACAGATTTTTTCATCATGTGTTTTAATTGTTTTTAACATATATTTGGTCTGTCTGGCATTTTGCATCTTTAATAAAGGCTTTTCTGTATAATCACATGGTGCTGTGAGTGCGCTTATGTTTTGTGCTTCTTTTTCTTCTTTCTATTTAGGTTGATATAGTTGTTGTGTAGTCACTTTTCATGGCCAAGCTGTGAGTCAGAATGGTCAAGGAGTCCAAGGTCAGAAGCCAGGAGGGTACGTCATAAACAGAAGGAAGACAAAAGCGTAGTCAGGTAACGTTCCGAAGTCAGAGTACTGAGAGGATAATGGATCAGAGCTGAAAGGGTTAAACAGGCTGATGGTGAGAACGAAGTCCAAGGTCAGGCAACAGATCAAGCACGCAGAGCTCTAGGCACAGGAGAACGAACCTCACAAGCTGAATGTACGTCTGGCAGAGTTCTGGGAAACACAGCTCAGTTAATTAGCATGGCAATTACCTGGAATAATGAACACTTGGAGACAGCCAACGCCTTACATTCTCAGATTGGATAGTTGAGCTGTCAATCAACACACTGACAGCTCAGCAAGCCCCTGTACCAGATTGGATGGCCAAGCTGTCAATCAAAGTACTGACAGCTTCAGCACAACCCTATACCAGATTGGACAGCCGAGCTGTCAGTAACTGCATCCCAGACACACTGAGGGGTGGAACCGTGACAGTTGTCAAGCTAAGATCTAGAAGACTATGACTGTATGGATCTTCTGTATATATTTACAGTTCATGGTTCAGTTGCATTTATAGACTGGAGTTACATGGAGTGTCTTTGTAGACTTTCATGTACATACAACTTCTTAGCCCAACAGTTCCTGGGATTTTGGTTCTGGGAGTTCATCAACATACCAAAAATGTTCATGGCTCCATTAAATATATGTATATTGAATCGGAATGGCCTGCCAGTAGGTATTTTATTAGCAAGTAAGTGATTTAGACTCATGGGTGATAACAATCCATTGGGCCATGTTGCTTCACCATGTTGAGAAATTACGGTAATATCTTATTTACACATGAAGTTTTCAGTCAATATTTCATCGGTACCTGCAAGACCAATCCAAGAGTAACTCAGAAAAGGTTTGAATCCTTCAATTATAGCTTTCATCTGCAGTTTCCACTCATTTTTTCAATTTTCAAATACTGAGGAAACCTTGACCCATAAAAATGGACCTGTGAATAAAGCAGACAATTTTTTGAGTAGATCTCCAAATTGTGACCCTTTTAACATATTGAGAAGGATGAAAATTAGGATCAAAGGATTAGTTAAGGGGAAAAAGGTATAGAAGAAATTAACACTGTGTACTTTATTGCCTTACGCAATATATAGAAAAAACAGAAATTAGTCGTTTTGTAAAATAAAAATTCAACCAACTAATAAGGTAAGATCAAGGCCAATGGAATCCTTAGGCAAAACATTTGTACTGGTGAAAGAGACACAGAATAGATTGGAAAAATCATCTTAGTAGCAATGAGCATCAACTATTACTCCATACATCATCTCAGTAACAGTACCATGCAATGAACAAACAAAAGTACATGAAAGTAACAAAATAGTAAAACCGAAAAGGAGAAGAATAACAGTTCTATGATGTGTCTATGCTGTTTTTGTTGGGAACAACTAGAGTTGATCTTTTTAAATTCGTGTTGATCAGATTCATAAAATTTCCCCCCAAAATTCTGTTTGCGCTGACTTTACTTACAATACTGGAAGTCATTATTTGCCTGGAATAAGAATGAAAAAGAATGAGAGAGAGAGACCTCTGCACATCGTTTGACTCAAGACTGATTAGACTATTTGGCAAATACTGTTCTTTAGCAATTATTTCCCTGTCTAAATTGCAGGACTCTAATGTCATCATGCTAACCTAATATCACCCTAAATTTGTGCCATGGCTATGGCTACTGGATTGCCTGCTTAGTCTTTTATAAAAGGTCTGATAATCCCCCTTGATTGGCTCCACTGCACCATGTGATGTCATAGCTGCTGGACATTAAGGGGAAGCCAACTCAGTCAAGCAAAGTATCATTAGCACATTCTCTGATGCTTCAGGAGTGTGTGAAATGGCATAAAAATATTTAGAGTTGAGAGTCCTCAGTGGTTGATAGCTTTTAATGGCTAACTGAAAAGATGGTAACAAATTGCAAGCTTTCGAGACTACGCAGGTCTCTTCATCACGCATAGAATAACACAAAATATGAAGAGTCACATATTATACATAACAGGACCCAGGAATAATGCAATAGATAAGACAAGTGACGTGAAGCAGAACTATCAGTATGGGAAGGGGAGAATCAGTTGTGGCCGTAAATATTGGAACAGTTCATAGATAAGAGTGTGAAAGCTTTCTTGTCCCGTGATTGAGGTCTGGTCCATGGTTGTGATGTCCCCAAATAATCTGAAGAGCACATTCCTCAGTTGATGTAGAAAGACATAAATCCATGCCACACATTCATTCCTGGAATGCTCTTTTAAACAGAAAAGAAACGCTTTGGATATATCATATGGGAACATTATATCCAAATGGTTTGAATGATATTATAGAGAGAATTTAAATGTTTTTTTAAAGAGAAAAAAAGGATTTTTTTGGAAGTTTTTTTAAAAGATTTTTTTAAAGGAATTTTTTTTTTGGTTTTACTATCTTTTTGCATTCATATTGATCAGAATGTGGTTTGAAAGGCTGGATTAATTAGTGGGTGTGCTCCTCAACCTGATCCACACCCCAAATAAAGTTCCTGAGGCTGGGTTAAGAGGTTTGCCACGATATATGTGTGATTGAATTTTTACTAGTAGGAATTGTATTGTGTTTTTATGATACCTGAAGAAGGATATATACTGTATCTGAAACACGATCTATCTCCTATCAAGCAATAAAAAAGAAAATATTCAAAATATCATCTTTGGATGTGTCTTCTGGGAAGCGCTGCCGTTCATGGGCTAGATGTGTTCGTTTTTATTTTCTTGTCCTGTGTGATCCTGTGTCTGGCCCTTTTACTTGGATCCACCCGATGCAAGCCCTGTCCATTGAAAAGTATCCTGCGAATAATTTTTGAGGATACACGATCTAAAGCCATATTAGTCCTCCATCAGGTGAGTGCATGAATTTGTGCACCCATCAAAGACCATTATATATTGAGTTTACGCACTAATGGCACTGCATTTTGTCTGTTCTTCTCTCCCAAAAAGGTTTTTTTTTGTTTTTCGTGTATACATTCATTCCTGCACTGAGTATGTCAAAGGTTGTCATAAGTTTGTACTCCCAAATTTTTCTTCCTCTCTGAGATTTGAAGTTACCTTTTAATACCTGTAATTTCATGTCCATGGTGCTGTGATCAGGGATACAGAAATGTTTAGCCACAGGTAGATTTATTTTTTTCTTTTATTGTGTAGTGATGAAAATTCATCCTTGTTCTAAATTTTTGCCCTGTCTCCCCTAAATACAGTACGTACCCCCAGTTGAACATTTGGTACATATAATTACAGTGCGTACGGAAAGAATTCAGTCCCCTTTAAATTTTTCACTCTGTTTCAATGCAGTCATTTGGTAAATTCAAAAAAGTTCATTTTTTGTCATTAATGTACACTCTGCACCCCATCTTGACTGGAAAAACAGAAATGTAGAAATTTTTGCAAATTTATTAAAAAAGAAAAACTGAAATATCACATGGACATTAGTATTCAGACCCTTTGCTCAGACACTCATATTTAAGTCACATGCTGTCCATTTCCTTGTGATCCTCATTGAAATGGTTCTACTCTTTCATTAGAGTCCAGCTGTGTTTAATTAAACTAATAGACTTGATTTGTAAAGGCACACACTTGTCTATATAAGAGCTCACAGTGCATGTCAGACCAAATGGGAATCATGAGGTCAAAGGAACTGGCCAAGGAGCTCAGAGACAGAACTGTGTCAAGCCACAGATCAGGCCAAGGTTACAAAAGAATTTCAGCAGTACTCAAGGTTCCTAAGATCACAGTGGCCTCCATAATCCTTAAATGGAAGAAGTTTGGGACCACCAGAAGTCTTCCTAGACATGGCCGACCAGCCCAACTGAGCAATCGTGGGAGAAGAGCCTTGGTGAGCGAGGTAAAGAAGAACCCCAAGATCACTGTGGCTGAGTTCCACAGATGCAGTTGGGCGATGGAGAAAGTTCCATAAAGTCAACTATCAATGCAGCCCTCCACCAGTCGAGCCTTTATGGTAGAATGGCCCGACGGAAGCCTCTCCTCAGTGCCAGACATATGAAAGCCCGCATAGAGTTTGCTAAAAAACACATGAAGGACTCCCAACTATGAGAAATAAGATTCTCTGGTCTGATGAGACAAAGATAGAACTTTTTGGTGATAATTCTAAGCAGTATGTGTGGAGAAAACCAGGCACTGCTCATCCCCTGCCCAATACAATCCCAACAGTGAAACATGGTGGTGGCAGCATCATGGTATGGGGTGTTTTTTCAGCTGCAGGGACAGGAGACTGGTTGTAATTGAAGGAAACATGAATGCGAACAAGTACAGAGATATCCTGGATGAAAACCTCTTTCAGAGTGCTCTGGAACTCAGACTTGGCCGAAGGTTCACCTTCCAACAAGACAATGACCCTAAGGACACAGCTAAAATAACAAAGGAGTGGCTTCAGAACAACTCTGTGACCATTCTTGACAGAGCACTGACCTAAACCCAATTGAGCATCTCTGTAGAGACCTGAAAATGGCTGTCCACCAACATTCACCATCCAACCTGACGGACTGGAGAGGATCTGCAAGGAAGAATGGCAAAGGATCCCCAAATCCAGGTGTGAAAAACTTGTTGCGTCATTAACAAGATGTCTCATGGCTGTACTAGCTCAAAAGGGTGTTTCTAATCAATACTGAGCAAAGAGTCTGAATACTTATGACCATGTGATATTTCAGTTTTTCTTTTTTCAAAAATATCTACATTTCCGTTTTTTTCAGTCAAGATGGGGTGCAGAGTGACATTAATGAGAAAAAAATGAACTTTTTTGAATTTACCAAATGGCTGCAATGAAAAAAGATTAAACATTTAAAGGGGTCTGAATACTTTCCGTACCCACTGTAAGTACACCACATTAGATGTGATGCAGGTGAGCGTACCTGGGATCTTGTAGTCCTGATGTGAGTTGGGAATCTTTATCTTGTCCTTGGTCATTATAAATGGACAAATTTTACATTTTTTCTGATTGCAGGGAAGGGTTCCTGAAGCTGTTGGATAGGGCAGGGAACTTCGACAATGATGCTTCTTAGATTTGGGGGCTGCCTAAAACACAAAATTAGTGGGTCTGGAAACATGGAATGTAATCGGGCATTTTTTTTGTAGTAAAGGTTGTAGTTCCCATGCAGTTCCCCTTAGCACCTCCAAATTTGGTTTGTAGGTGACTACTAAAGGGACACATTGGCACAGAAATGGCTTATAACTTTTTATTGTCTTTTTTTGTGATCCTTCCAAATTAAGTTGCAAATGATCAATTCATGTACACTTGCAAATTTCAGGAAATTCAACTCAAAGCTGATCCTCCGTAGATTAATCCACTCATCCATTAGAGTCACTGCTTTATGTACAGTACAGACCAAAAGTTTGGACAACCTTCTCATTCAAAGATTTTTCTGTATTTTCATGACTATGAAAATTGTAGAATCACACTGAAGGCATCAAAACTATGAATTAACACATGTGGAATCATACATTAACTTTACAAAAAAGTGTGAAACAACTGAAAATATATCTTATATTCTAGGTTCTTCAAAGTATCCACCTTTTGCTTTGATTACTGCTTTGCATGCAGAAAAGGTGAACGAATGGACTCTACATGCCTGGTTCCCACTGTCAAGCATGGAGAAAGTGGTGTGATAGTGTGGGGGTGCTTTGCTGGTGACACTGTTGGGGATTTATTCAAAATTGAAGCGGTGAGCGGTCCAGCTCACCCCAAACCATTTCGATTGGTTCAGGTCTGGTGACTGTGGAGGCCAGGTCATCGGCGTAGCACCCCAACACTCTCTTCTTGGTCAAATAGCCCTTACACAGCCTGGAGGTGTGTTTGGGGTCATTGTCCTGTTGAAAAATAAATGATGGTCCAACTAAACGCAAACCGGATGGAATAGCATGCTGCTGCAAGATGCTGGGTAGCCATGCTGGTTAAGTATGCCTTCAATTTTGAATAATCCCCAACAGTGTCACCAGCAAAGCACCCCCACACCATCACACCACCACCTCCATGCTTCACGGTTTGAACCAGGCATGTAGAGTCCATCCGTTCACCTTTTCTGCGTGCAAAGCAGTAATCAAAGCAAAAGGTGGCTACTTTGAAGAACTAGAATATAAGACATATTTTCAGTTGTTTCACACTTTTTTGTAAAGTGTAATGTATAATTCCACATGTGCTAATTCAAACTTTTGATGCCTTCAGTGTGATTCTACAATTTTCATAGCCATGAAAATACAGAAAATCATTGAATGAGAAGGTGTGTCCAAACTTTTGGTCTGTACTGTATGTGCCATTCTTTTTACATGCAGAACATGTTATATAATACATCTAATAAAAGAAGGATTAGAGAAGCAAACTTTTTTCATTTGCATTTTATAGTTTACATATTGACTTATTCTACAGACTGCTGAGTAAAATATATAATACAATGCATAACACAATAAATATAAATAATAATAATGCATGATACAATACATTGCACTTTACAATATATTATATTTCATTTCAAATACATTGTGAGGATTTAGCAGCCCTAGTCCACAATGGGGCCAGTGACAAAGTTAGAGATAGATGGAACATCCTAAAATATGATTTCACTATTTGTATAGAATATCATAAAAGAGAAAAAAAAGACGTGGCAGTATCTAAGGGTAGTAAGTTTGTCAAGTTGTAAAAGGTGAGTTGTATAATGAAACTTGCTCACCTGATATAGTTGTGCTGCCTGAGGCTCAAGCCTCATTTTGATTTGGATAGACTGCAGCTATTCCCATAGAGACAGGTGAAGCTGCTTCCAGGATCTTCCCACAGTGGAAGAATCAGAAATGGTGACTAGCATCAGTGCTGTCTTCTGTTGCTATGATTGAAATAGGGACAATGTCTTTTTGATTTCCAAAAATGGTGTTCAAAAGGACCTTCCAAACTATGGACCACTGGGTTATGAGACCTTTCGGACATCATTTTTGTCAATCCAAAATACACCGATTTAATTGTGGCCACAGAAGACAGCGCTGATGCTAGTCTCCATTTCTGAAAATATGAGTTCAGAGATTTAGGCCTTTGGTTTAACCCCTTTACATGGTACTTACCGACCTGGGATGTATAGATTCGTCTAGTAGATTTTGCCGCCGGTTGTCAACTGATTCTGACAGCTGACATGCAGTACTCAGTGCCAGGAGTGGTCCAGCACCGCTCTCGTCACTTTAATCCCCTAAATTCTGCGATCTTACTCAATCACAGCATTTCAGGCGCACGCAGAGGGAAGAAAGCGTTTTCTACCCTTATGAAAATGCAAAATTTGGGGCTAAAAATATTTTTGTGGGAAAAATTTGATTGTTTTATTTTCACGGCTCAACGTTATAAACTTTTGTGAAGCACCTGGGGATTCAATGTGCTCACAATACATCTAGAAAGTTCCCTGAGGGGTCTAGTTTCAAAAATGGTGTCACTTGTGGGAGATTTTCACTGTTTAGGCACATCAGGGGCTCTCCAAACATGAAATGGTGTTTGCTAATTGTTGCAGCAAATTTTGCATTCAAAAAGTCAAATGGCGCTCCTTCCCTTCCGAACTCTGCCATGTGACCAAACAGTGGTTTTCCCCTACATATGGGGTATTGGTATTATCAGGAGAAATTCAACAATAAATGTTGGGCTCCATTTTTTCTGTTATCCTTGCAAAAGTAAAAAAAATTGGGTCTAAAGTAAAATGTTTGTGAAAAAAAGTTAAATGTTCACTTTATTTTCCATATTCCAAAAATTCTTATGAGGCACCTGAAGGGTTAATAAACTTATTGAATGTGGTTTTGAGTAGTTGGAGGGGTGCAATCTTTAGAATGGTGTCACTTTTGGGTATTTCTGTCATATACACCATGTTCCAAATTATTATGCAAATGATATGTTTCTCTGATTTTCCTAAGTGGTCGGTGCAAATGACAGTAAGTCTAATAAAAGTCATCATCACCCGTTAGAGTATACATCGAATTTTATTGAAGAAACCTCCCAATGATAACAGTATATTCTCCAAATGAATAAAAACTCAAAATGCACTGTTCCAAATTATTAGGCACAGTAGAATTTCTAAACATTTGATATGTTTTATAGAACTGAAAATGCTCATTTGTGGAATTTGCAGCATTAGGAGGTCACATTCACTGAACAAAAAGCTATTTCACTCCAAAACATCCTAACAGGCCAAGTTACATGTTAACATAGGAACCCTTCTTTGATATCACCTTCACAATTCTTGCATCCATTGAACTTGTGAGTTTTTGGAGAGTTTCTGCTTGTATTTCTTTGCATGAAGTCAGAATAGCCTCCTAGAGCTGCTCTTTTGATGTGAACTGCCTCCCACCCTCATAGATCTTTTGCTTGATGATACTCAAAAGGTTCTCTATAGGGTTGAGGTCAGGGGAAGATGGTGGCCACACCATGAGTTTATCTCCTTTGATGCCCATAGCAGCTAATGACTCAGAGGTATTCTTTGCAGCATGAGATGGTGCATTGTCATGCATGAAGATGATTTTGCTCCTGAAGGCACGATTCTGCTTTTTATACCATGGAAGAAAGTTGTCAGTCAGAAACTCTATATACTTTGCAGAGGTCATTTTCACACCTTCAGGAACCTAAAAGGGCCCTACCAGCTGTTTCCCCATGATTCCGGCCCAAAACATGACACCTCTACCTCCTTGCTGATGTTGCAGCCTTGTTGGGACATGGTGGCCATCCACCAACTACTCCATCCATCTGAACCATCAGGGTTGCTCGACACTCATCAGTAAACAAGACTGTTTGAAAATTTTTCTTCATGTATGTCTGGGCCCACTGCAACCGTTTCTGCTTTTGAGCACTGTTTGGGGTGGCCGAATAGTAGGTTTATGCACCACAGCAAGCCTTTGAAGGATGCTGCACCTTGAGGTTCGAGGGACTCAAGAGGCACCAGCAGCTTCAAATATCTGTTTGCTGGTTTGTAATGGCTTTTTAGCAGCTGCTCTCTTAATCCGATGAACTTGCCTGGCAGAAACCTTCCTCATTCTGCCTTTATCAGCATGAACACGTCTGTGCTCAGAATCAGCCACAAATCTCTTAACAGAACAACGTACACGCTTGAGTTTTCGGGAAATATCTAATGTTTTCATCCCCTGAAAAAGACATTGCACTATTTGATGCTTTTCAGCAGCAGAGAGATCCTTTTTCTTTCCCATGTTACTTGAAAACTCTGGCCTGCTTAATAGCGTGGATCATCCAGTTTTCCTTTTATTGGGCTCACATGGAAAACTAATTATCACAGGTATCTGAGATTGATTTCAGTGATCCAAAGAACTCTGAGACAAAATACCATCAATGGGTTTCATTTACAAAAAAAACGCTATGACACTTAAAACCAATTTGGAAACCAATAATTTGGAACATGGTGTAGTCAACTCAAAGTCACTTCCAATGTAATGTGGTCCCTAAAAAATTGTTTTTGTAAATTTTGCTGGAAAAATGAGAAGTTGCTTGTCAACTTTAAACCTATATAACTTCCTAACAAAAAAAAAATCTTGTTTCAAAAATTGTGCTGATGTAAGGTAGACATGTGTGAAATGTTATTTATTAACTATTTTGTGTGACATTACCTCTCTGATTTAAGGGCATAAGAATTGAAAGTATTAAAATTTCAACATTTTCCAAATTTTCGCCAAATTTCAGTTTTTTCAGAAATAAATGCAAATCATTTCAAAGAAATTTTACCACTATTATGAATTACAATATGTCACAAAAAAACAGTCTCAGAATCAGTGGGATCTGTTGAAGCTCCAGAGTTATTACCTCATAAAGTAACACTGATCAGAATTGTAAAAATTGACCTGGTCATTAATGTGCAAACCACCTTGTGCGGTAAAGGGTTAAGGCAAGGACCTCAAAGGTAGTATTTTCTCACATTCTATCTGTACCATGTCAGAGATGCAGCGTGAGAGTAGAGCTGTGAAAAAATGGATCATAAATTGGTGTAGGAATGAGGGTTTCTGGATAATTAAAAATTAAAGATGTGCCTGACAGGATATCAGGACTCTACAGACCTACAGACGACTACCCATTCCTACCAATACATGTGGGGACAAATGACACCGCAAGAAAGGACCTGGAAACCACCTGCAGTGACTTTGAAAACTTAGGTAAGAAAGTGAAAGAACTGGGAGTGCAGGTGGTCTCCTCTTCCATCCTTCCAGTGAATGGTTATGGAACAAGCAGGTGGAATAAGATTCTGCAGGTGAACAACTGGCTAAGTCATTGGTGCTGTCAGCAAGGATTTGGATTTCTGGATCATGGAGAGAATTACCTATATGATGGACTACTTGCTAGAGATGGGGTGCACCTTATAAAGACTGGAAAACATGTATTTGGAAATCGCCTTGCTACACTCATCAGGAGGCTTTAAACTAGAACAATGTGGGAAAGGAAGCAAAACACCAGAAAAAGCCATAACACCTGACAAATACTATTGAGAACTATGCTATTAGAAGTGGAAAGGAAGAACAAAGACAAAAAACATCTAATCAATAAAAATATTGGAGAGAAACAGAAACCAATCATAAACTAAATTTTTTCTATACAAATGCACAAAGCATGGGCAACAAACAAGGAGAATTGGAACTACTAACACAGGAAAAGAAATTTGATGTCATTGGAATCACTGAAACTTGGGATGATACACATGATTGGAATACAAGGCTAGAAGGATACAACTTATTTGCAAGAAAAAGACTTGATACATGAAGAGGAGGTGTTGCATTGGGTTTTAGAAAAGCATATGTCTGCACAGAGATCCAAGCTTCAGAGACAGGGAGTTCTGTGGAAACTGTTTGGGTAAGAATGCAAGGAGAGAAAAAGGAAAGGACACCATTGTAGGCATTTACTACAGGCCGCCTGTGCATGATGAAGATATAGATGAACTCTTTATGCATCAAATGGCCAAGTTCTCCAAAAAATATGACATATTGATCATGGGAGATTTCAACTGTCCAGACATTTGTTGTGCAAATTGCCTCTTAAGAGAAAAAGAGGACTTGAACTCTATAGCACCACCTATTGGAAGTAGCGATCCTACAAGTCACAATCAACCCTTTAACGAGTCTTGTAATATGACTTAGGATAAAAGCCAAATCAGTATCTCCATTTGCAGACACGGTGTTTCGGACTATTGGTCCTCGTCAGTGCAAAGTAGGAGAGATCTGATTTGGCTAGATGAGAGGCTCTGGACTGAGGTCTAAGGGGTAAGGTTTCTCCTTGTGAGAGGGACATACCAGCTCTGGCGTGTCAAAGTAATGAGGCTTATTCGCCGTGCAATGCTCCTCTGGGAAATTTAATATGCAGACATTTGTTGGGAATCGCTGTCAGGCAAAACTAAAAGATCAAGCAAATTCTTATCCTCTCTTGCTGACAACTTTATCTTCCAAAAGGTAGGGGGGAAAACAAGGGGATCTGCTATCTTGGATCTAATCCTTATAAACAGGGAGGAAATGGTTGAGGAAGTAAAGGTACTGCCACACTTAGCGATCTCGTTAGTGATCATGATAACGACGCAAGCTAACGAGATCGCTGGTGTGATCTCTTTTAGGTCGCTAGTAGCTGCCAAACAGGAGATCTCATAAACGACACATCAGCGGTCAGCGATCTCTTTAACGACTTTGGCGGTCGTTAGGATGTTATTAGCATGTACTGAGCGCTTCTGATTCATAGGAATTTCCAGCATCGCTCCTGCTCTCTGCGTCCTGCTAGCCTGCTTTGAAACTTCTGCGATCCTCTCTGTGAGCAAAAGAGAACTTACAGATATTGCGATCCACTCCGTGACGCTAAAAACCCTAGTCCCGCCTGCGCCGCTGTCATATGCGTCACAAACGAGGTAGCTCATCGTTCGCAAAAGGTGCCAAACACAGCGATATAGGCTCACCAGCGGGACGCCAACGATCAAGAAACAGTCCAGGAACGTTAGTGAATGATCAGCGACATCACAGCAGGGGCCACATCGTTGCTACATGCCACACACAACGAGGTCGCTAACGAGATCGCTAAATAGTGACGTTTTAGCGATCTCGTTAGCGATCTCGTTAGCGATCTCGTTTAGTTGGCATACCCTTAAGAGTGGCTGGGACCCTAGGAGGTAGCGACCATTCTATTTTAGAATTTTGGATAACTAGAAGCGGAAGACCTGTGAAGACTCAGACTGCAAGGTTAGATTTCAGATAGGCAGATTTTAAGGAACTCAAAGAGAATCGGACACAGAACTTAAACACGTGCTAAAAAGGAAGAAAGAAATGTTTATCAAATGGAAAGAGGAAGGCATATCTAAAGAAGATTATAATGCAGTCTGTAGAACCTGCAGGGCATGAATCAGATTATCTAAAGCTGACAATGAATTAACGCTTGCAAGAGACCTCAAAAGCAATAAAAAAGGATTTTGGGGATATGTCAAAAGTAAAAGAAAAGTCAAAGATGCTATAGGATTCTTACAGGGTGAAAATGATGAAATGGTAAGAAAAGATGTTGAGAAGGCCAAACTTTTAAATTCCTATTTTGCATCTGTTTTCTCTCAGAAAGGAAATGTAACATCAACTGATCTTCATGGGGCCATCGAATGGAATAAAAGAATCCACACTATCCATAAACAGAGAGCTGGTCAGGGAACACTTAGCTAACATAAATGAATTCAAGTCTCAAGGTCCAGATGAATTACACACCAGAGTACTGAAGGAGATAGCAGAAGAACTTTTGGAACCACTCTCCATAATCTTTGAAAATTCTTGGAGAACAGGAGAAGTCCCAGAAGACTGGAGAAGAACAAATGTTGTTCCTATTTTCGAAAAGGGGAAGTAGATGGACCCAGGGAACTATAGGCCGATGAGTCTGACTTCTATTCCAGGAAAGATCTTTGAACAAATTATTAAACAACATGTAAGTAAGTACCTGGATAAGAATGAAGTGAATAACCAGAGTCTGCATGGGCTTGTAACTAATAAGTCATGTCAGACTAAAGGCACTGCCACACTTAGCGATCGCACCAGCGATAAGACAACGACTTGACCTGGCGAGATCGCTGGTGCGATCGCTATGTGATCGCTAGTTAGATTCCAAACACAACTCATCAGCGATCTGTATAACGACCTCTGCGGTCATTGGGAAAACCTAGTCCCACCTGTGACACTGGTGAAGTCGTTCATAAAGGGTGTCACACTCAGCGATTCAGGCTCACCAGCGGGACACCAATGACCAAAAAACGGCTCAGAACGTTCATAAGCGATCAACGACATCTCAGCAGGGGCCACATCACTGCTACATGTCACACACACTAAGTCGCTAACGAGATCGCTACTGCGTCATAAATGGTGACGCAGTAGCGATCTCGTTAGCGATCTCGCTAGCGATCTCGCTTAGTGTGGCATACCCTTTACTTAATTTCTTCTATGATAAAATCACTGACTGGGTGGATCAGGGAAATGCTGTAGATATAGTATATTTTGACTTCAGCAAAGCATTTGACAAAGTATCTCACACCATCCTTATTGAAAAAATGACTAAGTATGGAATGGATAAGGCAAATCTTATGTGGATTTATAACTGGCTTAGTGATCGGACTCAAAGTGTGGTAGTAAATAGCTGCACATCCAGTTGGAAGAATGCCTCAAATGGGGTACCACAGGGCTCTGTCCTGGGCCCTGTATTGTTCAATATCTTTATCAATGAGTTAGATGAAGGAATTGAGGGTCAACTGATTAAATTTGCTTATGACACAAAGCTAGGAGTGATAGCTAATACTAAAGAAGAGAGAGAGAGGATTCAAAAATATATAAATAAACTGGAGCAGTGGGCAGCAACTAACAGTATGGATGCAAAGTACTACATCTGGGCAATAAAAATGAAAAAAACATATACAGAATCGGAGGAATAAGACTAGAAGCAATGGGATGAAACTGAATGGGAGGAGACACAGAATAGATATTAGAAAAAACTTTTTGACAGGGTGATCAATGAGTGAAACAGGCTGCCACGAGAGCTGGTGAGTTTTCCTTCAATGCAAGTCTTCAAACAGTGGCTAGACAGACATCGTCTGGGATGATTTAGTGAATCCTGCTTTGAGCAGAGGGTTGGACCCAGGAGGTCCCTTCCAACTTTATCATTCTATGATTCTATGAATTGGGCTGACTTGTATGTCGGCTACAAGTTCTATGTTAAAGATGAACTTCACCTCAATGGGAAGGGTACAGCTATACAGGATGGAGGAGTGTTTAAACTATAATCTGGGGAAGAGCAAGTACAGGGCAGAAGGTAGTACAGATAGTGACCCATTCTGCACCATAATACAGGTCCTTCTCAAAAAATTAGCATATAGTGCTAAATTTCATTATTTTCCATAATGTAATGATTACAATTAAACTTTCATATATTTTAGATTCATTACACACCAACTGAAATTTGTCAGGTCTTTTATTGTTTAATACTGATGATTTTGGCATACAACTCCTGATAACCCAAAAAACCTGTCTAAAAAAATTAACATATTTCAACCGTCCAATAAAAAAAAAGTGTTTTTTAAAAACAAACAAAAAAAACATCAAATAATAAAGTTCAGTTATGCACTCAATACTTGGTCGGGAATCCTTTTGCAGAAATGACTGCTTCAATGCGGCGTGGCATGGAGGCAATCAGCCTGTGACACTGCTGAGGTGTTATGGAGGCCCAGGATGCTTCGATAGCGGCCTTAAGCTCATCCAGAGTGTTGGGTCTTGCGTCTATCAACTTTCTCTTCACAATATCCCACAGATTCTCTATGGGGTTCAGGTCAGGAGAGTTGGCAGGCCAATTGAGCACAGTAATACCATGGTCAGTAAACCATTTACCAGTGGTTTTGGCACTGTGAGCAGGTGCCAGGTCGTGCTGAAAAATGAAATCTTTATCTCCATAAAGCATTTCAGCCGATGGAAGCATGAAGTGCTCCAAAATCTCCTGATAGCTAGCTGCATTGACCCTGCCCTTGATGAAACACAGTGGAACCAACACCAGCAGCTGACATGGCACCCCACACCATCACTGACTGTGGGTACTTGACACTGGACTTCAGGCATTTTGACATTTCCTTCTCCCCAGTCTTCCTCCAGACTCTGGCACCTTGATTTCCGAATGACATGAAAAATTTGCTTTCATCAGAAAAAAGTACTTGGGACCACGTAGCAACAGTCCAGTGCTGCTTCTCTGTAGCCCAGGTCAGGCGCTTCTGCCGCTGTTTATGGTTCAAAAGTGGCTTTACCTGGGGAATGCGGCACCTGTAGCCCATTTCCTGCACATGCCTGTGCACGGTGGCTCTGGATGTTTCTACACCAGACTCAGTCCACTGCTTCCTCAGGTTCCCCAAGGTCTGGAATCGGTCCTTCTCCACAATCTTCCTCAGGGTCCGGTCACCTCTTCTCATTGTACAGCGTTTTCTGCCACATTGTTTCCTTCCAACAGACTTCCCATTGAGGTGCCTTGATACAGCACTCTGGGAACAGCCTATTTGTTGAGAAATTTCTTTCTGGGTCTTACCCTCTTGCTTGAGGGTGTCAATGATGACCTTCTTGACATCAGTCAGGTCGCTAGTCTTACCCACGATGGGGGTTTTGAGTAATGAACCAGGCAGGGAGTTTTTAAAAGCCTCAGGAATCTTTTGCATGTGTTTAGAGTTAATTAGTTGATTCAGAAGATTAGGGTAATAGGTCGTTTAGAGAACCTTTTCTTGATATGCTAATTTTTTGAGACAGGTTTTTTGGGTTATCAGGAGTTGTATGCCAAAATCATCAGTATTAAAACAATAAAAGACCTGACAAATTTCAGTTGGTGTGTAATGAATCTAAAATATATGAAAGTTTAATTGTAATCATTACATTATGGAAAATAATGAAATTTAGCACTATATGCTAATTTTTTGAGAAGGACCTGTATATGTGAGGTAAACGAAAATGGGTGGATATACAGGGAGGGAGAAATAATAAAATACAGATAGTGGTTTGTTATAAGTCTTCAAGTATAATGGAAGAAGCAGAAAATATCTTCATTAAGCAAATTAATGAGGCAGTGAATCAGGGAGAAATAATTATTATGTGGGACTTCATTTACCCTGACATAAATTGAGGTGAGAAACCTGCAGATCCAGCAAAGGAGATAATTACAAAAAAAAACAAAAAAACTTTCACAACTAGAACAGGACCTAGCAAAAACGGAACGGGGGCACTTATACTGTAGACCAAATTTTAACCAATATGCCAGACAGAATATCAAATTTAAATCATTTAGGGAATTAAAGTAAGAAGGTTGCTAACAAGTAAGTTTTGTCATCATACACAATTCACTGTCCTATATATAGTTACTGTATATGTGTTTATCACTGAAAAAGCACTGCTCATTAAGGGAAAACATAGAAGCTATCTATTTGCCTTAGGGGCTTCACACCTAAATTGTTAATTGGACATCATGATGTAAATAGATATTTTGGTAGAGTGACTCACTCGGCTGCACACGGAGGTAGACAAAGGAACACTGTCTCTTTAAGTCTCTCATTGGTTTATTAGGATTGCTGTATAAGCCAGTGCAGAGTTGGCAAGCATAAACAAAGCCTTTCTGGCCTAATGAAAAATAAAACATAACACGGCAAAGTTGGTGTTGTTGCGGGGATACACCTGTTCAAGAAAATTCACATAAAACGGTTCAGCTTTCCTTATCAGGACACAAAGCACTTGAATTCCACTCTCCAAGCCCACCGAACACTGAAGGCCAGCTATTTAAACCCTAGACCACACCCTGGGATGGAGATAAGGTGCACAACCTCCTACCTGCTCTTTGGTTGTTCACAAAAACTCAGCCCTTAAAAAGGCTGATTAACTCCTCTCAACTAGTGTTGAGCGATACTGCTCGATATCTAAAAATATCGGATCGGAATGGTATCACCGATATCACTAAATATCGTCGATATCCGATTCCGATACCGGAAGTCCAATGTAAGTCTATGGGAACAAAATATCGCAACAAAAAAACCCCTTTCTGTCGTTATAATCACAAAATATACACACATAGAATACATATATATATATATACATGTCATTGTGACATATATATATACATATATTTATAGTTTATACACTTCTACATAGTAAAATAGACTCTGATTCAATTGCCGGGTAAAGCCGTGACTTACCCCATAGAAGTCGACGGGCTCGGTGACGAGTACCCCCAAAACCTCTGGCTCTGTGCGACTCAACTTGGGCGTCACGAACAGGATTCTGTAGCTCGCTATAAGCGAGTCCTGTGTGCCTGAATTGAACTGTTTTTGTGCTGGAGAATTGCTAAAATCATCAGAGAATGTATTTGCCATTTTTCCGCCATATCTGCGTCACGACGAGGCACTGGTGAAGAAGAAGGGGTGCTCTTCGTGGGTGTACACTCACTCAGTGGCGCGAAAACGATGGCCGACCACTCTAAATGGTACTGCAATGTAAGATCGTGCCCCACAGCTCTTGAGTTCCGCCTCCTCATCCTCCTCAGTGTGCGGAAACTAACACGAAGGTCCCGCCTCACTACAAAAGAGGGCCCTCTCCAGATGCTAATGACACATGTGACTTGGCAGAGATGGCTAATGGACACGAGCAGAAGTGTGAAGGGATGGAGCAGTCAGAGCTCTCCCCCACGGAAGCGACCCGATCGCCACGGAACCACCGTTGGGCACCCGGCCTGGAAACCCTCCTACGCTGCAAGAAGCGGAGGATACCCTAAGAGGCCTGGCCCGGCACCGGGAGGAGGTCGCCAGGATGGAAGCCAGCTGGCGTGCCCTAAAACTAAACTTGGAGCGGCGCCAATCCCTCTTACCTGAAGTGTCTGTACCGGAAGGTGAGGCACCCGTTCTAGTAGAGGAGTCCGTGCGGGCATCCCAGCCCTTGCAATGTGATCCGGTTGACGTTGTCGCAGTGGAGGCACCCGTTCCTGTAAAAAACTCTGCACCGGCAGCACCCCAGATCCCGCTGTCTGCCCCCGTCGCTGAGACAGAAGAAGCGACACCCGTCCTCATGGAGGAGGCCGCGCAGGAACCAGAGGTCTACCTGTCTGTACCGGAGCCCCGACTGTCATCTGTTCCAGAGCCGGCTGCTTCCGCCACAGGTGAGCGCCGCCAGGACTGGGGGGCGCCAGGAGAGCTGCCGCAAACCGGACATGGTAAGCTGGCATTTGATGGTGGAGACATGGAGCAGCTGGTGGAGGAGAATTACAACCGGCGTCAGGAGGAAGAGTGGAGACGTTGGGAGCGGGAAGCAGAGCGACAAAGGGAGCAGCGAGAATCCCAAAAGCTTCGGCAACGTCACCTGGAGAAGGACCGGGCAGATAAGGACCAGATGAGAAAAGATAAAGGAACCCTGTGGGAGCCGCGGCGTAAGGGTGCAGTACGGAGCTTTAAATTGAAAGGTGGTTGGGGCTTCAGCCAGGAGCCTGGACTTTATTTAGAAGTTTTTGTAACCCGGCGGGACGTGGAGACTCACCTCCCAGAAGGATACCCTGGGAGGGACCTGTTGCCAGGAGACTTGGTAACTTACACCCGACACTGGGGTTACAATGGATGGTACGCCCTAAATGTCACCAGGTGCGACCCCTACTCCCCAGAGTGTCAGGAACCTGTGAGACCCTCGGAGCCTTCAGCCTCCCACATCCAGGCCTCTGCACAAGTGCCCACCCCACGCCGTAAATCTCCCCAGCCTCCCTCAGTGGTCTCCTCAGCAGCCCCAGCTATGGACATGATAACTATAGCTGACCCGTACCCGGCGCCTGTTAGGCCCCCTGGGGTTCGTTCAGTCTGTGACATAGGGCTCCAGACCCGGAGGGAGATGAAAGAGGTGGCCACATAGACACAGATAGCGGGTCACGATTTGACTGTACAGGCCACACGACGTCATCAGGTCCTGGTGGTCCTTGGTGTCTCGGATGTTTGGCAAGCATCAGAAGAGTACCAGGTGGTACCTGGAACACCCCTGCCAAAGAATTATAAATAACCCGGACAGGGTCCCTGTATGTAAATAGTTAAATTGTTGATGTACCCGGACGGGTGAATGTTCATAAAAAAATGTTTTAATTTAATAAAAAACACAACACAGTTTTCATTACTTTTATTACAGTCTCATCCTGCGACGCCATCGATCTCCTGTAAAAAAATGAAAAAAAAAAAAACAGCAGTATACCACCTGTCCGACGCAGTCCATAGTAACGAGTGTCCCACGACGATCCAGCTCTGCTACATCAGAATGACATCAGAGGCAGGCAGGCAGGCAGAGCCTGTCATCCCGGCGCAGCACAGCTGATTACCTGCTTCCCCGGCGGTGACGTCATCGGACTGGTTTACGGCCGGGATTACCCTGCAGTCACTGCAGTTATCGTGAAAAACTGCATGTGACCGCCAGGGAGAAGATAATGGCGGCCATCAAGCAGTCCAGGACGTGACCGCCGGAGATCTTCTGCCAGGTAAGTGCCGCTGACTCCTGACAGACCCGACCGACGGACACTCACAGTGACAGTGACAAATCCGATTCCGGCATCCGATATGACGAAAATATCGGTACTCGGAATCGAAAGCCCGATACAGCTAATATCGGCCGATACCCGATATTTGCAGTATCGTATCGCTCAACACTACTCTCAACACATAGCGTGCTAGAGCAAACTTCTGGGTTTCAAATCACTGAAGCTAATAGTCTCAGTGACATGTATATATATATATTTATACTGTTTATATATATTTATATATATTTATGGATAATAAGATTATCAGGGTATAAATTCAGTAAGATATATGAAGTAAGGTACATGCCATTAATTCAGAGTTACAGAGAAGAAAATGAGAATGCAGGCTTTTAAGGGATGAATGCATCACAAGAATGAAGTATGTACTGCATAGATATATGTGTGTGTATATATATATATATATATATATATATATATATATATATATATATACGTATATATATAGACACTGCTCAAAAAAATAAAGGGAACATTTGAACAACAGAATATAACTCCAAGTAAATCAAACTTCTGTGAAATCAAACTGTCCACTTGGTAAGCTACACTGATTGACAATCAATTTCACATGCTGTTGAGAAAATGGAATAGACAGCAGATGGAAATTACTGGCAATTATCAAGACACACTCAATAAAGGAGTGGTTCTGCAGGCGGGGACCACAGACCACATCTCAGTACCAATGCTTTCTGGCTGATGTTTTGGTCACTTTTGAATGTTGGTTGTGCTTTCACACTCGTGGTAGCATTAGACAGACTCTACAACCCACTCTAGTGGCTCAGGTAGTGCATCTAATCCAGGATGGCACATCAATGCGAGCTGTGGCAAGAAGGTTTGCTGTGTCTGTCAGAGTAGTGTCCAGAGGCTGGAGGCGCTACCAGGAGACAGCCCAATACGACAGGAGATGTGGAGGGGGCCATAGGAGGGCAACAACCCAGCAGCAGGACCTCTACCTCCGCCTTTGTGCAAGGAGGAACAGGAGGAGCACTGCCAGAGCCAAGCAAAATGACCTCCAGCAGGTCACAAATGTGCATGTTTCTGCACAAACGGTTAGAAACCGACTCCATGAAGATGGTCTGACTGCCCAGCATCCACAGATGGGTATTGTGTTTACAGCCCAACACCGTGCAGGACGCTTGGCATTTGCCACAGAACACCAGGATTGGCAAATTCGCCTCAGGCACCTAGTGCTCTTCACAGATGAAAGCAGGTTCACACGGAGCACATGTTACAGATGTGACAGAGTATAGAAATGCAGTGGAGAGCGATCTGCTGCCTGCAACATCCTTCAGCATGACCTGTTTGGCAGTGGGTCAGCAATGGTGTATGGTGGCATTTCTTTGGAGGGCCGCACAGCCCTCCATGTGCTCACCATAGGTAGCCTGACTGCCATTAGGTACCGAGATGAGATCCTCAGACCCCTTGTGAGACCATATGCTGGTGCGGTTGGCCCTGGGTTCCTCCTAATGCAGGACAATGCCAGACCTCATGTGGCTGGAGTGTGTCAGCAGTAACTGCAAGATGAAGGCATTGAAGCTATGGACTGGCCCGCCCGTTCCCCAGACCTGAATCCAATTGAGCACATCTGGGACATCATGTCTCGCTCCATCCACCACTGTCACGTTGCTCCACAGACTGTACAGGAGTTGGTGGATGCTTTAGTCCAGGTCTGGGAGGAGATCCCTCAGGAGACCATCCGCCACCTCATCAGGAGCATGCCCAGGCGTTGTAGGAAGGTCATATAGGCACAGGGAGGTCAAACAGGCACGTGGAGACCATACACACTACTGAGCATCATTTTGACTTGTTTTAAGGACATTACATTCCACTTTAATTTTGTGTGTGCCCCCAAATCCAGGCCTCCATTGGTTAATAAATTTGATTTCCATTGATGATTTTTGTGTGATTTTGTTGTCAGCATATTCAACTTTGTACAGAACAAAGTATACAATGAGAATATTTCATTCATTCAGATCTAGGATGTGTTATTTGAGTGTTCCCTTTATTTTTTTGAGCAGTGTATATATATATATATATATATATATATATATATATAGTATCTATTGTCTACAGAGATATATACAGTATATAGATAAATAGATATCTATATATATTTGGTCAGTGCTCCTCCTAACACCACAATGACAGTGATAATAATAATAGCACACATATTACTTTTTCACAATCTTTGTTTTAAATGAATGTTACATTAACAGAAGTTTCTGCAACAAAATTTGCAGCAACATATGAACTTTGATTTAGTATCCTGGGAAACCTCTTTAACGTTTATATATTCTTTAATGCTTTAACTTCCATTTTTGTTGCATCCACTTTATCTATCATAAAGAAAAATATATGTCAAGCCTTAATTTTCGAGTTGATGCCAGGAATTGATGCGTAATGCCTCTCTCTTTCATTATCCATTGCTTAAATTAAACTGACTAGCACTGCCCTAGATTTGTAATGAATGTAATATTTAAAAAATTTCTGGTTGCTGTTCCTGATTCTCCTGGAAAAAATGTGCTTCAGTAGGAACATTATTCTCACTGTTGTCAATTAGTATTATCACATCATTAAAGGTGTGTACTTTACTGCGAGCAAGGAAATGTGGCTAAAATGCCAGAATTGGTAGTCTTAATATACATTACAAGCACAGCCACTTACCAAAAATACACTTCTGGCAACCAAGAAGTTTTTTTTCTTGAATTAGTGTGCCCAATTTTTGGACGTAATTAGGTGAGCTTATGGGTACATACATTGATTGACATGTAAAAGTTTGGTCACCCTTGGTCAAAATTACTGCTATTGTGAACAGTAGAGTTGAGCGAAACAGGTCGGCCAGATTCATAAGTCACTGACTTTCGCCAAGGTCGGGTTTCACAGACCGAAACCCAACCATAGTATGAGGTTGGCCATGCGGTCGGCAAAACGAGCGCCAAAGTCGGATTTCCCAGAATTTTTACAGGTGCCTTTTTTTCAGCCAATGAGCAAGGACGTACATTGTGTGCAACGAGATGACATGTGCAGCATCCACCAGAGAAGGGCATTGCAGTGATTGGCTTGCTTTGGGGGCGTCATAGTCTCTATAAAAGCCCTGACCGCCGACCATTTTAATTCTGCCGATCTTAACAGTAGGGAGAGGTTGCTGTTTATCAGTAGGGAGAGAGTTAGGGCTGGAAAGAGAAGTTCTTCTGTGCTTGTGCTGATAGCAATTGTGCTGTACAGTTAGTGTGAAATGACAGGGGAGGATTTTCTTATGTGCAGCAGCGCTGGTTATTAGGCTGCCTGATAGCTGTATTGCTGTGTGTACACTGCTGTGCAGACTGCTTTTTACACAGCACTAATACTTTCATTCTTTTTTTCTGCACAGTTACCGAGTAGAGATGAGCGACTTTGCCTTTTTTCGGGTCGATTCGGGTTTCGTGAAACCCGACTTTCTCAAAAGTCGAGTCCAGCGAATTTGGCCGACTAATGGAAATGGTCGGGTCGGGGTTGAAAATCTGACCCCAATGCAAGTCAATCGGGAATAAAAGGGGGAATATAATATATTATAATAATATAATATAATTGCCCCCTTATCACAGTCAGGCAGCCTACTAATCAGATGTGATGCTCCACACAAGCCATTTGTACTCTGTCACTGGCAGGCAGTTCTGCTACTCCACCAAATTAATTGCACCCTTATCACAGGCAGGCAGCCTACTAATCAAATCTGATGCTCCACACAAGCAATTTCTACAGCGTCACTGGCAGGCAGGCAGCCTAAGAACCAGCAAAATCCTCCCCTCTCACTGCACAGTCACTGTACAGCTAATCGCTATCAGCAGAAAGTAATTTTATTTTTTAGGCCCTGCCTAACGCTCTCCCTGCTTAGATGCACCACCATCTTCCCCTATACTGAGTTCAGTGACGCCACTGAAAGCCAGCCAATCGCTGCAATGCCCTTCTCTAAGATGGTGCTGGCAGCTGGCTATGTCATCCCATTGCCCACAGCCTGCGTCCTTGCTCATTGGCCGAGAAAAGGCGCTTAAAGTGTAGGGGAAAACCGACTCCAGCAAAATGGTCGCCGAACACGTGACCGAACTCACTCCACGGTCGGGTTTCGTTTCATGAAACCCGACTTTGGCGAAAATTTGCGATTTTTGTAAATGAATGACCTGTTTCGCTCAACTCTATTACCGAGCGTCTATTTTTTCCCACACAGTATAGAGCTGTACGCTCCTCATACACCACCGTGTACCGGCTGGTATCATGGACAAATACATGCTGACTATCTGTGTGTGATTCTGGAAATATATTCGGAGATTTAAATTTTCCCCCACACCGTACACAGCTGTACGCTTCTGATACAGCACCGTTTATCTGCTTTTTGTATTACGGTCAAATCCATACTGAGAAAGCGTCTGTGTGTGACTCCGGAAATATATACAAAGATTTAAATTTTCCCCTACACCGTATACAGCTGTACGCTTCTGATACAGTACCGATTTTCTGCTTTTTGTATTACGGTCAAATCCATACTGAGTGAGTGTCTATGTGTGACTCCGGAAATATATACGGAGATTTAAATTTTCCCCTACACTGTATACAGCTGTATGCTTCTGATACAGTACCGTTTTTTTGCTTTTTGTATTACGGTCAAATCCATACTGAGAGAGCGTCTGTGTGTGACTCTGGAAATATATACAGAGATTTAAATTTTCCCCTACACCGTATACAGCTGTATGCTCCTCATAAATTACCATATATCTACTAGTATTTCTAGTACATTTTCCCAAACATGAGGAAGTATGGTGGAAGAGGCCGTGGACGTGGGCGGGGGGGGGCCAGCTAGTACTGATGGTGGTGGTAGTTCATCTGCTGGTAGTGCCAAAAGCACAATAGCACCTAAGGCAGGAGGTGTTGAGCCTGCATCATCGTCTGGCTCCAGAAGGCCTGGAATGCTCCCTTTTCTGGTAAACCGCATTTAAAGCTGGAGCATCAGGAACAGGCTTTGGCTTACATTGCCGAAACAGCATCCAGCTCTATCGCCTCCTCTTCTGAGGTTTCAAAAACTGCAAGCACTGCGTCATCAGTGCAGGTTCCTGGTCAGGAACAACACCTTTCCTTGTGTCCTTCACCCCCACCAAAAGTGAAGAATGCGGCAGGCCACACTTCAGCTTACTCCCTGGAGCTCTTTTCACATACCATGCCTAACTTTGAAAAAACTCCAGTTCCAAAAGTTAACCCAAAAAAACAGTAAACAAGAGTTCCTCATTTAACCCAGTTGGAGAGACAGACTGCAGATTAAAAAAAAATCCACCTAGATTCTGCCTGTAGCAAAAATCTATGATTGTTGCCCCCCTGTTGTTACGGATAATTTTTTGTAACCTCACAACTTTATTGCCTGATTTGTTGCCCTTAAGTGCTGATAGGAAATGCGCAGCCACAGGGGTAAGGGCCTTACCCTTTTTCAAGTCTGCTGTGGCCAGATGAATAGTGGAGATATGTTTCTGGGTTCTTTTCCTCAGTTCTTGTGAGGTCTGTCCAACATACTGTACACTTTATTGCAGGGGCAAATAAGTGCGTAAATGACATCCCTGCTCTTACAATTAATGTAGGATCCCAGGGCAGGTATCCTTAGATTGAGGGGTTTGAGAAAGACATCCCGTGTCATAATCATAAAGGGACAGACATTACAGTCCCCGCACGGAAACGACCCTTTTAAAATTATCCCTCTATTCAGTCTAACAGTAGGACGGACAAAATGACTTTTGGTTAGCATCAGTGGTAAGTATTGGCCAATGCCTGGATAATACATTTTTTAACTGATGCCAACTACTGTTGTAATCAGTCACAAAGCGAAGACAAGAATCCTGTTCACGGATACGTGGCGATAGAAGAGAGGCCTGGTTGTGCTGTGGTGCCCGCCGAAACACGGCGGAGATGACCTTCCTCGGATAACAGCGTTTTCTAAAGTGTCCTGTTAAGTCCTGGGCCTGGGAAAGAAAATCCATGTCATGCGTACAATTCCTTCTGACCCTGAGGAACTGGCCAATGGGCACACCCACCTTAGTGTGTTGCGGGTGAAAGATGCTATATTCCAATAGGGAGTTGGTGGCTGTTGGCTTGCGATAGATGTCCGTGGCCAGGCGTGAATTATCCACAAAAATTGTTAAATCCAAGAAAGTAGAGCTGGGGCAGATTGTTATGAGCTCGGTTGCAACAACATAATTAAGTAATGGATTGCAACCGAACCCGGGGTCCGCGATGCAGTTTATGTTCACTGCTGCCGAACACCCTTGGATTAGGAGGGTAATAACTGACAACTAAATATAAGGATCATGCCTGTGAACTTCACATTGAGCAAGATATAGCATTTGCACTATCTCCGTTAACTTCACGGGAGAAGTGCTGACAACTGGTGTAAAAGTAGCCCTGTTAACAGCACAGAAGCCACTTGCCAGGTATTAGGTAGTGCATGGACTCACGCCAGGTGTACGTGCTGCCATCGGGTGTGCGACCGGACTGAGCAACTTCAATATTCAGCTGATGGCGATGCTTGCGTGCTGCCTGCCGGGGTACGACTGGACTGCGCAGCTTCAATATTCAGCTGGTGGCGATGCCTGCGTGCTGTCAGCCGGTGTGAGACCAGACTGAGCAAGCTTCTCTGTTCAACTGGCAGGTGATGCCCAGGTTACACGCCCCGCAGTCTGCTCAGGGCGTATAGCTACCCTATATTCATAGCAGGACTGCGACATTGGCTACCTGCCTGGCATAAGCTGAATCTGCCTGAAGGACCTGAGCTAATAAGCTGAGCGTACTCTGGCAATGTCCCGGAGAGCAAAGCTATAGAGCACGTGGAGCCCAGATTCTGGTACGTCCACACATGAGCACTGCCTATTTTAGTATGATCTGACCACGCCGCGGACAGACAAGCTATTTAAGGGCTAAGTTCTGCCCCCAGCCATCTCGTCAATCGCATCACCGATGACGTCATCCGTGACCAATCTGGCGATGCCAGGTCAGAGGATCAGCTGACACTAAGCACCAATCCTGGCACGCCATGTCACTGACATGCTCAGTGCAGGCATTTCTGGACTTAGGCTTGCAACAGCCATTTCTTGTTCCGTAACCTAGGTTTAAGGCTACTACGAACAAAGACCCGAGTAAATATTGTGCCTCTTGGGTGCTGGCAAGGCGTTAGGATTGACAGTGAAGCTGAGCAGCATCTCCTTGGCTGGGTGTGGATGGGAGACCACAGACTCCTCGGATCCAAGTTCAGATCCTGCCGTTGCCTTATGCCTAACAGAGATGGAATGGGTAAGAAAAATGTTATGTGAATTTAAATTGTTCAAAAATTGAACACATTCAATCTCAGAACCCATCCATATAAAGAAAATATCGTCTATGAAATGATGCCAATGACAGACCTGCTTTTGAAAAATCTCAGACGGATAGACGATATTCTCCTCCCACCAGCCAAGAAAAACATTTGCCGGCGCACCCCATCGCCACTCCAGAGATCTGATGATAGTACAGTCATGGCCAAAAGTTTTGAGAATGACACAAATAATCTTTATTTTTTTTATATAGCGCTAACATATTCCATAGCGCTTTACAGTTTGTACACATTATCGTTGCTGTCCCCAATGGGGCTCACAATCTAGATTCCCTATCAGTATGTTTTTGGAGTGTGGGAGGAAACTGGAGTACCCAGAGGAAACCCACGCAAACACGGGGAGAACATACAAACTCCTTGCAGATGTTGTCCTAGGTGGGATTCGAACCCAGGACTCCAGCGCTGCAAGGCTGCAGTGCTATCCACTGAGCCACCGTGCTGCCCAAATGTTATATTTTCACATGATCTGCTGCCCTCTGGTTTTTATGTGTGTTTGACATATGTTTTTATCACAGACATAAATATAATAATTGCAAACATATGAGTAACAAAAGCTTATATTGACAGTTAGAATGAGTTAATGCAGCAAGTCAATATTTGCAGTGTTGACCCTTCTTCTTCAGGACCTCTGCAATTCTCCCTGGCATGCTCTCAATCAACTTCTGGACCAAATCCTGACTGATAGCAGTCCATTCTTGCACAATCAATGCTTTCATTTTGTCAGAATTTTTAGGTTTTTGTTTGTCCACCCGTCTCTTGATGATTGACCACAAGTTCTCAATGGGATTAAGATCTGGGGAGTTTCCAGGCCATGGACCCAAAATCTCTATGTTTTGTTCCCTGAGCCATTTAGTTATCACCTTTGCTTTATGGCAAGGTGCTCCATCTTGCTGGAAAAGGAATTGTTGATCGCCAAACTGCTCTTGGAGGGTTGGAAGAAGTTGCTCTTGGAGGACATTCTGGTACCATTCTTTATTCATGGCTGTGTTTTTAGGCAAGACTGTGAGAGAGCCGATTCCCTTGGCTGAGAAGCAACCCCACACATGAATGGTTTCAGGATGCTTGGCATGAGACAAGACTGGTGGTAGCGCTCACCTTGTCTTCTCCGAATGAGGCATTTTCCTGATGTCCCAAACAATCGAAAAGGGGATTCATCAGAGAAAATAACTTTACCCCAGTCCTCAGCAGTCCACTGCCTGTACCTTTTGCAGAATATCAGTCTGTCCATGATGTTTTTTCTGGAGAGAAGTGGCTTCTTTGCTGCCCTCCTTGAGACCAGGCCTTGCTCCAAGAGTCTCCGCCTCACAGTGCGTGCAGATGCACTCACACCTGCCTGCTGCCATTCCTGAGCAAGCTCTGCACTGCTGGTAGCCCGATCCCGCAGCTGAAACACTTTTAAGAGACGGTACTGGAGCTTGCTTGTCTTTCTTGGGCGTCCTGAAGCCTTTTTGGCAACAATGGAACCTCTCTCCTTGAAGTTCTTGATGATGCGATAGATTGTTGACTGAGGTGCAATCTTTCTAGCTGCGATACTCTTCCCTGGTAGGCCATTTTTGTGCATTGCAATAATGACTGCACGTGTTTCTTTAGAGATAACCATGGTTAACAGAAAAGAAACAATGATGCCAAGCACCAGCCTCCTTTTAAAGTGTCCAGTGGTGTCATTCTTACTTAATCATGACAGATTGATCTCCAGCGATGTCTTCATCAACACCCACACCTGTGTTAATGGAGCAATCACTGAAAAGAGGTTAGCTGGTCCTTTTAAGGCAGGGCTGCAATGATGTTGAAATGTGTTTTGGGGGATAAAGTTCATTTTCTAGCCAAATATTGACTTTGCAAGTAATTGCTGTTAAGCTGATAATAATCTTATAATAATCTTTATTTTTATATAGCGCTAACATATTCCGCAGCGCTTTACAGTTTGCACACATTATCGTCGCTGTCCCCAATGGGGCTCACAATCTAGATTCCCTATCTGTATGTTTTTGGAATGTGGGAGGAAACCGGAGAACCCGGAGGAAACCCACGCAAACACGGGGAGAACATACAAACTCCTTGCAGATGTTGTCCTAGGTGGGATTCGAACCCAGGACTCCAGCGCTGCAAGGCTGTAGTGCTATCCACTGAGCCACCGTGCTGCCCTAGAGCTGATCACTCTTTATAACATTCTGGAGTATATGCAAATTTCCATTAGAAAAAGTGAAGCAGTAGACTTTGTAAAAATTAATATTTGTGTCATTCTCAAAACTTTTGGCCATGACTGTACGCTCTATCAAAAAGAAAGAAGTTATGATGGAGAATAAACTTCAAAAGGTCAAGCAGAAAAACATTATGCCCATGGTCAACACACTCACGCTTGTCAAGAAAAAATGCAACAGCCTCAATCCCATCTTCATGCCTAATATTTGAGTACAGTGATTCCACATCACATGTGACAAGTAAGAACTCTGCTGAAAGGACAATATCTCTACACACTTCAATGAAATGGGCCGAATCCCTAATGAAGGAGGGCAAAGACATAGCCAGAGGTTGTATAAAACAGTCAACATAGGTACAGGCCCTCTCGCAACATGCTCCCAATGCTTGAGACAATGGGACGACCAGGGGGGTTAGTGGCATGTTTGTGCACCTTTGGCAACAATAAAAAGTAGAAGTAACTGGATGTTCCACCCACATGTACTTTTGTTCATCAGAAGAAATAACCAAAATGAACAGCTCTATCCAACAAAGTATGAAATTTGTCCAAAAAGACCTGACTAGGATCAGAGGGTAATCTCTGATAAAAATGGGAATTGTTAAGCTGTCTATTGGCTTCCTTCAAGTACATGTGGGTGGGCCAAATGACCACATTACCCCCCTTGTTGGCCTCCTTGATCACAAAGGTGCTGTTATTTTTGAGAGCAGAAATGGCCTGTTTTTCTGCCATGGAAAGATTAGGGGAAGAACTCACCCGTGGAACCATGGCAAGAAGGTCTCTTTTCACAAGTTCAAAGAAAATACATTGGACATTTGTATACATGTGTATGCTTCCTTATGTTTTGATGCTATCATAATTATTGCCTGTTTATTTAATGTGATATATACACATGGTCTCATATACCAGTACTATAGTGCAATAGCAGGTTGTATTATTACACATTTATATTGGGTCAGGGGTGATGTGATTTGATTTTGTATGTGTTTTTAAATGGTTTTAAGATTTATTGTGTATGTTGTTTCCCTAACAAACTGTGATTCTATATTTGATATTCATTCAGGTGTGCAAACCTCTTATGTTAGGGTCTGCGGAACGCACCTAATAAATAATGTAGAGAGGTGCGTTCGCAGCCGGGTCCACCGTGCAGGTAGAGTCTGCTGCTAGTAAGATGGCGAAAGTAGCGAACTCTGTTATCCCGCAGAGTCGCTAAAATAAACGCCGTAGCGAGCGGGTGGCAGTGAGTGCAAACTCTGTTAATCCTCAGAGCCGCTAGCGAGAATGCCGCAGCGCTATATGGCGATAAGTACGAACTCACTTAGCTTCAGTGAGCCGCAAAGTAAAACGCTAGGCGCTAGGGCGCTGACTAGCGTTTTAAAGCGAACCCTGTTGCGTCACAGAGCCGCTGAGAAACCCTACTGTGTCCAGTTACACAGTTGACTGCTAAGCGAACACAGGAAGTGGTCATGCGCTATCTATAGCGTCTGTACGCCAGGCCCTGAATATGGCAACCAAACTCGTCACCGGTTATGCCGGTATTCTAAAGGCATCTAAGACACCGACCCTGACCAGCTAGCATACCAAGCTCCTCACCTATTAGGTCGGTATTGTAATGGCATATTTCAGCCGCCCTAACCACACACACGCATGACCATACTGGCGCAAAGCACATAAAGGTTTGATACTAGCGCACGGCCGTGCAATCAGGACAACCTTTTATAGCAGCCACGAGTAGAAGACCTTCCAGAAAGGACCAATAGAAAGCTGCTTCAGATCACAAACAGCTACAGGACCTTCCTGGAGGACCAATAGGAGTCGTAGCTGTATCTGAGCATGTGACCCCTGATCTCCAATGGGAGATCTTGCCCTGGGCATGCTCAAAAGAAGAAACAAAGGACTTAGTCCCTAATCTGCCTGCTCCAGCAATGGTTATAACCGCAGATCCAGTAGAGTCAGCAGCAAGTCTCTGCACAGTATTAGACTGGGCAAGACGCTGGGACCGACATCTTTGCTGAGCAGGCTCCACTGCGGCTGGAGACGGATGGGGGACCGCAGCGGGAATGGCTCGAGATTCCCCTTGTGCAGCATTGGTAACTCGAACCCTAACAACTTATTGCTTGGTCTTTTCTCTTTTTCAAACTTATGGTATATTTTTCCATGCATGGTTTTTGCACCCGCATTGACTGGTTTTTGGTGCACCCTATAGTGCTTTGTGTCATACCATGCCTAACTTATCAAGTCAAATCCTGAATTCCCCAGTCCAAGATGAATATGACATGGAGTGCACTGATGCACAGCCACTGCTATATGATTCTGCTGGTACATTCACACAGAGCACTACATTGCCCTCGCAGTCTACTGAGCCAGAATCTAACCCTGATGAAACTCAGGTGCCCCTTCCGCATACTATACCACCTTACACGGTGACACAGAGGAAGGTGCAGATGAAATTGAAGAGGAGGTGATGGATGACCAGTTGTTGACCCAGATTGGCATCCATTGGGGGAAGAGTGTGCCGCTGGCAATAGCTCAGAAGAGGAGGCGGATCTGCAGCAGGCATCGACATCGCAGCTGCGGTTATCTGGCAGGCCCATAGCAGTCCAAAACCGTGTTAAAAAAACAAAAAGAGTTGTAGGACAGCTTGGACAGACGGTCAAATTAGCACAGCATGCAAGCCCTGAAAAGTTTTCCCATAGTAGGAAGGTGCAGTGTGGCACTGTTTGACCAAAATCCTATTGATGAGGCAAAGGTTATCTGTAAGAAGTGCGGAAGGACCTTTAGCCGAGGTAAAAATCTCCGAAATTTGAATACCAGTTGCATGCTTAGACATGTAAACACCATGCACTTGCAAGCGTGGACGGACTACATAATCTCAGGTAGCACACGTGCAACTGCTCCGACTGAAGGTAGCCAGCAACGCTACATCGCTTCCCCCACTGTAATCCCACCAGTTAGAACACCACCAGCAAGAAATGCTGAGGTGTCGTCGCAAGGCCAAAGCAGTCAGGGAATCCCAATGTTTTTCCAACGAAAGACTGCATCTAGGCCATCATCACCACCACCTCCACCATCACCATCACCAACCCCCTCTCAATCCGCCATGTCCACCGCTAGTTCCACCATATGCAGCTCTCAAGTCCAGCTCACCCTATCTGAGCACCCTATCTCACACTCTGAGTAGGACAAGAAAGTACTCATCCTCTCATCCGCGTAAACTGGCTTTGAACGCCTACATTTCCAAACTGATCTCATTAAAGATGATGTCCTTCCGTTTGGTTGAGAGTAGAGTTGAGCGATACTTTCCGATATCCAAAAGTATCGGAATCGGAATGGTATCGCCGATACCCAAAAAATATCGGCGATACCCAATACCGATACCGGAAATCCAATGTAAGTCTATGGGAACAAATATCGGAATTAAAAAAAACCCCATTCTTGCCTTGTTGGTTAATTGTACATGAAGGAAAACAACAAAGAGTAATGTACAATGTATTGGGGGAGGTTGAGGAGACATTAAAGGCATAGATGTTTAACCCAATCAAATGGAATAGCATAAAATTTTTTTTTTTTAAAGATGTTCGGATTGACGAAGAAATTGACAATGTTGTTAACGTTTTTTCTATTTTGGCAAATATGTATATTTCACAACTTCCATGCTCTTCACCTTTTTAACTTTTGACACACTTTCTCCTTCATAATCTTCAGCAGCATCATCTTTTTCATCAAATTATTCTTCATCTTCACCTTCTTTATCTTCTTCTTA
>JARQOD010000004.1:126473296-126587824 GCA_033576555.1 Oophaga sylvatica
TACTATTTTTTTTTCTGGTCTGTATTTCCTCTTGTCTAACCCTTAATTTGGGGGGTTTTTCTATTATTTTTGGGGGTTTGTCGGGGCAGTAGTTTTCCTATTTTATTTTAGGTGTAGTTTTTTTTCAGGCTGTGACGAGGGTCTAGGACAAGTGGAAAAAGTCCCGGTCCCTTGTTGTGGTGGTTAGTAGGGTACGAAAATCCATGATTAAATGTTGGTTTTGCTTTTTCCCTTTTTCCTCAGCTACGAAACATAACGGTTCAGTAATGTAGTTTCCCCTGGTGAAAAGGGCCAAAAGTCCTGCGCCCCCACTCTTTCCCTTCATCCTGGGCTCCAACACCCCTTTTTGCTCGGAAGTGCTGTTAGGACATCAACACTTGTCTGGTTATGGGGTTCAGAATGTCTGTTTTCCCCCTTGCGTTGAAGGCAAAACCCCTGTGCCCCCCCTGTTCTCCTTACCCCTGGGCTCCACACGCGTTTTGCTGGAATGTGTTAGCCAGAAAACAGTTGTCCTGTGTTTCTGGGGTTCAGTAATGTCAGCGTTCCCTGCTGTGTAAGGGAAAAAAAAAGTTGCTGCCTCCACTCTGTTTCTCTCCCTGGGCCCCCCCCCGCAGTTGTTGTCGGAATGCTGTTAGCAAGTAACACTTGCCCTTTTAGGGGGGTTTTCAGTAATGTTGCTGTTCCCTGCTTTTTTGAAGGGAAAAAAAGTTGCGCTCCCCCGTTTCCTCTCCCCCTGGGCCCAAAACCCCCGCCAGTTTTTCCCCGGAAAAATTTGGTTGCCAGACAACATTGTCCGGTTAGGGGTTTTCAGTAATGTCAGCTTTCCCCTGCTGTTGACGGCAAACCCCGCCCCCTCCACTTTTTCCCCCTTATCCCTGGTCAAAAACACCCCAGTTGTTGCTCGGAAGGTAATTTTGGCCCCGGGTATCACCCCCCAAAAAGGTACAGACACAGCTGTTTCCTGTCGTGTAAAGTCATTACCCCCCAAAATAAGTTGTCCTGTCTTTTTTTGCGGTCGGGTTGGGTGGGGCCCCGCAGTTTAAAAGTGCTTCTGTGTGCGGGGATATGTAAAAAGGGTTTTCCGTTGTGACAATAGGACAACCCCCTGTAGGACTGGGGATTGGTAAATGCGCCGGTGGGGCCTGTAACTTAATTTCCCCAGGGGGTTTTTTACTGCCCGGGTTCGTACCCAGCGGTTCCCGCATGCCTTTGGCCTGGCCCCCCTTCTCGGTCCCCGGTTTTTAGCAAGTTGCGGGCCCCTTGGTAGGGCTTTGGGCAAGGTCCCCCCTTTTTAAAAACCGTGTCCGTAACGTCAGCTGGTCTCTTTTTTGCATTGGTTTTTCCCCTTTGTGCCCCCCGGGGTTGCACAGTCAGTGGTCCTCTTATTTTATTGCTTTGTCCATTGATACCCGTGGGGTTCGGTAACGTCAGTGGTTCTCGGAGTTAGTCCCTTTTTTTACCTTCGTACTTTCCCCAAATTTAAGTTTTTTTTTAAAAGTTTTTTTGGGAACCCTTGGATCCCCAAAATGAGAGACGACCTGTGCCACCGAAGAAGCGACGCCCCCAAGGAGAAAATAAAAAAACCGCTGAACCCCTCACAAAGAAAAAAAAAGATTCCCCCAAAAAAAGATCAACAACAGGTCAAAGGGGTTAAGAAAATAAAGATACAAACAAGAGAAGAAGAACAAAAAGCAAAGTCAAAAGCAGAAGAACATGAAGTATAAGCCCCAAAAAGAGCTAAATTATGCTTAAAATTTAAGAGAAAAAGCTAAGCGTGATGGGGAGAGTCCCTTCCTCCTCGTGGGCCCCGGGAAAAAGGTGTGTGTGTGCGGCTAAAAAAGAACGCGGACAAAAATGTTGTAATTTAATTTTGGTGACCAAAAAACGGGAAAGGGTGAAAAATTCATCTTTTAAGATTTTAAGTCAGGAATTTGTCAAAAAAAATATGATGAAGAAGATGAATAGGAAAAGTGAAGAAGTAATATGAAAAAAAAAAAAAAGTTTAATAAGAAGAATAGGAATGTTACAAAAAGATCAATAGCAAGAGTTTAAAAGAAGATAAAGAAGGTGAAGATGAAGAATAATTGATGAAAAGATGATGCTGCTGAATATTATGAAGGAGAAAGTGTGGCAAAAGTTAAAAAGGTAAAGAGCATGGAAGTTGTGAAACATACATATTTGCCTAAATATAAAAAAGGTTAACAACATTGTCAACTTCTTCGTCAATCGGAACATCTTTAAAAAAAAAAATTAATGCTATTCCATTTGATTGGGTTAAACATCTATGCCTTTAATGTCTCCTCAACCTCCCCCAATACATTCTACATTACTCTTTGTTGTTTTCCTTCATGTACAATTAACCAACAAGGCAAGAATGGGTTTTTTTTTTCATTCCGATATTTTGTTCCCATAGACTTACATTGGATTTCCGGTATCGGTATCGGGTATCGCCGATACTTTTTGGGTATCGGCGATACCCATTCCGATCCGATACTTACTGGGAAAAAGAAATAACTAGCTCACCCTTCATGAAATGTCTAATTGATGGAGAATCCAGTGATCACACTATTTGATAGCGTCCAGTGCATGCAAGGAGGAAAGACTATCCAGCTGCCGATCCAGGTAATAGTAAAAAATGTCCATTATTGTAAATAAGTAAAAAAACAAAACACTTCATAGGTTTTAGTGTGTAAAGGAGTATGTGCAGGGCCCACTCGCCGTCGGACACCCCGGCACCCGTCAGCGGAGGAGAGTGGTGCCAGCGCCACCACTGGACCCCCCCCCCCGCTTGCTCAGGGCCCTGGCAGCCGGCCCGGCATAATACTCACCTCTCCCCATGCCTCCGCAATCCACAGCTCCAGGCTCCCTCTGCAGGACAGGAAAGATGTGAGATGCGTGTATGTGTCTGTGTGTGTGTCTGTGTGTATCAGTGTGTGTATGTAGTGTAGTGCTTTGTGTGTGTATGTGAGAGAGTGCTGCGGACGGTGCTGTCTGTGTGTGGTGCTGTATGTGTGATGGTGGTGGGGGAGGCAGTGATGGTGGTGAGGAGCCGGAGGCAATGATGATGATGGGTAGGCGATGATGATGGGGAGGCAATGATGATGATGATGGGGAGGCAATGATGATGATGATGGGGAGACAATGATGATGATGATGATGGGGAGGCAATGATGATGGGGAGGCAATGATGATGATGATGGGGAGGCAATCATGATGATGATGGGGAGGCAATGATGATGATGATGGGGAGGCAATGATGATGATGATGATGGGGAGGCAATCATGATGATGATGGGGAGGCAATGATGATGATGATGGGGAGTCTTTCCACAGCACCCTTTCCTGAGCCGCTACAGCACAGAACGCAGCACAGTGCAGAGGAGAGCTCCATATTTTGTATGGAGCATTATATGGGGACCAGTATCCTGTATGGAGCATTATTTGGGGTCCAATATTTTTTATGGAGCATTATATTTGGCCCATAATACTGTATGGAGGACTATGTGGTACAAATAATATTGTATGGAGGTCTGTACTGTCCAGTCTATATTGTGCACTGTGAGGATTTGGTGGTTTCTGAGCTATTGTAGATATTACAATAGATATCACTCATGTAATGGAAGAAGTGAAGTGTTTGGCATTGTACTATACCATGTTGTGAATACCTTGAAGGCGACTTCTGAGCTGGGGCTCCCTCCGGTGGTTGCTGAGGGTAATGATCTAATTATTGAATGGCCTTCAGCTGGCTCTGAAGGGTATGATATAAGTGACCTGAGTTCCCAGCAGCCTTGCGGTAATCAATTGTTCCTCCTGCTCTTGCTTGGAGCACATCTTGCTTTCCTGCTCTCATTCAGAGAAGTGTTTAGCCTTTTTTTTCCTCTGTTGGATTTTCTCTGCTGGTTTGCTGCTTGCAGTGGACTACAGCCTGGTCCACTTTTGGGGTCTGGCGCTGCCATTGTGCTCATTTTGTGTCTACACTTTTGCTTTGTTCCTTTATCACTTTTTATTTGCTGGGTTGCTGTGTGTTACACCAGAGATCTGATTTAGGTGGTAGAGATCGTGTGATCTCAGGTTTTTTGTTAATCAGAAGTGTTGGTATTTTTGTCAGGGTTTTTTTGGGTTGCAGTCAGAATTCTTTCCTATACTTTTCTATCTAGACAGATTGGGCCCCAGCGTTTGCTCATTCTATTTTCTGTCTGTGCCCGTGTTTTCTTCTTGTCTAACCTCCATTACATGTTTGGGGGCTTTCTATTTCTTGGGGATTCTGCTCCGGGGCAGATAGCTTTTATCTTTCTGCCTTTAGGTGTAGTTATCTCTCCGGATTTGACGAGCCGTCTAGGATCACCATAGGTACGCTCCACGGCTACTTCTAGTGTTGCGGTTAGTTTAGGGTACTGCAATCCAATAGTTTTCAGCCTCTCTGGTGTATTACTACTTTGGCTATTTTTTGCAATTTCTCCTCAGCTACCAAAACATAACAGTATACGGTTTGGGGAAAATTTATATCTCCGTTAGTGTTGAGCGATACGATAATGCAAATATCGGCTATCGGCCGATATTAGCTCTATCGGCCTTTCGATAATTCGTTTCGATATTTTCGTCTTATCGAATACCGGAATCGGAAGTTCCCATAATTCTTTGCGAGGCAATGTGATTTTATTCAGCCAATAAGGAATCCTAAGAAGTGTGGGCACATCCTGTACTGCTGCGGTCATGTTAACTAATGGCATGGCTATGATTGGATGCTGAAATTATGTCAGAATGCACTATAAAAGGCGCCGCCGCCATTTTAGCGTCACTGTGCTGTGAATTCAGTAAGGGACAGAACGCTGCTGTGCTGACTCTGAGGGACAGTTAGAGATTGCGATTTAGTGTACTGTGCTGTAGGCAGGCTAGCACCAACCGCTGTGTAAAGCTTCCTTTTGCCTGCAGTGTTGTTTTAACAGCTCTGCAAGGTGTGTGTGAGTGCAGGTGACGCTGCAGTTTGCTCTGCATGCAACGCTGTCTGTAGGCATCTGCACATGTCACTCACAGACTATTTTTTTTTTCCTTCAGTGTAATTCTTGCAGCTCCATGCAATTTAACTATTAGTGTGACGCGCTTCCATCCGTATCCAATACATTGGTTGCAAACACTATAGAAGTAGACAAAGGAGTAGCCTTTCACAGATTGTGATTTGTGAACAGTTGTGTTTCAGTGTTCACTTCAGTCTGTGTTTTTTATTTTTTGAGTGCACATCACGCTCCAGTTACTTGTTCAAGCACTGCTGCTTGTACTCTGCTGAGCGTGTCTCAGTGCCTCATCCTTTTCATTTATATCAAATTGTTTCTGCTCCATTCCATTTAAAATATAATCTATTAGTGTGACGCGCTTCCATCCGTATACAATACATTGGTTGCAAACACTATAGAAGTAGACAAAGGAGTAGCCTTTCACAGATTGTGAACAGTTGTGTTTCAGTGTTCACTTCAGTCTCTGCGTAATAACCACACTTAGGCCTTATAACTTTTCTGACTTTCTTTATCAATCTACCAAGATGAAGAAGTCAGTGAGTAAGGCACGTGGTCGTGGCCGTGGAGTTTCAGCAGGGAGAGGACGTGGGGATTCTGTGTCTGCTGCCACCCTCAGTGACACAGCATCCACCATTTATCCCCGTGAGCGTTCCTTTATGCGCAATTTGGTAGGAGCTCGGCGTGCCCCCCTGCTGCGGGAAGAACAAATTGAAGCCGTTGTTGGTTGGATGGCAGCCAATGCATCGACTTCAATTCCTTCCACCTCCTCTCAGGAACACAACACTGTTGAGCAACCATCTGTCTGTTCACCGCCTGTCAAATTGCCAAGGCAGTCAGAGAGTTCTGTACAGGAGCCAGCTGAGTCTCTGCTTCTGTTCTCAGAATCTGTTGGCTCGCAAACACGGGCACAGGCAAGCAGCATTCTGCAATTTGAAGAAGAGGGAGTATGCAGTGATGCGCAACAGCTGTGTCTCTCTCAATCTGAAGAGGCGGTGAGCCAGTGCCGATGGACAGCACACCGCAGAACGCATCTTATAATGATGATGAGACTCAGGTGCCAGGTTTTGTGGAGCATGGTGCTGCCCAGACCATCCAACAGCAGCAGGTGTTGGAAGAGGGTAGTGGAGATGATGAAGTCCGAGACCCAACATGGCGTGAGCAACAGGAAGGTGGTGGGAGCAGCTCTGAGGAAGAGATTGTCCCAACGGTACAAAGAGGAGGGAGAGGTAGGCTGCAGACTCGCTTGCCTGTAGCCTCCAGTTTGGCACCTGTTGGGAGCAGTTCTCTTAGAACTGTCAAAATTGGCGCTCCCATGACTTGCACTGCGTGGTCCTTTTTTGACAGACTTGTACATGATATTTGCTATGTTCAATGCAAGCTGTGTAAGCAAAAAGTTAAAAGAGGTAAAAATATCAGGAACCTGAATACCACAAATATGTGGACACATGTACGGACAAAGCACGTAGCTGAGTTCCAAAGACACACTGGAGATGTAGGCCAACCTACAGCAGCACCTACATCTTTAGGTCATGTTCGAGCCTCTACCTCCAGCTCTCACACACCTGTTTCGGCTTCCTCACAGGATCTCCATTAAAGAACCTCGGTCACTGTTGTCCATAGAGGAACTGTTATTCCACCCACTGCAGCAAGTTCACAGTCATCGTCACACTCCCAGTACAAAAAACAGCCATCGGTAGCACAGGCATGGATAAAAGACGGCCATACTCGGCAAACCATCCACGAGCACAGGCTCTGAATGCTGGCATTGCAAAACTCCTGTCCCTTGAAATGCTGTCATTCAGGCTGGTGGAGACTGACAGTTTCCGTAACTTAATGGCATTGGCAGTCCCACAATACAATGTGCCAAGCCGATTTTATTTCAGCAGGCAAGCTGTCCCTGCTCTGCAAAAACATGTCGAGGGAAACATTAAACATGCGCTACTAAACGCCGTCAGTAGCAGGGTCCACCTGACCACCGATGCGTGGACCAGTACCCATGGCCAGGGACGATACCTTTCCCTCACTGCCCATTGGGTCAATGTTGTGGAGCCGGGTACAGATCTTGCCAGTGGCGCTGTACGTGTTCTGCCAACTCCAAGGATTGCAGGAATCCAGTCTGTGCACATTGATTCCTCCTCCTACTCCAGTTCCTCAGAATCATCGCTGCACGAGCCGTCACGGTATACCTCCACATGGACCCGTGAACGCTTACCTGTTGCGACCGATATGAGCACAGCCGTGGCCAAACGTCAACAGGCCGTACTGAAATTAATTCCCATGGGGAATCGAAGCCACACAGCGCAGGAGCTCTGGGATGCCATCAAGCAGGAGAGCGACGTGTGGTTTTTGTCAGCTAATCTCCAGCCAGGCTTGGTAGTGTGTGACAATGGCCGAAATCTGGTGGCAGCTCTGGGCCTTGGCAACCTCACTCACATCTGGCACATGTGCTCAACTTGGTCGTGCAGAGTTTTTTGAGGGACTATCCGGATCTTCATGCACTGCTGCACAAGGTCCGCCTAGAGTGCGCTCACTTGCGACGTTCCAGCATGGCCAGATCGCGCATTGCAGCTCTGCAAGTCAGATTTCGCCTTCCTGAACATCGCATCATATGTGACGTACCCACCAGGTGGAATTCCACGTTACATATGTTGGAGCGGTTGTGTGAGCAGCAGCCAGCAGTAATGGAGTATCAGCTGCAACAGGCGCAATCAACTCGCAATTTGCGCCGTTCACACTTCATCACTACTGAGTGGGCCTCTATGAAGGACATCTGCGACGTTTTGCGTGCGTTTGATGTCTCAACGCGGATGGCGAGTGCAGATGATGCACTAGTCAGCATGACTGTCCCCCTTATCTGCCTGCTTCAGAAATCACTGAAAGCACTAAAGGAAGAGGTTTTGAAAGAGGTGGAGGATGAGGAGTCACAAATTCAATTACCTTCAGGACAGTCAGCGCAACGTGGTTCCTCACAAAGGGCTGGGCAGGGCTCACTTTGTGAGGAGGATGAGGAGGAGGAGGAGTCAATGGAGGAGGAAGAAATCCCTACAGAGGGAGGTACACAACGCTGTAGTCAGTATGTAGAGCGAGGGGGGGGTGATGCAGAGGAGACAGAGATGACGCCTCTTCCAGAGGACAGCCTTTATTGGCCAGTTGGGAGTCTGCAGCACATGGTTGATTTCATGCTTCAGTGCCTGAGAAACGACCGCCGCATCGCCCACATTCTCACCACGTCAGATTATTGAGTGTACACCCTCCTAGACCCTCGCTACCGGGACAACTTACAAACCCTCATCACACCGGTGAACCGGGACCGTAAAATGCAGGAGTACCATGACACACTGGTGCAATCCATACTGTTGTACATTCCAGCCGAGAGAGCTGCTGCTGCTGCTGATACTGCTTTACAAAGCAGCTCTGTGCGTCGAGGCAGTGTAGACACCTCTACAACAAGAGGGATCAGAAGCAGCGCCTCTGCACAGGGCAAGAACTGTATGTTACAAATGTGGCAAAGTTTTGTGACAGCGCCAGCAAGGTCTACACCATCCGAGACGGCTCCAGTCACCAGGAAGAAACGTTTCCGTAAGATGGTGACAGACTACTTGGCTTTCTCTCTAAGTGTACTCCCAGATGCCTCTTCCCCTTTCAAATTTTGGGTCTCTAAGTTGGATACATGGCCAGAGCTTAGCCAGTATGCATTGGAGGTGCTGGCTTGCCCTGCTGCCAGTGTATTATCTGAGCGTGTCTTTAGTGCTGCAGGTGGTGTAGTAACAGACCGTCGCATGCGACTATCCTCAGAGAATGTAGACCGGCTTACTTTTCTGAAAATGAACAAGGCATGGATCTCACCTGAATTTGCCTGTCCGTTTTCAGATTAAATAACTGTTTGGCAACGTTTTCCATGTCTCCTGTTATGTTCATCTTTCTACCACCTGAACTCTACTCCCTGGGCTACAACACCGCCATTTGTTGCTCGTAAGTAATTGGCAGGGGTACTGACTCCTGGCCAGCCTGGTTACAGCACGACAGCTGTTTCCTGGCAGTGTGAACGTCAATTATCCTCCAATAAGTTGTGCTGTCGTGTTGCATTCGGGTTAGCCGACTCTATGGTGCCTGCAGTTTAGGTGATTCCTATGTGTGCTGTGGGATATGTAAATAAAGGCGGTTTCCATTGTGACAATAGGATAAGCACCCACTGTAGGACTGTGTGATTCGGTAACTGCGGACGGCTTGCGTCCTGTCAACTTACATTTTCATGGGTGCGTTCTTCTACCCGTCCGGGGTCCAGTACCGTCAAGTGGTTCTCCCCAGTGCCTTTGGCCTAGATGCCTCCATCTCCGTATCCGAGTTCCAGCAACGTCTGCTGGTCCTTGGTAGTGCTTTGGAGCACAGGTACCTCCTGCTTAGTAACCGTGTCACAGTAACATCAGCTGGTACTCGGTTGTGACATTGCCTCTTTTCCTTCTGCTACCCGTCCGGGGTCCAGTACCGTCAAGTGGTTCTCCCCAGTGCCTTTGGCCTAGGTGCCTCCATCTCCATATCCGAGTTCCAGAAACGTCTGCTGGTCCTTGGTAGTGCTTTGGAGCACAGGTACCTCCTGCTTAGTAACCATGTCACAGTAACGTCAGCTGGTACTCGGTTGTGACATTGCCTCTTTTCCTTCTGCTACCCGTCCGGGGTCCAGTACCGTCAAGTCGTTCTCCCCAGTGCCTTTGGCCTAGGTGCCTCCATCTCCGTATCCGAGTTCCAGCAACGTCTGCTGGTCCTTGGTAGTGCTTTGGAGCACAGGTACCTCCTGCTTAGTAACCGTGTCACAGTAACGTCAGCTGGTACTCGGTTGTGACATTGCCTCTTTTCCTTCTGCTACCCGTCCGGGGTCCAGTACCGTCAAGTGGTTCTCCCCAGTGCCTTTGGCCTAGGTGCCTCCATCTCCGTATCCGAGTTCCAGCAACGTCTGCTGGTCCTTGGTAGTGCTTTGGAGCACAGGTACCTCCTGCTTAGTAACCGTGTCACAGTAACGTCAGCTGGTACTCGGTTGTGACATTGCCTCTTTTCCTTCTGCTACCCGTCCGGGTTCCAGCACAGTCAGCTGGTCCTCGTTACTTCCATTGTCTCTTGCTCCATCTGATACCCGTCAGGGTTCCAGTAACGTCAGCTGTTTCTCGGAAATTAGACGACCTTAAAGGCCACCCAGAAGAAGATGACGACAACAAGGACGACGAGCATGAAGCCAACCAGCCTGAACACCATCACAAAGAAAAAATAAAAGATTACCCAGAAGAAGATCACCAACAGGACAAAGAAGGTTAAGACAAACTACAAGATACAGAACAAGAGACAGAAGAACAATAAGCAGAAGATCAAAAAGCAGAAGAACATGAAGTATAAGACCAAAATGAAGAGCAAAATATATGCTCTAAATTCTAAGCAGAAGAAGACTAAGCAGTGTATGGGGGTGAGTCCGTTCCTCCTCGTGGTGCCCCTGGAAAATGCCTGCTGCTGCAGGCTAAACTGAACACGGACAAATACTGTTGTAATTTAAATCTTTTGTGACAGCAAGAACGGAAGGATGAACAATTCATACTATTACAGATTACAAGTACAGGAATCTCTGTCACAAATAAGAATATGATGAAGAAGATGAAGAGGAAGAAGATGAAGAATTTGAATATGAAGAAGATTAATTAGTTTAATAATAACAATATGAGTAATGTAAACAAAACATGAATAGCAAGAAGTTTAAGAAGAAGATTAAGAAGGTGAAGATGAAGAATAATTTGATGAGAAAGATGATGCTGCTGCTGAAGATTATGAAGGAGAAAGTGTGGCACTGGCAAAAGTTAAAAAGGTGAAGAGCATGGAAGTTGTGAAACATACATATTTGCCAAAATAGAAAAAAGGTTAACAACATTGTCAATTTGTTAGTCAATCCAAACGTATTTCCAAAAAAAAATATATTAATGCTATTCCAATGCATTGGGTTAAACATGTATGCCTTTATTGTCTCCTCAACCTCCCCAATACATTTTACATTAGTCTTTGTTGTTTTCCTTCATGTACAATTAACCAACAAGGCAAGAATGTTTTTTTTTAATTTCGATATTTTGTTCCCATAGACTTACATGGGACTTCCGGTATCGAAATCGGATATCGACGATATTTAGTGCTATCGGCGATACAATTTCGATACGATATTTTTAGATATCGAGCAATATCGCTCAACACTAATATCCGTATATATTTCCGGAATCACACAGACGATCACTCAGTGTGGATTTGACCGTAGTACAAGGAGCAGATATACGGTACTGTCTCAGAAGTGTACAGCTGCATACGGTATAGGGGAAAATTGCAATCTCCGTATATATTTCCAGAGTCACACACAGATAGTCAGCATGTATTTGTCCATGATACCAGCCGGTACACGGTAGTGTGTGAGTAGCGTACAGCTGTATACGGTGTGGGAAAAAATGAACACTCTGTAATTGTGCAGAAAAAAAGAATAAAATTATTATGTGTAAAAAGCAGTCTGCACAGCAGTGTACACGCAGCAATACAGCTATCAGGCAGCCTAATAACCAACGCTGCTGCACACAAGAAAATCCTCCCCTGTCACTGCACACTAACTGTACAGCACAATTGCTATCAAACAACCACAGAAGAAGTTCTCTTAACTGCCCTAACTCTCTCCCTACTGATGAACAGCGTCAGCTACAGTCATGGCCAAAAGTTTTGAGAATGACACAAATATTATATTTTCACATGATCTGCTGCCCTCTGGTTTTTATTTGTGTTTGACAGATGTCTTTATTACAGACAGAAATATAATAATTGTAAACATATGAGTAACAAAAGCTTATATTGACAGTTATAATGAGTTAATGCAGCAAGTCAATATTTGCAGTGTTGACCCTTCTTCTTCAGGACCTCTGCAATTCTCCCTGGCATGCTCTCAATCAACTTCTGGACCAAATCCTGACTGATAGCAGTCCATTCTTGCACAATCAATGCTTTCATTTTGTCAGCATTTTTAGGTTTTTGTTTGTCCGCCCGTCTCTTGATGATTGACCACAAGTTCTCAATGGGATTAAGATCTGGGGAGTTTCCAGGCCATAGACCCAAAATCTCTATGTTTTGTTCCCTGAGCCATTTAGTTATCACCTTTGCTTTATGGCAAGGTGCTCCATCATGCTGGAAAAGGCATTGTTGATTGCCAAACTGCTCTTGGAGGGTTGGGAGAAGTTGCTCTTGGAGGACATTCTAGTACCATTCTTTATTCATGGCTGTGTTTTTAGGCAAGGCTGTGAGAGAGCCGATTCCCTTGGCTGAGAAGCAATCCCACACATGAATGGTTTCAGGATGCTTAACAGTTGGCATGAGACAAGACTGGTGGTAGCGCTCACCTTGTCTTCTCCGAATGAGGCTTTTTCCTGATGTCCCAAACAATCGAAAAGGGGATTCATCAGAGAAAATAACTTTACCCCAGTCCTCAGCAGTCCGCTGCCTGTACCTTTTGCAGAATATCAGTCTGTCCATGATGTTTTTTCTGGAGAGAAGTGGCTTCTTTGCTGCCCTCCTTGAGACCAGGCCTTGCTCCAAGAGTCTCCGCCTCACAGTGCGTGCAGATGCACTCACACCTGCCTGCTGCCATTCCTGAGCAAGCTCTGCACTGCTGGTAGCCCGATCCTGCAGCTGAAACACTTTTAAGAGATGGTCCTGGCGCTTGCTGGTCTTTCTTGGGCGCCCTGGAGCCTTTTTGGCAACAATGGAACCTCTCTCCTTGAAGTTCTTGATGATGCGATAGATTGTTGACTGATGTGCAATCTTTCTAGCTGCGATACTCTTCCCTATTAGGCCATTTTTGTGCATTGCAATGATGACTGCACGTGTTTCTTTAGAGATAACCATGGTTAACAGAAGAGAAACAATGATGCCAAGCACCAGCCTCCTTTTAAAGTGTCCAGTGATGTCATTCTTACTTAATCATGACAGATTGATCTCCAGCCATGACCTCATCAACACCCACACCTGTGTTAATGGAGCAATCACTGAAAAGAGGTTAGATGGTCCTTTTAAGGCAGGGCTGCAATGATGTTGAAATGTGTTTTGGGGATAAAGTTCATTTTCCAGCCAAATATTGACTTTGCAAGTAATTGCTGTTAAGCTGATCACTCTTTATAACATTCTGGAGTATATGCAAATTGCCATTAGAAAAAGTGAAGCAGTAGACTTTGTAAAAATTAATATTTGTGTCATTCTCAACTTTTGTCCTTGACTGTACTTCTTCTCCCTACTGTTAATATCGACAGAAGTAAAATAGAGGTCGGCGGTGAGGGCTTTTATAGTCACTGACGCCCCCCAAAGCAAGCAAATCACTGCAATGCCCTTCACTAAGATGGTGGTGGACGCTGCCCATGTCATCTCGTTGCCCACAGTGTACGTCCTTGTTTATTGGCTGAGAAAAGTCGCCTGAAAGCTTACTGGGTCGACGACTGCATGGCCGACTGCACGCTATGGTCGCGTTTCGGCCAATGAAACCCGACTTTGATGAAAGTCGGCGACTTTTGAATCTGACTGACCTGTTTCGCTCAACTCTATTAAGCACATAATTATACATCTTATTTCTTGTGCTCAAGTGCATGACCTTACATTTATCCCCATTAAAGGGAATCTGTCACCCTAAATTGGCGGGATATTTAAATGATGGCAGTCAGGTCAGATGGGCGGTGTTTTGGGTACTTGCCTTAACATGTTGTTCGCCGCTGTCTCCATTATTTCTGGGAATTGTAGTCGTTGCCCTCCATATAACGCGCCTGAGCATTGTAATCTGCGGGCAAAGCATACTATGCGTGCGCAATTCAAGATTGCAATGGGCAGGTGCGTTATATGGAGGGCAACGACTACAATTCCCAGAAATAATGGAGACCGCGGCGAACAACATGTTAAGGCAAGTACCCAAAACACCGACCATCTGACCTGACTGCCATCATTTAAATATCCCGCCAATTTAGGGTGACAGATTCCCTTTAAAGCTCATCTGCCATTTATCAGCCCAAGCTTGTAGTTTACATAAATCCTCCTGTAATATTAAATTGTCCTCCTCTGTATTGATTACACTGCAGAGTTTAGTGTTATTTAGAAATTGATAGCAGTAACACATCTCTATAAGCTTTTTTTTCAAATAAAATCTTTGAACTTCTGATCTGTATTTATGTTCTGTTATGAACAAAATATGGCTTTAAGAGATTTTCAAATACCTGAATTCTTTTACTTACATTTCTTAACCCCTCTCTGACATTAGACGTACTATCCCGTCCATAAAACCCGTGCCATTCTGACCATGGACGGGATAGTACGTCATAGGCGATCAGCTGCGCTCCTGAGGGGAGCGCAGCTAATCGCCGCCGGGTGTCAGCTGATTATCACAGCTGACACCCGTGACTGCACATTAACCCCTAGCACACCGCGATCAAACATGATCGTGGTGTACTGGGGGCACAGGGGAGGATCGCGCAGGGTGGGGGCTCCCTGCGCGCCCCCCTGAGACCCTCAGACCAGCGCGATGTGATCGCGCTGTTCTGAGGGCTTCCTCCCTCCCAGGACCCGGATCCAAGATGGCGCCGGGGTCCTGGAGGGAGGCGGCTTCCTCAGTGCCTGCTGAGAGCAGGCACTGAGAAGCCTGCTGCACTGCCTGAGCGATCGCTGGTGTGACAGAGTGCTGTGCACACTGTCACACCAGCGATCTTCTCAAATACAGTGATGTCCCACCCTGGGACAAAGTAAAAAAGTTAAAAAAATAAAAATAAACATGTTATAAAAAAAAATCCAAAATAAATTTAAAAAAAAAAAAATATTCCCCAATAAATTCATTTCTTCCTGTAAATAAAAAAACAAAACAATAAAAGTACACATATTTGGTATCGCCGCGTCCGTAACGACCCCCCCTATAAAACTGTCCCACTAGTTAACCCCTTTAGTGAACCTCTTAAAAAAAAAAAACGAAGCAAAAAATCAATGCTTTATCATCATACCGCCGAACAAAAAGTGGAATAACGCGCGATCAAAAAGACCGATATAAATAAACATGGTACCGCTGAAAACGTCATCTTGTCCCGCAAAAAACGAGCCGCCATACAGCATCATCAGCGAAAAAAAAAAAAAGTTATAGCTCGCAGAATAAAGCGATGCAAAAATAATTATTTTTTATATAAAATTGTTTTTATTCTATAAAAGCGCCAAAACATAAAAAAATGATATAAATGAGGTATCGCCATAATCGTACTGACCCGAAGAATAAAACTGCTTTATCAATTTTACCACACGCGGAACAATAAAAACGCCTCCCCCAAAAGAAATTCATGAATTGCTGATTTTTGTTCATTCTAACCTCCCAAAAATCGAAATAAAAAGCGATCAAAAAATGTCACCTGCTCAAAAATGGTACAAATAAAAACGTCAACTCGTACCGCAAAAAATAATACCTCACATGACTCTGTGGGCCAAAATATGCAAAAATTATAGCTCTCAAAATGTGGCGATGCAAAAAACTATTTTTGCAATAAAAAGCGTCTTTTAGCGTGACAGCTGCCAATCATAAAAACCCGCTATAAATAGTAAATCAAACCCCCCTTTATCACCCCCTTAGTTAGGGAAAAATAATAAAATTAAAAAAATGTATTTATTTCAATTTTCCCATTAGGGTTAGGGTTAGGGTTGCGGCTAAAGTTAGGGTTAGGGTTGGCGCTAAAGTTAGGATTAGGGTTAGGGTTGGGATTAGGGGTGTGTTAGAGATAGGTTTGTGGTTAGGGTTGGGACTAGGGTTAGGGGTGTGTTGGGGTTAGGGTTGGAGTTAGAATTGGGGGTTTCCGCTGTTTAGGCACATCAGGGGCTCTCCAAATGTGACATGGCGTCTGATCTCAATTCCAGCCAATTCTGCGTTGAAAAAGTCAAACGGTGCTCCTTCACTTCTGAGCTCTGCCATGCGTCCAAACAGTAGTTTATCCCCACATATGGGGTATCAGCGTACTCTGGACCCCAAGAGTTATTGTGCAATTTGTCCTATTTCTTCTGTTACCCTTGGGAAAATAAAAAACTGGGGGCGAAAATATCATTTTTGTACAAAAAAAATTATTTTTTTGTTTTTACGGCTGTACATTATAAACTTCTGTGAAGCACTTGGGGCTTCATAGCGCTCACCACACACCTAGATAAGTTCCTTGTGGGGTCTATTTTCCAAAATGGGGTCACTTGTTGGGGATTTCCACTGTTTAGGCGCATCAGGTGCTCTCCAAATGCGACATGACGCCCCCAGACCATTTCATCAAAGTCTGAAATCCAAAACGTCACTACTTCCCTTCCGAGCCCCAACGTGTACCCATACAGTAGTTTTCTCCCACATATTGGGTATCAGCGTACTCAGGACAAATTGGGCAACAACTTTTGGGGTCCAATTTCTCCTGTTACCCTTGTAAAAATAAAATATTGGGGCGAAAAAATCATGTTTGCAAAAAAAAAAAAGATTTTTTATTTTTACGGCTGTGCGTTATAAACTTCTGTGAAGCACTTCGGGGTTCAAAGTGCTCACCACACATCTAGATAAGTTCCTTGTGGGGTCTATTTTCCAAAATGGGGTCACTTGTGGGGGGTTTCCACTGTTTAGGCGCATCAGGGGCTCTCCAAATGCGACATGACGCACCCAGACCATTCCATCAAAGTCTGCAATCCAAAACGTCACTACTTCCCTTCCGAGCCCTGACGTGCGCCCATACAGTAGTTTTCTCCCACATATTGGGTATCAGCGTACTCAGGACAAATTGGACAACAACTTTTGGGGTCCAATTTCTCCTGTTACCCTTGTGAAAATAAAATATTGGGGGCGAAAAAAAATCATTTTTGTAAAATAAAAAAAGATTTTTTATTTTTACGGCTGTGCGTTATAAACTTCTGTGAAGCACTTTGGGGTTCATAGTGCTCACCACACATCTAGACAAGTTCCTTGTGGGGTCTATTTTTAAAAATGGGGTCACTTTTGGGGGGTTTCCACTGTTTAGGCGCATCAGGGGCTCTCCAAATGCGACATGACGCACCCAGACCATTCCATCAAAGTCTGCAATCCAAAACGTCACTACTTCCCTTCCGAGCCCTGACGTGCGCCCATACAGTAGTTTTCTCCCACATATTGGGTATCAGCGTACTCAGGACAAATTGGACAACAACTTTTGGGGTCCAATTTCTCCTGTTACCCTTGTGAAAATAAAATATTGGGGGCGAAAAAAAATCATTTTTGTAAAATAAAAAAAGATTTTTTATTTTTACGGCTGTGCGTTATAAACTTCTGTGAAGCACTTTGGGGTTCATAGTGCTCACCACACATCTAGACAAGTTCCTTGTGGGGTCTATTTTTAAAAATGGGGTCACTTTTGGGGGGTTTCCACTGTTTAGGCGCATCAGGGGCTCTCCAAATGCGACATGACGCACCCAGACCATTCCATCAAAGTCTGCAATCCAAAACGTCACTACTTCCCTTCCGAGCCCTGACGTGCGCCCATACAGTAGTTTTCTCCCACATATTGGGTATCAGCGTACTCAGGACAAATTGGACAACAACTTTTGGGGTCCAATTTCTCCTGTTACCCTTGTGAAAATAAAATATTGGGGGCGAAAAAAATCATTTTTGTAAAAAAAAAAGGATTTTTTATTTTTACGGCTGTGCGTTATAAACTTCTGTGAAGCACTTTGGGGTTCAAAGTGCTCACCACACATCTAGATAAGTTCCTTGTGGGGTCTGTTTGCCAAAATGGGGTCACTTATGGGGGGTTTCCACTGTTTAGGTGCATCAGGGGCTCTCCAAATGTGACATGACGCCCCCAGACCATTCCATCAAAGTCTGCAATCCAAAACGTCACTACTTCCCTTCCGAGCCCTGACGTGTGCCCATACAGTAGTTTTCGCCCAAATATTGGGTATCAGTGTACTCAGGACAAATTGGACAACAACTTTGGGGTTCCAATTTCTTCTGTTACCCTTGTGAAAATAAAATATTGGGGGCGAAAAAATCATTTTTGTAAAAAAAAAAAAAATTTTTTATTTTACGGCTGTACGTTATAAACTTTAGTGAAACACCTGGGGGTTCAAAGTTCTCACCACACATCTAGATAAGTTCCTTGAGGGGTCTAGTTTCCAAAATGGTGTCATTTATGGGGGTTTCCACTGTTTAGGCAGATCAGGAGCTCTCCAAACACGACATGGCGTCCAGCCAATTCTGCGTTGAAAAAGTCAGACGGCGCTCCTTCCCTTCCAAACTCTGCCATGCACCCAAACAGTGGTTTACCCCCACATATGGGGTATCAGCGCACTCAGGACAAATTGCACAATAACTTTTGGAGTCTTGTTACCCTTGGAAAAATAAAAATTGGGGTGAATAGATCATTTTTGTGGAAAAAATATGATTTTTAAATTTTACGGCTCTACGTTATAAACTTGTGTGAAGCACTTGGGGGTTCAAATTGCTCATCAAAAATCTAGATAAGTTCCTTAGGGGGTCTAGTTTCCCAAATGGGGTCATTTGTGGGGGGTTTCCACTGTTTAGGCACATCAGGGGCTCTCCAAATGCAACATGGCATCCAAACTCAATTCCAGCCAATTTTGGTTGGAAAAAGTCAAATGGTGCTCCTTCCATTCCGAGCTCTGCCGTGCGCCCAAACAGTGGTTCCCCCCCACATATGGGGTATCAGCGTACTCAGGACAAATTGTACAACAACTTATGTGGTCCAATTTCTCCTGTTACCCTTGGGAAAATAAAAAATTAGTGACTAAAAGATAATTTTTGTGGGAAAAAAATAGGATTTTTTATTTTCATGCCCGGGCATTATAAACTTGTGTTAAGCACTTGGGGGTTCAAAGTGCTCACCAAAGATCTAGATAAGTTCCTTAGGGGGTCTAGTTTCCAAAATGGGGTCACTTGTGGGGGGTTTCCACTGTTTAGGCTCATCTGGGGCACTGCAAACGGAATATGACCCCCATTAACGTCTGCATTCCAAAACGTTACTACTTCCTTTCCAAGCCCTGCCGTGCGCCCAAACAGTTCCCCCCCCCACATATGGGGTATCAGCGTACTCAGGACAAATTGGACAACAACTTTTGGGGTCCAATTTCCTTGGGAAAATTCAAAAATTTGGGACTAAAAAATCATTTTTGTGGAAAATTGATTTTTTTTTTTTTTCACACCCAGGCTTTATAAACTTTTGTGAAACACTTGAGGGTTCAAAGTGCTCACAACAGATCTAGATAAGTACCTTAGGGGGTCTAGTTTCCAAAATGGTGTCACTTGTGGGGGGTTTCCACTGTTTAGGCGCATCAGGGGCTCTCCAAACGCGACATGGCATCCAATCTAAATTCCAGCCAATTTTAGTTTGAAAAAGTCAAACGTCGCTCCTTCCCTTACGAGCTCTGCCGAGTACCCAAACAGTGATTTTCCTCCACATATGGGGTATTGGCATACTCAGGAGAAATTGCATAACAACCTTATCTGTCCATTTTCATGCATATCTAATCACATATGGAAATGTCATTATTAATTTGCAATTAACAAGAGAGTTATAGAAAAGCATTAATTGTGTAAAAGTTGAGCATACAGTAACTATCATTAATTCAATAAATGTATGAGCAGTCATTTCTAAAAGTCATACCTGGGGCATGTCATTATTGAGGTTTAATATTTCCCTGAAAAACACTCTTTCTTTAAATCCACACTTCTGATAGGGCGTTTAACTCTTTTGAGGTAACAAAGTTAAAAGCTCTAAACTTACCTAAGAGTTATTTAGAGCCAAAATTACCCCATATTGTAACTGGCAATATTGGCCGCAGTATCTGCTTCTTTTTGCCAGGCGCTGCCATATTCACTCTTTGGATGGCCCTGTTTATGAAGGTTGCATCATTGCCAGTTTCACTGGGCAGCTCAAGTGCTATTCAACTAGTAATACTAGCATGGCTGTAACTTTTGGTGCCACCCAGTCAGGGAACAGGGTGGACATACCTTAGATGCAACTTGTACAGCCAACACAGGGGCCCAAGAGGTAAAGGGGTATACTTCCACTTCCAAAGCTGGTGGAAATGTGCATTATGATGAGCTATTGGACTGCAAAGGTCAAATATATTGTTTCTGCCCAGGGGCCTTCTTCTGAATGTATCTGCTACAGGATACAGGATATGGCAGAATGCGTGTTCACTGTCCAGCTGCTCAGCACAAGGAATCAGCTAACAACTGAGTATCAGTTTAGATTAACAGACTGCATTCATCAATTAGCATTACCACACAATACCTAAACTCCCAACAGTCTGTTAGGAGTTACCCTTTTTGTTTTGTTTTCTCATTGTACTCTGGTGCTACTTCTGTTTGTTCTCTATGCTCCAATTTTGATTTGGCTTGGGAGCCTGAAAAAGTTTCTTCTGTTACTCCACCTTACCATGACCCCACTTAGTCTGACTTCACTTTAACTGAAGTCAGACTAACCACACTTGTTTTCCTGTCTACAGTTTGTCCATTGAATCTGTCCTTGTTTTGTCTCTCCTGATATTGACCTGGCTTTCTTTAACCATCCTTGTCTCCAGCCCGCTCCTCCAGTCAACAGGTACTGAACGCAACCAAGAGGGCCCTATTGTTAGTCTACATCCTTGTATTGGAGTTAAAGGTGAAGTATGGGGTTCCTCTGGGACCTCCTAGTTGGAGTTGCTAGTGACATGTCTGTCCAATATAGCCACTTTTGGGGTGACAGCTTCTGATAGAGATTGCATTTCTACCATTTTTTTTATTTATTTTTTAAAATGAATCTCGCCCAGTATATTGAATATGTATGAATGATAAACAGTTCCAAAAACTTTTTAAGTTTTACTGAGTTATTCTTTACACATCTTTTCATATTCAGCATAAGAAAATGTGACTCAACATTTCTGCTAAATGGTAATCTATTAGCCCAACTAATTGATATATTACTATTGAAGCTGTCTCTAAAACTTCTAAGTGTCTCAGTGGCAGGTAATACATGATTGATGCACTTTATTCCATTTAGAATTGTTTTTTTGGTGATATTTTTTCTTTGGCTTTTTTGTTGTTGTGTTTTGTTAATAACAGGAATACATCATTGTCATCTTCTGTTTTACTTACAATACTAAAATATTCACTTAGGAAATGCATAGAAAAATGTAAGAGAGACTTTATACCCATAATAAGCATTTTTGTTACAGCAAATAGGTTAATGTGAGTTAGAGTTCTTCAAATCTGGGAAAGAAGCCAAACAAATGATATTAAATCTGCAGAGTAAGCAGTTTGTAAAGCTTTATTCAATATATACAGCAGCCCGGATAGGAAAATATTACACTGAAAATGTATATCTAAAGAGGCAAAGTTATCATTATTTTGTGACAAAAGTAATAAATGACCTGTTTAACAATAAACAAACTTGAATCTTAGAGTGGCTAAGAGGTCGATCCATGCATAATGCATTGGCTTGGGCATTGCAGACAAGCCTCTGTAAATTACAATAGTTCCAAACTGGGCAAGATCATTTGGTGTTTATAGCTATCGCTTTCTTAAAAACTACACTTAAATGTCTGTATTAAGCATAGCACAAATGTACCCAGAGCAGCAAGTTGGATTCAAGATGATATAGAATCCCTGCCTCTGAGTTAACACTCTGAAAAGGGTTCAATAAGGTGATGAATTATTTAGTTAAAGTATATAACAAACACAAAATTAAAGAAAAGCAGAACGCCGCTTGAAACACATTGAAGGTTTTCATTAGAATTCATAGTTCTGGCAAGGAAACAGACAAACAATGTAAAAAAAGCTATGCAAATAATCTCAAAGTCCAATAGTACTCTGTGTCATATTTCTAAACAATGTAACAGTGAATATTTCTGTATTACAATGCTAATATTCATATCATAAACAGCTTGCCGATTCTTTGTAGTGCAAAATAAATTTCTGCTATTTACTTAAAAGTCTAGTTCATGGCTGAAACTGTTATGATTTCGTAACTGAGGAGTGCAGGTAAAAAAGGCAATACACCAGAGCAGTTGGAATCTATGAGATTGCAGTACCCTGACTAACCACCACAACTAGAGGCAGCCGTGGAGCGTTCCTACGTTGGTCCTAGACGCCTCGTCACAGCCTGAGAAACTAACTATACCTAAAGATAGAAAGAGGAAAGCTATCTGCCCCGGAGCAGATCCCCAAAGATGATAGAAAGCCCCCAAACATGTAATGGCGGTTAGACAAGAAGAAATACTGACACAGACAGAAAATAGTATGAGCAAACGTTGGGGCCCAAACTATCTAAATATAAAAGGATAGGAAGGGCACTTACTGCAATTCCAAAAAACCCTGAAAAGCACCAACTCTACTAATTTCAAAAACACCTGAGATCACACGACCTCTACCACCTAAATTAGATCTCTGGTGTAACAAAATCAAAACAGCAGCCACTGAAAAAACTGGAAAAAGCAAATGTACAAAACATCAGTGGCTGAACTAAACTGAGAGGGCAAAAGCCCCCGGAGGGGACCCCGAAGGCCCCCACAGAAGTGCAGGACAAAATGCAAAAATCAAGCACAAAAACAAAAAGAAGAAAATGTCTTATTAGCAGGAGATGCAGACACGACACAGCAGGCTACAAAGGAAACAGGAATCAAGGATTGAGACCAGAACAATTGATCACCGGCAACCCTGATGGGAAGGCGACTCCCTTAAATAGACCAGTCAGTAACACCTGATTCCCAATCCTCACAATCTTCACTGGACAGTCCAGTACCACTTGTAACCACCAGAGGGAGCCTCTGCTCAGAACTCATTTCAAGTCCATTCACAACAGTACCCCTTGAGGAGGGGTCACCGAACCCTCACTTGAGCAACCAGGTCGGTCAGGATGAGTTCTATGATATGCACAAATGAGTCTCCTAGCATGGATGTCCGAAGCAAACACCCAAGAATTGTCTTCCTGACCATAACCTCTCCACTTAACCAAATACTGGAGTTTCCGTCAAGAAAAACGAGAATTCAATATTTTCTCAACCACAAACTCCATATTGCCCTCAACCAGAACAGGGTCAGGAGGCAAAGCAGTAGGAACCACTGGCTCAACAAACCTCTTCAACAAGGACTTGTGGAACACGTTATGGATCTTAAATGTCCCTGGAAGAAGCAAACGAAAAGAAACAGGATTAAGAATCTCCATGATCTTATAAGGTCCAATGAACCTAGGCTTAAATTTAGGAGATGCCACTCTCATAGGAATATTTTTTGAGGACAACCAGACCAAGTCCCCCACTTTAAACCGAAGACCATCAGTCCTATGCCGGTTAGCAAACCGCTGGGCCCTCTCCTGAGAGAGGGACAACCTCTCCACTACCTGGTCCCAAATCTGTTGCATACGCTCCACAACAGAGTCAACACCTGGACAGGTAGAAGCCTCCGTCTGTCCTGAAGAAAATTGAGGGTGAAACCCAGAATTACAGAAAAATGGAGACATCAAAGTGGCAGAGCTAGCCCTATTATTAAGAGCAAACTCAGCCAAAGGCAAAAAAGAGACCCAGTCATCCTGATCACCAGACACAAAGCATCTTAGATAAGTCTCCAATGTCTGGTTTGTTCTCTCAGTTTGACCATTGGTCTGAGGATGAAACGCCGAGGAGAAAGACAACTGAACACCAAGCTTAGAACAAAAGGTCCTCCAAAATCTGGAAACAAACTGGACTCCTCTGTCAGACACAATGTTCTCAGGAATGCCGTGTAAACGAACCACGTGCTGAAGGAACAAAGGCACCAATTCAGAGGAGGAAGGCAACTTAGGTAATGGCACAAGATGTATCATCTTAGAAAACCTATCACAAATCACCCAGATGACGGTCATTCTCTGAGAAACAGGGAGATCGGAAATGAAATCCATAGAGATATGGGTCCCTGACATCACGAGACAAGGTAGGCCACCAAAAGGACCGACTAACCAAGTCTCTGGTACCAAAAATTCCGGGATGACCGGCCAACGCGGAACAATGAATCTCAGACATCACACTCTTTCTCCACTGGTCCGGGACAAACAATTTCCCAACAGGGCAGCGCTCGGGCCTATCTTCCTGACACCCCTTCAGAGCCAGTCTCAAATTGGGCGAGATGGCGGAAAGAACTACACCTTCTTTCAAAATAACAGAAGGATCAGATACCTCAGGAGAGTCCGCAAGGAAACTCCTCGAGAGGGCATCCGCCTTAACATTCTTAGTGCCAGGAAGAAAGGAAACCACAAAATTAAAACGTGTGAAAAACAAGGCCCACCTGGCCTGTCTAGGATTAAGTCGCTTGGCAGATTCCAGATAAACCAGATTCTTATGGTCCGTAAGGACCACCACCTGATGTTTGGCTCCCTCCAGCCAATGTCTCCACTCTTCAAAAGCCCACTTTATGGCCAATAACTCCCGATTACCCACGTCATAATTACGTTCAGTAGGAGAAAATTTTCGAGAGAAAAAGGCACAAGGGTTACTTTTAGAGGTCTCTGGATCTCTTTGGGACAAAACGGCACCTGCCCCAATTTCAGAGGCATCAACCTCCACCTGAAATGGCAGAGAAACATCAGGCTGCCATAGAACAGGAGCAGAAGTGAATCTCTGCTTAAGTTCCTGAAATGCAGAGACTGCCTCAGGAGGCCAATTCACCACATCAGAACCCTTTTTGGTCAAATCAGTTAATGGTTTAACAATAACCGAGAAATTACCAATAAATTTACGATAAAAATTGGCAAAACCCAAAAATCTTTGAAGAGCCTTTAATGAAGTAGGTTGGACCCAATCACAGATGGCCTGAACCTTGAACGGGTCCATTTCAATAACAGAGGGGGACAAAATGAATCCCAAAAATGAGATCCTTTGTACGCCAAAAAGACACTTTGATCCCTTCACATACAGAGCATTCTCTCTCAAAATCTGGAATACATTTCGAACATGTTTCACATGAGAGTCCCAGTCATTAGAAAAAATCAAGATATCATCCAAATAAACAATCAGAAATTTATCCACAAAATCCCTGAAAATGTCATTCATGAAGGACAGGAAGACAGAAGGAGCATTAGTGAGCCCAAAGGGCATCACAATGTACTCAAAATGCCCCTCAGGGGTGTTAAATGCCGTCTTCCATTCATCCCCATGCTTAATGCGAATAAGGTTATATGCCCCCCTGAGGTCAAGCTTGGTAAACCAAGTAGCGTTTTTCACCCTGGAAAACAGGTCAGAAATCAAGGGTAACGGATATTGATATTTCACAGTAATATTGTTCAAAAGACGATAATCAATACACGGCCTTAATGAACCATCCTTTTTGGCCACAAAGAAAAAAACCGGCACCTAAGGGTGAAGAGGATGGTCTGATATGACCCTTCTCCAATGACTCCTTGATATAAGACCGCATAGCGTCATGTTCAGGTACAGACAAGTTAAAAAGGTGACCTTTAGGGAATTTACTACCAGGCACTAATTCAATAGCGCAGTCATAGCTCCTATGGGGAGGCAAGGATGCAGATTTACTTTCGCTTAACACATCAGAAAAATCAATCAAAAAGTCAGGAACATCCTGAGCCTGGGGGGAGGCAGAAAAAACAGGAGTGTTGGTATTAACACATTGGCAGCCCCAACTGGTTATAGACACAGATTTCCAATCCAAAACAGGATTATGAGACTGTAACCAAGGGAAACCCAGCACGATAATGTCATGCAGATTATACAGAACCAAAAATTTGCAGCTCTCCTGATGATCAGGTTCAACCCTCATTATCACCTGAGTAGAGAACTGAGGTTTATTCTCAGCCAAAGGGGTAGAATCGATCCCCAGTAGGGGAATAGACTTCTGTAGGGGTATCAAGGGAAACCCGCAACGTTTAGCAAAATCAAAATCCATCAGGTTAATAGCTGCTCCCGAATCAACGAAAGCCTGAGCAGAAAATGAGGACAGAGAGCATATCAGAGTAACAGTTAATAAAAACTTAGTCTGAACACTACCCAAGACAACTGAGCGTGCAAAACGTCTTCCCCGCTTAGGGCAGACTGAAATAGCATGGGAGGCATCACCACAGTAGAAACATAACCCATTGCGCTTTCGAAACTCATGACGCTGTGACCCAGAAACCACTCTATCACACTGCATGGGTTCAGAAGCAGGTTCACAAGGCAACACTATTCCACGCATACTTCTCCGCTCACGCAAACGTCTGTCAATTTGAATCGCTAATGACATAGAATCATTGAGACCAGAGGGGACAGGGAATCCCACCATAACATCCTTTACATTATCTGACAGACCCTTCCGAAAAAGGGCTGCCAAAGCGTCGTCATTCCATTTGGTCAGGACTGCCCACCTGCGGAATCTCTGACAGTATAACTCAGCGTCATCAAGCCCCTGATTTAATGCCAACAAGGCTTTTTCAGCTTGATCAGTGACATTAGGCTCATCGTACAATAACCCCAAGGCCTGAAAAAATGCATCAACATCACTCAAAACAGGATCCTCAGGTGTCAGGGAAAAAGCCCAATCCTGAGGATCGCCGCGCAGGAGAGAGAGATGACAATTTGAACCTGCTGCGCTGCGTTCCCTGAGGACTTAGATTTTAAGGCAAAAAACAATTTACAATTATTTTTGAAATTCAGAAATTTGGCTCGATCCCCCAAAAACAAATCTGGCATGGGAATCCTAGGCTCCACAACAGGCAACCCAGCAAGATAGGTAGCAATACTCCGAACCTCAGTGGCAAGCTGATCCACACGGCCAGACAACTGTGCAAACTCCTTTTGAGAGAAAAAAAAAATCCTCCCCAGCACCCAGAGATACAGAGGGAAAAAAAAAAAAAAAAAGCAACAAACAGAAAAATATCTCTGACAACTCTGACAACCTTTTTTTTTTCTTTCACAATATTTTTCCCTTCTGTGAGTACCATATAATTTTCAGTTTTTGGCCGGTGATACTGTTATGATTTGGTAACTGAGGAGTGCAGGTAAAAAAGGCAATACACCAGAGCAGTTGGAATCTATGAGATTACAGTACCCTGACTAACCACCACAACTAGAGGCAGCCGTGGAGCGTTCCTACGTTGGTCCTAGACGCCTCGTCACAGCCTGAGAAACTAACTATACCTAAAGATAGAAAGAGGAAAGCTATCTGCCCCGGAGCAGATCCCCAAAGATAATAGAAAGCCCCCAAACATGTAATGGCGGTTAGACAAGAAGAAATACTGACACAGACAGAAAATAAGAACACTTTTAGTGGTAGTCAGAATATTTAGAGACACCACAAGGTAGTATAAAAATACAAAATACTTTATTAACATTGAATATCAATACATAAATGCATGAGATAATGAAAAGGTACAGGAAACACAAAACTAAGAGGGACACTATACCATAGTGGAAACATGACTACAGCAATAAGGCATAAAATATCTATTATCCCTGAGATAATTCTGCTGGGTTGATATAATTCACCGATCGATAAAGAGGCTAATAATGACCATATACGATTGAATTATCAATACCAAAATGCCATAACAAGCCCCTAAGCGACTGGGGAACTACAAAAAAACAGTGCTTTTAATGCTAGCATACACTGCTGCAAAGAGTATTCCCAATCACCCTGGATGAATGAACAAAACAACCCATGGGGATATAAAAGGTAACGGTGGTCAATGAATAACCTACCACTGGATTGCTGAGATTCCACACGGACGTCCCTCTGCCCCGACGCGCGTTTCGCACTGCTTCTTCCTGGAGGCGTGACAGGGCAGGGGGACGCCCGGTTTAAATAAGACCAACATACCGATAGCACAATCACCATTCATCAGAAACCCCTGTGTTAATCCATGGTCCAGCCTTGTGAATAAACCAATTGCGCCTGCGCTATCAGCGCCATCTCTTCTGGCCAATAATGGATCGCTAAGAGCGGTGGTCATCCGAATGAAAGGTCCTGTTAGTCTCAATAAGAATACACCACAGTATTGCGTCATAGTCACATGATATCAACCATCCAATCACAGGACTCCATCTCCTCACGTGACCAACAGGTCCTATGTACCAGAAGAGAAATCACCACTGCACCTGTGCAAAGGGTACAGGCATATCCATGGAAACACGGGACCATGAAAAAATGTGCGATTCACCTGGCCCGATCACATAAGAGTCCAATACACTAGCGGATTACCGCAACATCATTATAAAGGCACAATAACATTGACATAAAGCCGCACTGAAAAAATGGGGGATATTGGATATCTAGGTGGGGGTGAATATCGGCGCATACCGAGCCATGCGGTACCGCAATGAAAGGAGGGGAATCAAGCGGTCACATGCCTGGGACGGCAAAGCCGGAGGGCTTATGCTCGACCCCAAGCATGTGGAGACAGCGTGACGTCCCTCAGCAGCCCGCATGACCAGCACGCGCACCACCCCCACCCCCAATGATACAACATATAACATATATGAAACGTCCCAGGCATGTGACCGCTTGATTCCCCTCCTTTCATTGCGGTACCGCATGGCTCGGTATGCGCCGATATTCACCCCCACCTAGATATCCAATATCCCCCATTTTTTCAGTGCGGCTTTATGCCAATGTTATTGTGCCTTTATACTGATGTTGCGGTAATCCGCTAGTGTATTGGACTCTTATGTGATCGGGCCAGGTGAATCGCACATTTTTTCATGGTCCCGTGTTTCCATGGATATGCCTGTACCCTTTGCGCAGGTGCAGTGGTGATTTCTCTTCTGGTACATAGGACCTGTTGGTCAGTGAGGAGATGGAGTCCTGTGATTGGATGGTTAATATCATGTGACTATGACGCAATCCTGTGGTGTATTCTTATTGAGACTAACAGGACCTTTCATTCGGATGACCACCGCTCTTAGCGATCCATTATTGGCCAGAAGAGATGGCGCTGATAGCGCAGGCGCAATTGGTTTATTCACAAGGCTGGACCATGGATTAACACAGGGGTTTCTGATGAATGGTGATTGTGCTATCGGTATGTTGGTCTTATTTAAACCGGGCGTCCCCCTGCCCTGTCACGCCTCCAGGAAGAAGCAGTGCGAAACGCGCGTCGGGGCAGAGGGACGTCCGTGTGGAATCTCAGCAATCCAGTGGTAGGTTATTCATTGACCACCGCTACCTTTTATATCCCCATGGGTTGTTTTGTTCATTCATCCAGGGTGATTGGGAATACTCTTTGCAGCAGTGTATGCTAGCATTAAAAGCACTGGTTTTTTGTAGTTCCCCAGTCGTTTAGGGGCTTGTTATGGCATTTTGGTATTGATAATTCAATCGTATATGGTCATTATTAGCCTCTTTATCGATCGGTGAATTATATCAACCCAGCAGAATTATCTCAGGGATAATAGATATTTTATGCCTTATTGCTGTAGTCATGTTTCCACTATGGTATAGTGTCCCTCTTAGTTTTGTGTTTCCTGTACCTTTTCATTATCTCATGCATTTTATGTATTGATATTCAATGTTAATAAAGTATTTTGTATTTTATACTACCTTGTGGTGTCTCTAAATATTCTGACTACCACTAAAAGTGTTCTCATTGATTGGCTGTAGTATAAATTAGTTTTATTACATTTTGTGGGCACATATTGTGAAAGAACAGACAGAAAATAGTATGAGCAAACGTTGGGGCCCAAACTATCTAAATAGAAAAGGATAGGAAGGGCACTTACTGCAATCCCAAAAAACCCTGAAAAGCCCCAACTCTACTAATTTCAAAAACACCTGAGATCACACGACCTCTACCACCTAAATTAGTTCTCTGGTGTAACAAAATCAAAACAGCAGCCACTGAAAAAACTGGAAAAAGCAAATGTACAAAACATCAGTGGCTGAACTAAACTGAGAGGGCAAAAGCCCCGGAGGGGACCCCGAAGGCCCCCACAGAAGTGCAGGACAAAATGCAAAAATCAAGCACAAAAACAAAAAGAAGAAAATGTCTTATCTGTTAGCAGGAGATGCAGACACGACACAGCAGGCTACAAAGGAAACAGGAATCAAGGATTGAGACCAGAACAATTGATCACCGGCAACCCTGATGGGAAGGCGACTCCCTTAAATAGACCAGTCAGTAACACCTGATTCCCAATCCTCACAATCTTCACTGGACAGTCCAGTACCGCTTGTAACCACCAGAGGGAGCCTCTGCTCAGAACTCATTTCAAGTCCATTCACAACATGAAACATTTTATATGTTTCTTACTTTCTTCTTGGTTTCTTTCAAATATAAGATTTACAGAATTATAAACCCTATAAAAATATATTCACAGTGCACAAATTTCAAATATTAGTGTCTGAAGATGGAAGTAGTAGTCGCAACTTAAAATGATCAAATTTAAATAATATGCAACTCCCAGACAGAACACTGTTAACTTCTTCAAGCCATGGGCATTTTTATTTTTTCATTTTCATTTTTTTTTCCTCCCCTTCTTCTAAGAGCCATGCATTTTTATTTTTCTGTCAATATAGCCAAATTAGGGCTTGTTTTATTGTGGGGTGAGTTGTACTTGAATGAGAATATTGATTTTTCCATATAGAGTACTGAAAAATGGGACACAAATTACAAGTGCGGTGAAATTGCCCAAAAAAAAAATACAATTCCACAATTGTTTTTTGGGTTTTAAATTTACCATGTTCACTATATGATAAAACTAACCTGGCGGTATGATTGCTCTGGTCAGTACGAGTATGCACTAAACATTAAATGTGAAATAGGTGGGCACCACACAACATCTAAAAGGTTAAATTCCCTACATCACCAGGTGCAACCATTATGCTGAAGGGTTATGAAAGTTGTATAAGAGAAAAGAGCACAATAAAGGTGCACACACAGTATACATCAAATGTATAAAAAAGGCTTTATTGAAGAAAATGCCAAAAAGACAAATAAACAATTTAAAACAATTAAAAACCGCGTATAAAACGACATTCACATAAGGAGGTGTGCGGGCAACTCGAATGTTGTTCTAGACACTTAATGAAATATTTATAGACAACTTGTGTCATATACACTATATTTGTATATTACACCATAGGGTAATAGAATAAATAAATAAAATATGGACCAATGAGGAGAGTAGTGCACAAGATGGAACTGAATAAATGACAATCACAATCACAATGCGGATTGTGATTGTCATTTTTAAAATTGTTTATTTGTCTTTTTGGCATTTTCTTCAATAAATCCTTTTTTTATATATTTGATATATACTGTGTGTGCACCTTTCTTGCGCTCCTTTCCTTATACAACTTTTATGCACTAAACACAACACAACAGAAAATTGAAACTATCAATATCCCAATAATACTAAATTATACAACTTTATCAAAGAATCGTTTAGCATAAGAGAGCAGGGGGACAGAGAAAATACGTATATTGTAAAAAGGGTGCATGTCCAACAAGGAATCAATATACTGCTCACCAGTGTTGGCTTCAGGTTTTCGTGGGCCCCGGGCGAAAGAGTCTCAGTGGACCCCCTTAACACATACCACAATTCATGATACACAGATACGGCAGAGAAATATAGGTATAGTACAATGCCAAAGATTTCACTTCTTCCATTACATGAGTGATATCTATTGTAAATTAGAGTTGAGCGATACTTTCCGATATCCAAAATATCGGAATCGGAATGGTATCGCCGATACCCAAAAAATATCGGCGATACCCGATACGATACCGGAAATCCAATGTAAGTCTATGGGAACAAAATATTGGAATTAAAAAAACCCCATTCTTGCCTTGTTGGTTAATTGTACATGAAGGAAAACAACAAAGAGTAATGTAGAATGTATTGCGGAAGGTTGAGGAGACATTAAAGGCATAGATGTTTAACCCAATCAAATGGAATAGCATAAATATTTTTTTTTTAAAGATGTTCGGATTGACGAAGAAATTGACAATGTTGTTAACGTTTTTTCTATTTTGGCAAATATGTATATTTCACAATTCCATGCTCTTCACCTTTTTAACTTTTGACACACTTTCTCCTTCATAATCTTCAGCAGCATCATCTTTATCATCAAATTATTCTTCATCTTCACCTTCTTTATCTTCTTCTTAAACTTCTTGCTATTCATCTTTTTGTTAACATTACTCATATTCTTCTTATTAAACTATTATTCTTATTCATATTGTACTTCATCTTCTTCATCATATTCTTATTTGTGACAGAGAATCCTGTACTTGTAATCTGTCAAAGTATGAATTTTTCATCCTTCCGTTCTTGCTGTCACAAAAGATTTAAATTACAACAGTATTTGTCCGTGTACAGTTTAGCCTGCAGCAGCAGGCATTTTCCAGGGGCACCACGAGGAGGAACGGACTCACCCCCATACACTGCTTAGTCTTCTTCTGCTTATAATTTAGGGCATATATTTTGCTCTTCATTTTGGTCTTATACTTCATGTTCTTCTGCTTTTTGATCTTCTGCTTATTGTTCTTAAGTCTCTTGTTCTGTATCTTGTAGTTTGTCTTAACCTTCTTAGTCCTGTTTGGTAATCTTTTATTTCTTCTTTGTGATGGTGTTTAGGCTGGTTGGCTTGATGCTCGTCGTCCTTGTGGTCGTCATCTTCTTCGGGGTGGTCATCAGGGTCGTCGTCTTCATTGTTGGAGATCCAGAGTGATTACCCAAAAAAGCATTGAAAAAATCTTCAATTTGTAAATGTAGCAGAAGGTACAAGAGTCAATGCAAGTAACGAGGACCAGCTGACTGTGCTGGAACCCGGAGGGGCAGCAGAAGGAAAAGAGCCAATGGCACAACCGAGGACCAGCTGACGTTACTGGGACACGGTTACTAAGCAGGAGGTACCTGTGCTCCAAAGCACTACCAAGGACCAGCAGACGTTGCTGGAACTCGGATACCGAGATGGAGGCACCTAGGCCAAAGGCAGTGCGGAGAACCAGCTGACGGTACTGGAACCCGGACGGGTAGCAGAAGGTACAAGAGCCAGTGCAAGTAACGAGGACCAGCTGACTGTGCTTTAACCCGGAGGGGCAGCAGAAGGAAAAGAGCCAATGGCACAACCGAGGACCAGCTGACGTTACTGGGACACGGTTACTAAGCAGGAGGTACCTGTGCTCCCAAAACACTACCAAGGACCATCAGACGTTGCTGGAACTCGGATACCGAGATGGAGGCACCTAGGCCAAAGGCACTGCGGAGAACCAGCTGACGGTACTGGAACCCGGACGGGTAGCAGAAGGTACAAGAGCCAATGCTAGTAACGAGGACCAGCTGACTGTGCTGGAATCCGGAGGGGCAGCAGAAGGAAAAGAGCCAATGGCACAACCGAGGACCAGCTGACGTTACTGGGACACGGTTACTAAGCAGGAGGTACCTGTGCTCCAAAGCACTACCAAGGACCAGCAGACGTTGCTGGAACTCGGATACCGAGATGGAGGCACCTAGGCCAAAGGCACTGCGGAGAGCCAGCTGACGGTACTGGAACCCGGACGGGTAGCAGAAGGTAAAAGAGCCAATGCAAGTAACGAGGACCAGCTGACTGTGCTGGAACCCGGAGGGGCAGCAGAAGGAAAAGAGCCAATGGCACAACCGAGGACCAGCTGACGTTACTGGGACACGGTTATTAAGCAGGAGGTACCTGTGCTCCAAAGCACTACCAAGGACCAGCAGACGTTGCTGGAACTCGGATACCGAAATGGAGGCACCTAGGCCAAAGGCACTGCGGAGAACCAGCTGACGGTACTGGAACCCGGACGGGTAGCAGAAGGTACCCATGGAAATTTAAGTTGACAGGCCGCGAGCCGGCCGCAGTTACCGAATCCCACAGTACTATAGTGGGTGATTGTCCTATTGTCACAACGGAAACAGCCTTTATTTGCATATCCCGCAGCACACATAGGAAGCACCTAAACTCCAAGCACCATAGAGTCGGCTAACCCGACCGCAACACGACAGGACAACTTATTGGAGGCTAAGTGACGTTTACACTGACAGGAAACAGATGGCGTGCTGTAACCAGTCTGGGCAGGAGTGAGTACCCGTGCCAATGACACTTCCGAGCAACAACTGGCGGTGTTGAAGCCCAGGGATGAGAAGACAACAGGGTGGAGGCAGCAGGACTTTTTGCCGTTCACACAGCAGGGGAACAGCTGACATTACTGAACCCCAGTAACACAGGAGCAAGTGTTGACTGTGCTAACAGCACTTCGAGCAACAACTGGCGGTGTTGTAGCCCAGGAATGAGAAGAGAACATGGTGGAGGCAGCAGGACTTTTTGCCGTTCACACAGCAGGGGAACAGCTGATATTACTGAACCCAGTAACACAGGAGCAAGTGTTGACTGTGCTAACAGCACTTCCGAGCAACAACTGGCGGTGTTGTAGCCCAGGAATGAGAAGAGAACATGGTGGAGGCAGCAGGACTTTTTGCCGTACACACAGCAGGGGAACAGCTGACATTACTGGACCCCAGTAACACAGGAGCAAGTGTTGACTGTGCTAACAGCACTTCCGAGCAACAACTGGCGGTGTTGGAGCCCAGGGATGAGAAGAGAACATGGTGGAGGCAGCAGAACTTTTTGCCGTTCACACAGCAGGGGAACAGCTGACATTACTGAACCCCAGTAACACAGGAGCAAGTGTTGACTGTGCTAACAGCACTTCCGAGCAACAACTGGCGGTGTTGTAGCCCAGGAATGAGAAGAGAACATGGTGGAGGCAGCAGGACTTTTTGCCGTTCACACAGCAGGGGAACAGCTGACATTACTGAACCCCAGTAACACAGGAGCAAGTGTTGACTGTGCTAACAGCACTTCCAAGCAACAACTGGCGGTGTTGTAGCCCAGGAATGAGAAGAGAACATGGTGGAGGCAGCAGGACTTTTTGCCGTACACACAGCAGGGGAACAGCTGACATTACTGAACCCCAGTAACACAGGAGCAAGTGTTGACTGTGCTAACAGCACTTCCGAGCAACAACTGGCGGTGTTGGAGCCCAGGGATGAGAAGAGAACATGGTGGAGGCAGCAGGACTTTTTGCAGTTCACACAGCAGGGGAACAGCTGACATTACTGAACCCCAGTAACACAGGAGCAAGTGTTGACTGTGCTATCAGCACTTCCGAGCAACAACTGGCGGTGTTGGAGCCCAGGGATGAGAAGAGAACATGGTGGAGGCAGCAGGACTTTTTGCCGTACACACAGCAGGGGAACAGCTGACATTACAGAACCCCAGTAATACAGGAGCAAGTGTTGACTGTGCTATCAGCACTTCCGAGCAACAACTGGCGGTGTTGGAGCCCAGGGATGAGAAGAGAACATGGTGGAGGCAGCAGGACTTTTTGCCGTACACACAGCAGGGGAACAGCTGACATTACTGAACCCCAGTAACACAGGAGCAAGTGTTGACTGTGCTAACAGCACTTCCGAGCAACAACTGGCGGTGTTGTAGCCCAGGAATGAGAAGAGAACATGGTGCAGGCAGCAGGACTTTTTGAAGTTCACACAGCAGGGGAACAGCTGACATTACTGAACCCCAGTAACACAGGAGCAAGTGTTGACTGTGCTAACAGCACTTCCGAGCAACAACTGGAGCCCAGGGTCAAGGAGGATGTTTAAATACTATATCAAGTATTTTCCTTGTTACGTGTCAATTAAAAATGTCTATACTCCAAACAAGAGAAATATAACCTTTAGTACCATAAGATGATGATTTTACTTAAAAAAATATATGTAAATTAATAATTTACAAACATAAACGCATACATTAACATGTTGAAAAGCAATGCAAACCACAATTAAAATAGGTTAAATAATCTGCTATACGGTTTAAAATAAAAGCATACAAGTACATATCAGAATCCATTAATGATGGCTAAGTAACAGTATGTACACCATTTTTATTGTGTAGACAATGAATGGCTGACTTAAAAACATAATCAGCATTACAAGTTATCTTTGACATTCATAAAACTTTACATTTGGTGAATAATGTCACTAAAATTTTTTTAAAAATATCTAAAATTTCCATCATGTAATACTGATAATATGTGCCAATCATTTATATTAACAAACAAAAAATTTAAAAAGTGCATAGTGCAGAGTGAAAACAGATATTTATGCCTGACTGTGGACTTGCAAGCATGACAACGGATAGATAAGGTATATATAGATGAGACTGCATAGCCACAGATGGTGAATGGCGATGTAATACTGTACCTCAATAAAGTGTGCGTTACTACTACATCCTTTTTTTTATATAGCTTTATAAAAGTTTACGTGCATGTATGGTTGCGCCTTTGTTTGGACGCACAGACTGGCTTCCTGCTGTGACTCGTTGGGTATTGGAGCGTCTGTACGTCTTATGACGCAGACTAACATTCACGGTGCGCATCGTTCATCATCGCAAGCGTACCGACAACACAAAGGCGTTGTCATGACTGCTTTACTCAGTAAACATGCACCTATGATGAAACATACACGCATGTGCCCTATTACATAACAAGCTACAAGAAAAACGAGTGTGAGGTGTGACACAGCTGTTTTGTTAAGGTACAGTATTATATCGACATTGTACAGGTGTCGCTATTCAGTCTGATAAATAGATATCATTCACCTATTCTATCAGTTGTCGTTCTTTCAGCACCACTTACAGGTATATATTTTGCTATTGTGACTATGCACTATTGACTTTACCAAGGTAATGCATGATTTTTGTTAGCGATTATCATGTTTACATGAAGGACCTTTATGATATGGGCTGTTAACTTTCTAATTAAATATGTATTTTTTAAAATGACACAAATATAAGTAATGTTGAAGAGGAGTATTCCTACATGCATTGTTTGCACAATATTACAGGTGTACATCACGTCCCTTAATCAACATTGGATTATTATATTTACTTGTATGCTTTTATTTAAAAGGCAAGAACACTGAAGTATAACCTTCGCACTGCAGCAGTTGTCAAAGTTCAACCCACATTATGCACTTCCAACATTGCAGCATTTGAGTCATGATGTGAGTTGGATTTGTCTAAGCTATGGAGTGACAAGGTTGACCATCAGTATCCTATAGCATAAGCAGGCTTTTGTGTTTGCATTTGTTTTCGACATGTGCATATCTGTAATAATATGTCACAATTATTTTGTTACAGATTTGTGACAAAGACTAATCATTTTATGGTTTTAAAGTTGACGTTTCAAATGTTTACAGCTTAGAAATCAGGGTGTAGCCTCATATCTATGTGTAGCACTAGACACTTTGACATGTCATGTTTTTTTCACCATGATTAGGTAGCTAGCAGTAATTTTTGCCGGACACACAGCAGGGGAACAGCAGGCGTTACTGAACCCCACAAACACATCAGCGATTGTTTTCATCTGTGCATCTAACACTTCTGAGCAGCAACTGGCGGTGTTGAAGCCCAGGGTCAAGGAGGGTGTAGGCATAAAATATTGAGTTATTGCCTTGTTACGTGGCTATTGCAAATGTATGTACTTCAAACAAGAATAAATTAAGTTTTACTAGGACAATAAAATGATGAATTTCAAATCCAAGAATAGAAAAATATTTATACTTGAGAGTCCTCTGTGGTTGATACCGTTTAATGGCTAACTGAAAATATGGTAACAAATTCCAAGCTTTCGAGACTACTCAGGTCTCTTCATCAGGCTAGACTAAAACAAAAAATGAAGAATCACATATTTCTACACACAACAGGACACAGGAATAGGTAAGACAAGTGAGGGAGGGACAAGTGAGGGGAGACCGGCCAAAAAAATGAGAACAAGGATGAATTATCAGCGCCACACAATAAGAGAAAAAATAATGGATTTACCTGTGGCAAAACACTTTTGTATGCCCGGTCATAGCATGATGGATATGGAATTACTGGTATTAAAATAGAAAAATATTTAGACTTGAGAGTCCTCAGTGGTTGATACCTTTTAATGGCTAACTGAAAAGATGGTAACAAATTGCAAGCTTTTGAGACTACGCAGGTCTCTTCATCAGGCAAAGACTAAAACAACAGCTGAAGAATCACATATTTATACACAAGAGGACACAGGAATAATGCAATAGGTAAGACAGGTGACGTGAAGCAGAACTGTCATTATGGCTGAGGGATGAACATAAATATGACTGGTTCATAGATAAGGAGGGAAAGTTTTATTACCCTCTGATTGGGGTCTGGTATTGTGTTGTGATGACCCTAAAAGGTCAGGGAAGCAGATTCCTTAATTGTTGTAGAAAGACATAAAATTCTGGGATATATTCATCCCAGCACTAAGAGTGTCAAAGGTCATCATAAGTTTATATTCCCAGACTTTTCTATCCTTCTCAGATTTGAAGTTAGATTTTAATACATGATGGTATTAAAATATAACTTCAAATATGAGAAAGATACAAAGGTTTCAGAATATAAGCTCATCATGACCTTTGACACTGTTAGTGATGGAATGAATAGATCACACGGATTTATGTCATTCTATATCAATTAAGGAATCTGCGTCTCTGCCCTTCCAGGGGCATGAAAACACAAAACCAGACCCCAATCAGAGGGCAATAAAACTTTCTATCCTTATCTAGGAACTGTTCCAATATTTATGTTCATCCCTCTGTGATAATGACAGTTCTGCTACACGTCACTTACTTGTCTTACCTATTGCACTATTCCTGTGTCCTGTTGTGTATAGAAATATGTGATTCTTCATTTTTTGTTTTAGTCTTTGCCTGATGAAGAGACGTGAGTAGCCTCGAAAGCTTGCAATTTGTTACCATCTTTTCAGTTATCCATTAAAAGGTATCAACCACTGCGGACTCTCAAGTCTAACTATTTTTCTATCTACTGGCTAACACGGTACGAAGATACACATGTTTCCTAACTTCAAGAATAAAAATAAAGACACTGCAAATATAAACGCATATACGCACATGCCAACAAGAAATGGAACAACACACCACCCAAAAAATTGGTTACAAAATATAGTGTTGTAAATTTAAGAATAAAAGTCCATTTTTGTATTTTGAATAATGCTTAAGGAACGCTATGTTAAACCATAACATAGTGAAGACAATGGATTTTGTAATAGTCACTCATCATCATCATCATTGCAATTTAGATGTGACAGTCACAGACATTTCAATTATTTAAGTTAATAAAATCGTTACTTTGTACAGCATGTATGACATGTCCAGCATGGACTCATCAATGTGATGACACAATAATGTACGATAAAAAATAACCATTTAAAAAAACATAATGCATTGTCACAATTTAAGTGTGTGCCTGCAAGTGTAGGTGAAACAAAGGCTACGGATAGCAAAGGTATTGTCATGTGTGCATTGCCACGAAGATCGTCGCGGTTGCACATTTTGACTTCTCACAGCTGAGTTGCTGTTTCTTTGTGTTTGGCAGCTAGGGAGTTAATTCTGTCTGTGCTCGGTGCTGGGACAGGGTGCAGTTTCTCCCGGCTGCAATTGATTATTTGTTGATTGGTTTCCTTTAAGTTTCTGGTTGTCTGCTTTGGGAGTTGCCAGTGAAACACTTCATGCAGACCACAGATAGGAATGAATCTGTATAGACTCTAGTTGAGAGCTCCTTAGTTGTTTTAAGCTTAACTTGCTTAGAGTTTATTTCCCAGACCATTTATGTTCCTTCAGTGTTTGAGTGTGTATGCAAGAGAGTGCTATCCTGTCTGTCTTATATGTCTAATCTGTGTATTTAGCTGAGATCAGCCCATATCCTTTGGTGGTAATCAGGTTCCTTCTTAGGACTGATTACAGGGTTCAGGGTCTGATAGGAGACAGGGTTAGGCTGGAGACTTGGACCTCTGAACCATTATCAGTACCTCCAAGGTAAGGGATTAGTTAGGACCCCAGTGTAGGGTCAGGTTAGACCCGGTCCTCCTCTTTCCTGTTACAGCTCATCAAGTCCTCAAGATTAACCCTGAGTTCAACTGATATCGTCTCTGCACATCTAGTCCTCAAGATTAACCCTAAGTTCTGCTGATATTGTGTCAGGTAAATCTATTTTATACTTACATTCTTATGTTGCTAAACTATATGTTGTATAGAGTGTGGTTCCTGTATAAATAGTTTACTGACATTGTAGTCATATCATTAGACAGCGTGACATTTTCACTGGCCATAAAAAATTATCTCTAGTTACCATGGATCCAGTAGCCCAGCTGGCTCTGCAGTTGCAGGGATTATCCATGGAGCTGACAGACATTAAGTCCAAAGTTTTGTCTCCCCTGGAGCAAACCAGAGTTGAACCTAAAGTAGCTCTTCCAGATAGGTTCACTGGTGGACGAGACAAATTTTTTACTTCCGGGAGGCATGTAAATTATATTTTCGGCTTCGGCCGCGATCATCAGGGAGTGATGAGCAGAGAGTGGGAATTGTTATCTCACTTCTTCAAGGGGACCCTCAATCCTGGGCATTTTCCCTTCCTCCGGGATCCCCGGCTCTACAGTCTGTAGATCAATTTTTTACTGCTCTGGGATTGGTATATGATGACCCAGATCGGGTCTCTCTTGCTGAGACTAAATTACGTAAGATACAGCAGGGAGATCGTCCTGCGGAGGAATTTGCTTTTGAGTTTCGTAGATGGGCCACGGATACTCAGTGGAATGACCCAGCTCTTAGGAGCCAGTTTTGTCATGGGCTTTCTGACAAATTAAAAGACGTTTTGGCTCAGTATGAGTCTCCTCCTTCTCTGGAGGCTGCTATGGCCCTAGCTATCCGTACTGATAGACGGCTTCGGGAGAGGGGTGAGGTAACTCCACTCCCTGTTGTTTACTCCACCTACTACTAAAGTCCTTTATGTTGAGGTTCCCCTTGTCTGTTCGGATGAGCCTATGCAGTTGGGAGGGACATCTTTTCGTAGTAGGGGATTGGCGGCACGCCGCAGGATTAGAAGGTGTTTTTTCTGCGGGAAAGAGGACATTTTGTTGGAGAATGTCCATCCCGTGTCTTGTTAAGTAAAAAGTCGCCGGAAAACTGCTAATCCCAGGTTGTGTGGTGGATGACAACCTGGGAGTATGTATTTCATCCGCCGGTTCTTCTCAGTTCCTTGTACCAGTGGAGGTGGTGGTTGGTACTAGAGTGAAGAGATTGTCTGTTCTTCTGGATAGTGGTTCCAGCGCCAATCTGGTTGACACTCAATTTGCTCAGGCTCAAGGTATGCATCTGAGTGTATTGGTCAAACCGATCCCTATTTTTTCCATTGACGCCAGGCCTCTCGGCCAAGGTAGCTTTGTTCATGAGGTTCATAACATTGACCTTCGGGTAGGGGCAATACATAGGGAACAATTATCTTGTTATGTGTTGGAGGGTCTACCTACTCCCATTGTGTGGGGACTTCCTTGGCTGGTTAAACATAACCCTGTGGTTAATTGGCAGTCCAGAGAGATAGGCCAATGGGGTGAGTTTTGCAAGAGCAACTGCATGAACACAGTCATCAGTGCAGGTCGTGCCTGGTACATTGCCTCCTTTTTTGGAGGATTTTGGGGATGTTTTTTCTGAGGAGGGGTGTCGGGAGTTGCCTCCTCATCGTGTGTATGACTGCTCTATTAATCTTCTTCCTGATGCTAAGTTACCTAAAGCTAGGTTGTATAATCTTTCTGGTCCTGAAAGACAGGCTATGAAAGATTATATTTCCGAAAGTCTGGCCAAAGGGCATATTAGACCTTCATCTTCCCCTGTAGCCGCGGGGTTCTTCTTTGTGAAGAAAAAAGATGGAGGCCTACGCCCTTGCTTGGATTTCCGCGAACTTAATCGGATTACTGTTCGAGATCCGTATCCACTCCTCTTATTCCTGATCTCTTCAATCAAATTGTTGGCGCCAAATGGTTCTCTAAATTGGATCTCAGGGGGGCGTATAATCTGATTAGAATAAAAGAGGGGATGAGTGGAAAACGGCGTTTAACACGCCGGAGGGACATTATGAAAACCTGGTTATGCCTTTTGGTCTGACTACTGCACCAGCAGTATTCCAACATTTTGTTAATGACATTTTTCGTCACCTTGTGGGGGTGTTTGTGGTCGTATATTTGGATGACATTTTAATTTACTCGCCAGATCTTGTGTCTCACCAGGAGCATGTGAGACAGGTGTTGCAGATCTTGCGAGACAATAAACTATACGCCAAACTGGAGAAGTGTGTTTTTGCCGTACAGGAACTTCAGTTTTTGGGTTTTTTGGTGTCAGCCTCCGGTTTCCGTATGGACCCTGAAAAGGTGAGAGCAGTGCTTGAATGGGATCAGCCAGGGGATCTTAAGGCTCTGCAGCGTTTTTTGGGGATTGCTAATTACTACCGGAAATTTATTTGTAATTTCTCATCTGTCGTCAAACCTCTCACGGACATGACGAGAAAAGGGACGGATTTTTCTAGGTGGTCGGACAAAGCTTGCCAAGCCTTTTCCTCATTAAAGAGATGTTTTGCTTCGGCACCCGTTCTCATCCAACCAGATGTATCTCAGCCGTTCATTGTGGAGGTGGACGCGTCTGACGTAGGGTGGGTGCTATATTGTCCCAGGGTCCGTCCCCTGGTAAATGGCATCCGTGCGCTTTCTTTTCTAAGAAATTGTCGTCCGCCGAAAGGAATTATGATATCGGCAATAGGGAACTTTTGGCCATTAAATTGGCTTTTGAAGAATGGCGTCACTTTTTGGAGGGGGCAGTCCACCCAGTCACCGTTATTACTGATCACAAGAACCTGCTGTATTTAGAATCCGCTAAGCGTCTGAATTCCAGACAAGCTCGTTGGTCGTTGTTTTTTACCAGGTTTAATTTTGTCGTCACTTATCGTCCGGGGTCTAAGAATGTAAAGGCTGATGCTTGTCTCGCAGTTTCCCAGGGGCCGGGAAAACGGAGACCCGATTCCTATCCTTCAGGAGGGGGTGGTTGTGTCGGCTGTATGTTCTGAGCTTAGGAGGAGGTGTTAGAGGCTCAGGGGACGCCCCTGCAGGACCTCCAGGGAGACTGTTTGTCCCGAATCAATTGAGACAAAAGGTTATTGAGGCACATCATAATTCTGCTTTAGCAGGATATCCAGGGAGTAAGGCTACTTTAGATCTCCTTTCCCGCCGATTTTGGTGGCCTAACGCTAATAAAGATGTTATAACTTTTGTCGCGTCCTGTGGGGTTTGTGCTCGCTCTAAAACTCCTCATACCCGTCCATCTGGGACCCTTTTACCCTTGAAACTTCCGGAGCGTCCATGGACTCATTTATCTATGGACTTCATTACGGATCTTCCTCCGTCGTCAGGGAATACTGTCATACTGGTGGTTGTTGACAGGTTCAGTAAGATGGCACATTTCGTTGCTCTTCCTGCACTCCTAATGCTAAAACTCTGGCGCAGGTGTTCATTAGGGAGATCGTGAGACTTCATGGGTTGCCTTCTGATGTGGTGTCAGATAGGGGGTCTCAGTTTGTGTCCAAATTTTGGAGGGCATTTTGTTTACGTCGGGGGATGCAATTGTCGTTTTCCTCGGCCTTTTCATCCACAGACCAATGGTCAGACAGAGCGTCTGAATCAGAGTTTAGAGACATATCTCCGGTGTTTTGTCTCGAGAGAACCAGGAGGACTGGTCATCTTTCTTGCCTCTGGCAGAGTTCGCTCTTAACAACAGGCGGAGCGAGTCCACTGGTAAGTCCCCGTTTTTTGGGGCATATGGTTTTCATCCCCAGTTTTGTACTTTCAATGGGGGGGGTCCTTCTGGGGTTCCTGAGGAGGAGCGTTTCTCGTCGTCACTTGCTTCTGTGTGGCGAGGTGTATTAATAATTTGAGTACGATGGGGAACCGTTACAAACGTATGGCTGATAGGAGGAGAGTTTCTGGTCCAGATCTGAATGTGAACGATCTGGTATGGTTGTCTACCAGGAATATAAAACTTAAAGTGCCCTCCTGGAAACTGGGTCCCAGATTCATCGGGCCGTACAGGATCAGTTCCATAATTAATCCTGTGGCATTTCGTCTGGAACTCCTTCTACTTTTAAAATTCATAATGTGTTCCACAAGTCATTACTTAAAAGGTATGTGGCACCAGTCATACCGTCACCTCTACCTCCTCCTCCAGTGTTGGTCAATGGTAATTTGGAATTTCAAGTATCAAAAATCATTGACTCTCGTCTGAATCGCCGGTCCCTTCAGTATTTGGTGCATTGGAAGGGGTATGGTCCGAGGAGAGGACGTGGGTCCCTGCGTCTGATGTTAACGCAGATCGTTTGGTTCGGACCTTCCACAGAACTCACCCGGGCAGGCCTGGCCCTGAGGGTCCGGAGGCCCCTCGTAGAAGGGGGGGTACTGTCATGTGTGCATTGCCACGAAGATCGTCGCGGTTGCACATTTTGACTTCTCACAGCTGAGTTCTGTTTCTTTGTGTTTGGCAGCTTGGGAGTTAATTCTGTCTGTGCTCGGTGCTGGGACAGGGTGCAGTTTCTCCCGGCTGCAATTGATTATTTGTTGATTGGTTTCCTTTAAATTTCCTGGTTGTCTGCTTTGGGAGTTGCCAGTGAAACCTTCATGCAGACCACAGATAGGAATGAATCTGTATAGACTTAAGTTGAGAGCTCTTAGTTGTTTTAAGCTCAACTTGCTTAAGTTTATTTCCCAGACCATTTATGTTCCTTGGTGTTTGAGTGTGTATGCAAGTGAGTGCTATCCTGTCTGTCTTATATGTCTAATCTGTGTATTTAGCTGAGTTCAGCCCATATCCCTTTGGTGGTAATCAGGATCCTTCTTAGGACTGATTACAGGGTTCAGGGTCTGATAGGAGACAGGGTTAGGCTGGAGACTTGGACCTCTGAACCATTATCAGTACCTCCAAGGTAAGGGATTAGTTAGGACCCCAGTGTAGGGTCAGTTAGACCCCGGTCCTCCTCTTTCCTGTTACAGCTCATCAAGTCCTCAAGATTAACCCTGAGTCAACTATATCGTTCTGCACATCTAGTCCTCAAGATTAACCCTAAAGTTCTGCGAATTGTGTCAGGTAAATCTATTGTATACTTACATTCTTTGTTGCTAAACTATATGTTGTATAGAGTGTGGTTCCTGTAGAAATAGTTTACTGACATTGTATTCATATCATTAGACAGGTGATCAGTTAAACCATAACATAGTCAAGAAATGGATTTTGTAATAGTACTCATCATATATATGCTTTAGATGTGCAGTCAGCATTTCAATTATTGTAAGTTAATAAAATTCGTTCTGTACAGCTGTATACATGTCACATGACCATCAATTAAAACAAATGTACATAAAATAACATTAAAAATAAATTGCATTGTGTGTGCTGCAAGTGTAGTAACAATAGATAAAAGGATATTCTATGCGTATCAGACAGTGGACAGCCTCTGATGGGTAATGGCGATGTTATACTGTACGTCAATAAAGTCTGCGGCTGCAATCATGCATTTTTTGCTTGTACAGTGTTGAAGAGGGTAAAAGCATGTGTGGTTGCGCAAGGCTTTATCCGTCAACACTACCTTCCTACTGTCACGCGTAGGGTAGGGTAGCGTGTGTCAATTAGATGACTCTATAAAATGTGACGTTACGCAGCGTTATTGCGCCCTAGGGACGCCAAAAATACGACAGCAGTAATCATTTACTGTCTAATACTCCACCTATGACCAACAAAAAAAGACGTTCCCTCTTTAACAATCTACAAGACTAACAACCATAATGGTTGACGCTGACTTTATTGAGGTACAGTATTACATCGACATTGTCCATGAGTAACTATGCACTGTGATACCTATATACCATTATTAATTTATATCTGTTGTGGTTGTTTCAACAGCACTTGCAGGTATAACTACCTATTGTCAGTATGCATGATGCACTTTCTAGATGTAATAATTTATTATTGCACATTATTACCAGGTTTACATGCTGGCCATTTCATATATGGTGTGTGAAGTTACAGTTGGCATCAGTATGTGTATTTTATAATGTCTGTCATAAATAAAACTCGTGATGATGATGATGAGGATTTTATGATTCGTACATCCATTGACTGCATTATCTTACAGGTACAGATAAAGTTCCTTAAAAAGCATTAATTGATAAGTATGAAATGTACTTTTATGCATTAATTTCAAAAAGTGAAGACTATGTTTTAGTTTTTGTTACCATTTCTAATAGACGTGCAGATATGCGCTGTGATGACAAATTATTATTTGTCCATATTTGTCATAAAAATTTATCATTCTAGGCCTGGAAAACTTCACAATTTCATGTTTTAAGCATAACAATCAGGGTGACGGCTCTTCCCTATTTGGAGCATGTTCGACATGGGTTTTTTCATGTGTAGTGAGGAACAGGATACTTCTTGCCGGACACACAGCAGGGGAACAGCTGGCGTTACTGAACCCCACTAACACTATAGCTTGTGTATTGGTCTGTGGACACGCCACTTCTGAGCAGCAACTGGCAGTGTTGTAGCCCAGGGAGTAGAGTTCAGGTGGTAGAAAGATGAACATAACAGGAGACATGGATAACGTTGCGAACCAGTTATTTAATCTGAAAACGGACAGACAAATTCTGGCGAGATCCATGCCTTGTTCATTTTCAGAAAAGTAAGTCGGTCTACATTATCGGAGGATAGTCGCATGCGACGGTCTGTTAGTACACCACCTGCAGCACTAAAGACGCGCTCCGATAATACACTGGCAGCAGGGCAAGCCAGCACCTCCAATGCATACTGGCTAAGCTCTGGCCATGTATCCAGCTTAGAGACCCAAAACTTGAATGGGGAAGAGCCATCTGGGAGTACACTGAGAGGGAAAGACATGTAGTCTGTCACCATCTTACGGAAACGTTGCCTCCTGCTGACTGGAGCCGTCTCGGATGGTGTAGACATTTGTGGCGCTGCCACAAAACTTCGCCACATTTGGAACATACTGGTCTTGCCTTTTGAAGAGGCGCTGCTTGTGCTCCCTCTTGTTGCAGAGCTGTCTCCACTGCCTCGACGCACAGAGCTGCTTTGTAAAGCAGTACCAGCAGCAGCAGTGCTCTCGGCTGGAATGGAGAACATTATGGATTGCACCAGTGTGTCTTGGTACTCCCGCATTTTACGCTCCCGGTTCAACGGTGTGATGAGGCTTTGTAAGTTGTCCCGGTAGCGAGGGTCTAGGAGGGTGTACACCCAATAATCAGACGTGGTGAGAATGTGGGCGATGCGGCGGTCGTTTCTCAGGCACTGCAGCATGAAATCAACCATGTGCTGCAGACTCCCAACTGGCCAAGAAACGCTGTCCCCTGCAAGAGGCGTAATCTCTGCCTGCTCTGCATCACCCCACCCTCGCTCTACATACTGACTAGAGCGTTGTGTACCTCCCTCTGGAGCGATGTCTTCCTCCTCCATTGACTCCTCCTCATCCTCCTCACAAAGTGAGCCCTGCCCAGCCCTTTGTGAGGAACCACGCTGCGCTAACTGTCCATAAGGTGATGGAATTTGTGACTCCTCATCCTCCACCTCTTCCAAAACCTCATCCCTTAGTGCTTGCAATGTTTTTTGAAGCAGGCAGATAAGGGGGACAGTCAGGCTGACTAGTGCATCATCTGCACTCGCCATCCGCGTTGACTCATCAAACGCACGCAAAACGTGGCAGATGTCCTTCATAGAGGCCCACTCAGTAGTGGTGAAGTGTGAACGGCGCAAATTGCGAGTTGATTGCGCCTGATGCAGCTGATACTCCATTACTGCTGGCTGCTGCTCACACAACCGCTCCAACATATGTAACGTGGAATTCCACCTGGTGGGTACGTCACATATGATGCGATGTTCAGGAAGGCGAAATCTGCGTTGCAAAGCTGCAATGCGCGATCTGGCGATGCTGGACCGTCGAAAGTGAGAGCGCACTCTAGGCGGACCTTGTGCAGCAGTGCATCAAGATCCGGATAGTCCCTCAAAAAAACTCTGCACGACCAAGTTGAGCACGTGTGCCAGACATGGTATGTGAGTGAGGTTGCCAAGGCCCAGAGCTGCCACCATATTTCGGCCATTGTCACACACTACCAAGCCTGGCTGGAGATTCGCAGGTAAAAACCACACGTCGCTCTCCTGCTTGATGGCATTCCAGAGCTCCTGCGCTGTGTGGCTTCGATTCCCCATGGAAATTAATTTCAGGACGGCCTGTTGACGTTTGGCCACGGCTGTGCTCATATCGGTCGCATCAGGTAAGCGTTCACGGGTCCATGTGGAGGTAGACCGTGATGGCTCCTGCAGCGATGATTCTGAGGAACTGGAGTAGGAGGAGGAGTCAATGTGGACAGACTTGATTCCTGCAATCCTTGGAGTTGGCAGAACACGTACAGCGCCACTCGCAAGATCTGTACCCGGCTCCACAACATTGACCCAATGGGCAGTGAGGGAAAGGTATCGTCCCTGGCCATGGGTACTGGTCCACGCATCGGTGGTCAGGTGGACCTTGCTACTGACGGCGTTTAGTAGCGCATGTTTAATTTTTCCCTCAACATGCTTTTGCAGACCAGGGACGGCTTGCCTGCTGAAATAAAATCGGCTGGGCACATTGTATTGTGGGACTGCCAATGCCATTAAGTTACGGAAACTGTCAGTCTCCACCAGCCTGAATGACAGCATTTCAAGGGACAGGAGTTTTGCAATGCCAGCATTCAGAGCCTGTGCTCGTGGATGGTTTGCCGAGTATGGCCGTCTTTTATCCCATGCCTGTGCTACCGATGGCTGTTTTGTGGCCTGGGAGTGTGAGGATGACAGGGAACTTGCAGCTGTGGGTGGAATAACACTGGGTCTCTGGACAACAGTGACAGAGGTTCTTCCATGGCGATCCTGTGAGGAAGCCGAACCAGCTGTGTGTGAGCTGGAGGAAGAGGCTCCAACACGAGCTGAAGATGTAGGTGCTGCTGTAGGTTGGCCTACATCTCCAGTGTGTCTTTGTAACTCAACCACGTGCTTTGACCGCACATGTTTCCACATATTTGTGGTATTAAGGTTACTGACACTTTTACCTCTTTTTACTTTTTGATTACACAGCTTGCATTTGACATAGCAAATATCATCTGCAAGTGTGTCAAAAAAGGACCACGCAGTGCAAGTCCTGGGAGCGCCCGTTTTGGCTGTTGGAAGAGAACTGCTACGAACGGGTGCCAAACTGGAGGCTACAGGCAACCGAGTCTGCAGCCTACCTCTCCCTACTGTTTGGACCGTTGGGGCAATCTCTTCCTCAGAGCTGCTACCACCACCTTCCTGTTCCTGTCATGGGTGTATCGCCACAAGGATCGTCGCGATTACACACTCTGACTTCTCACAGCTGAGTTGCTGTTTCTTTGTGTTTGGTAATGAGGGAGTTAATTTTACCTAGCTCTTTGCTAAGACTAGGTCCAGCCTCGCCCGGCTGCTTTTGATTATGTTCTAATTAGATTCCTTCATATACCTGCCAGTCTGCTTGTTAGATGCCGGTGAAAGCCTTTATGTAGTCTAGCAGACTGGATCGGTTCTGAGAATACTTAAGCTAAGAGCTCCTTAGTTGTTTTTACTCTTATAGCTTATAGTTTATCTCTGAGACCTTAGGTGTTCCTACTGTGTGTGAGTGTTGTATGTAAGACTTTATTTACTTTATTTCTTGTCTTTCTTGTATGTCTTTCTGTTCATTAACCGTTACCTGTTCATTCCCTTTGGTGGTAATCAGGGTCCTTCTTAGGACTAGATTACAGTTGGCAGGGATTGATAGGAGACAGGGTTTACGCTGGTGGCCTGGACCTCTGTACCTTTAATAGTACCTCCAGGTAGAGGGATTAGTTAGGACCCCAGTTTAGGGTCAGCATAGACCCCGGTCACCCTCTAGCCGGAGACAGCGTATAACGGATTCCGTATTGACCCACTGGACTTTCTGTCAGGTAATTCTATGTTATCATATATCTATGCGCATGTTATATTGTATGTTGCCCTTTTGATATAGATTACTGTCATCACATATATATATATCTTCTATACAGCGTGACAGTTCCTCACGCCATGTTGGGTCTTGGACCTCATCATCTCCACTACCCTCTTCCAACACCTGCTGCTGTTGGGTGGTCTGGCCAGCACCATGCTCAACAGAAAATGGCACCTGAGTCTCATCATCATCAGATGCGTTCTGCGGTGTGCTGACCATCGGCACTGGCTCACCCGCCTCTTCACATTCAGAGAGACACAGCTGTTGCGCATCACTGCATACTGCCTCTTCTTCACATTCCAGAATGCTGCTTGGCTGGGTCCCTGTTTGCAAGCCAACAGATTCTGAGAACAGAAGCAGAGACTCAGCTGGCACCAGTTCAGAACTCTCTGACTGCCTGGGCAATTTGGCAGGCGGTGAAGAAACAGATGGTTGTTCAACAGTGCTGTGGTCCTGAGAGGAGGTGGAAGCAATTGAAATCGATGCATTGGCTGCCATCCAACCAACAACGGCTTCAATTTGTTCTTCCCGCAGCAGGGGGTACGCTGAGCTCCTACAAAAGTGCGCATAAAGGAACGCTCACGGGGAAAACTGGTGGATGCTGTGTCACTGGGTGCGGCAGCAGCCACAGAATCCCCACGTCCTCTCCCTGCTGAAACTCCACGGCCACGACCACGTGCCTTACTCCCTGCCTTCTTCATCTTGGTAGATTGATAAAGAAAGTCAGAAAAGTTATAAGGCCTAAGTGTGGTTATTCCTCAGAGACTGCAGTGAACACTGCAGACAACTGTTCAGTAGCTGTGAAAGGCCCCTTTGTGTACTTCTATAGTGTTTGCAACCAATGTATTGTATACGGATGGAAGCGCGTCACACTAATAGATTAGATTTTTTTCAAATATAATGGAGCAGCACCAATTAGAGAAAAATGTGAAGGATGAGGCAGTGACACACGCTCAGCAGACTACAACCAGCAGTGGTTGAAGAACTAACTGGAGCGTAATCTGCACTCAAAAAATGAAAAGCTCACAGACTACAGTGAACACTGCAGACAACTGTTCAGTAGCTGTGAAAGGCCCCTTTGTGTACTTCTATAGTGTTTGCAACCAATGTATTGTATACGGATGGAAGCGCGTCACACTAATAGATTAGATTTTTTTCAAATATAATGGAGCAGCACCAATTAGAGAAAAATGTGAAGGATGAGGCAGTGACACACGCTCAGCAGACTACAACCAGCAGTGGTTGAAGAACTAACTGGAGCGTGATCTGCGCTCAAAAAATCAAAACCTCACAGACTGCAGTGAACACTGAAACACAACTGTTCACTATCTGTGAAGCTCCTTTCTGTACTTCTATAGTGTTTGCAACCAATGTATTGTATACGGATGGAAGCGCGTCACACTAATAGATTAGATTCTTTTCAAATATAATGGAGCAGCACCAATTAGAGAAAAATGTGAAGGATGAGGCAGTGACACACGCTCAGCAGACTACAACCAGCAGTGGTTGAAGAACTAACTGGAGCGTGATCTGCACTCAAAAAATCAAAACCTCACAGACTGCAGTGAACACTGAAACACAACTGTTCACTATCTGTGAAAGGCTCCTTTCTGTACTTCTATAGTGTTTGCAACCAATGTATTGTATACGGATGGAAGCGCGTCACACTAATAGATTAGATTTTTTCAAATATAATGGAGCAGCACCAATTAGAGAAAAATGTGAAGGATGAGGCAGTGACACAAGCTCAGCAGACTACAACCAGCAGTGGTTGAAGAACTAACTGGAGCGTGATCTGCACTCAAAAAATCAAAACCTCACAGACTGCAGTGAACACTGAAACACAACTGTTCACTATCTGTGAAAGGCTCCTTTCTGTACTTCTATAGTGTTTGCAACCAATGTATTGTATACGGATGGAAGCGCGTCACACTAATAGATTAGATTTTTTTCAAATATAATGGAGCAGCACCAATTAGAGAAAAATGTGAAGGATGAGGCAGTGACACACGCTCAGCAGACTACAACCAGCAGTGGTTGAAGAACTAACTGGAGCGTAATCTGCACTCAAAAAATGAAAAGCTCACAGACTACAGTGAACACTGCAGACAACTGTTCAGTAGCTGTGAAAGGCCCCTTTGTGTACTTCTATAGTGTTTGCAACCAATGTATTGTATACGGATGGAAGCGCGTCACACTAATAGATTAGATTTTTTTCAAATATAATGGAGCAGCACCAATTAGAGAAAAATGTGAAGAATGAGGCAGTGACACACGCTCAGCAGACTACAACCAGCAGTGGTTGAAGAACTAACTGGAGCGTAATCTGCACTCAAAAAATGAAAAGCTCACAGACTACAGTGAACACTGCAGACAACTGTTCAGTAGCTGTGAAAGGCCCCTTTGTGTACTTCTATAGTGTTTGCAACCAATGTATTGTATACGGATGGAAGCGCGTCACACTAATAGATTAGATTTTTTTCAAATATAATGGAGCAGCACCAATTAGAGAAAAATGTGAAGGATGAGGCAGTGACACACGCTCAGCAGACTACAACCAGCAGTGGTTGAAGAACTAACTGGAGCGTGATCTGCACTCAAAAAATCAAAACCTCACAGACTGCAGTGAACACTGAAACACAACTGTTCACTATCTGTGAAAGGCTCCTTTCTATACTTCTATAGTGTTTGCAACCAATGTATTGTATACGGATGGAAGCGCGTCACACTAATAGATTAGATTTTTTTCAAATATAATGGAGCAGCACCAATTAGAGAAAAATGTGAAGGATGAGGCAGTGACACACGCTCAGCAGACTACAACCAGCAGTGGTTGAAGAACTAACTGGAGCGTGATCTGCACTCAAAAAATCAAAACCTCACAGACTGCAGTGAACACTGAAACACAACTGTTCACTATCTGTGAAAGGCTCCTTTCTGTACTTCTATAGTGTTTGCAACCAATGTATTGTATACGGATGGAAGCGCGTCACACTAATAGATTAGATTTTTTTCAAATATAATGGAGCTGCACCAATTCCACAAAATAAAATAAAAAAAAGAGTCAGTGAGTGACACGTGCAGATGCCTACAAACAGCAGTGGATGCAGAGCAAACTGCAGCGTCACCTGCACTCTCACACACACCTTGCACAGAGCTGTTAAAACAACACTGCAAGGCAAAAGGAAGCTTTACACAGCGGTTGGTGCTAGCCTGCCTACAGCACAGTACACTAAATCGCAATCTCTAACTGTCCCTCAGAGTCAGCACAGCAGCGTTCTGTCCCTAACTGAGTTCACAGCACAGTGACGCTAAAATGGCGGCGGCGCCTTTTATAGTGCATTCTGACATCATTTCAGCAGCCAATCACAGCCATGCCATTAGTTAAGATGACCGCAGCATTACAGGATGTGCCCACACTTCATAAGATTCCTCATTGGCTGACTAAAATCACATTGCCTCTCAAAGAATTATGGGAACTTCCGGTATACAATATTGAAAAAATATCGGAACTAAGTATCGGAATTCCGATACAGCGAATATCGGCCGATACCCGATACTTGCGGTATCGGAATGCTCAACACTAGTTGAGAGCGCAGCTTTCAGAGAGCTCATGGCCTACGCTGTCCCACGCTATGACCTACCCAGTCAGCACTTCTTTGCTAGAAAAGCCAGCCCTGCCCTCCACCTGCATGTGAAAGACCGCATTGTCCATGCACTCAAACAATCAATGAGTGGAAAGGTGCACCTCACAACAGATGCATGGGCCAGTAGGCATGGCCAGGGCCGTTACTTGTCCATCACTGTGCACTGAGTTAATGTGGTGGATGCAGGGTCCACAGGGGACAGCGGCGGTGGGACAGTGCTGCCTAGCCCATGGTATAGGCAACAGTTGGCTGTAGGCGTTTGAACCTCCTCCTCCAGAAGCAAAAGCTCGTTGACAGAGGGCAGTCGCACGAGCACTCCATCCACAGCTGACAGTGTTGCACACGAGGTGTCACACTATCGAACAGCTAGTGGTAAGCATCAGCGGGTTGTTTTTACTTGCAGCGAGAAACTGAGTCATGGCTGGGCAGTCTACATTTTGAGCCAGGCAAGGTAGTCAGTGATAACGGCCGTAATTTTGTGGCGGCCATAGCCCTGGCACAACTCAGACACATACGTTGCCTGGCTCACACCTTGAACCTGGTGGTGCAGTGCTTCATAAATAATTATCCGGAGTTACCAGCCCTGCTCCATAAGGTGCGAAGACTGTGCTTGCACTTACGTCGCTCGCCCGTAGACTCCAGTCGTATGCAGAGGCTGCAGCGATCACTCCACCTCCCCAAGCACCGCCTAATCATAGATGTTGCAACAAGGTGGAACTCCACCATGCACATGGTTGAGAGGCTGTGCGAACAGAGGCAGGCTGTAATGCATTTGTGGGAGGATACATGGGCCGGCAGTTTGAGGGCAGACATCGAGTTGTTGGGTGTGCAGTGGTCAAAGCTGAAAGACCTCGGTAAAGTCCTTCAGTGTTTTGAGGAATGCATACGGCTGGTAAGCGCAGACAATGCCATCATAAGCATGAGCATCCCACTTATGTGTCTGCTCATGCAAACTTTGACGCACATTAAGGATCAGGTGTCTGCAACGGAGGAGGAAGATGAGGAGGAGCGAAGCCTTGATGACAGTCAGTCTTTGTCTGCTCAGGGAGCTATCATGGACGAGGTGGAGGAAGAAGAGGAAGAGGAGGAGGAGGAGCATGAGGTGGATGACTATTTTGGGGAGGAGGATGCATCTCAGGGGGCAAGAAAATGTTGGCTTGCCAAGGTCAGGTACAGGGTTTGTGCGTGACTGGAGGAAAGTGGATTTGGCAGAAAGTGCTCCTCCACCCAACACTGGCAGTTCATCATTGACACCTTGAACATTGGTTCACATTTGTGATTATGTCTTGCAGATCCTAAAAAGGGACCCCCGCATTGCCAAAATTATGAAGGATGACGACTACTGGTTTGCCAGCATCCTCGATCCACGCTATAAAGGCAAATTACAGAACATCATGCCACAGGAGAACCTAGAGCTAATATTGGCGAACAAACAAGCAACTCTGGTAAACCGTTTGTTAGAGGCATTCCCAGCACACAGCATCGGTGCAGGTTCTAACACGAGCCGTACTGGGCCAAACGGAAGAGGTGTTCATGGTGCACACAGTCGAAGTGGCGTTGGAGACAGGGGTTTCATGACCATGTTGTGGACTGATTTCTCGAGAACCGCTCACACGACTGGTAATACTGAATCGATTGCAACAGACAGGAGACAGCAGTTGCCAACTATGGTTCAAAATTACCTCTCCTTCCCTATCGATGTTCTCCCTCACAGTTCATTCCCCTTTGACTACTGGGCCTGTAAACTGGACACCTGGCCTGAATTGGCACAATATGCCTTACAAGAGCTCGCTTGCCCTGCTGGTAGTGTGCTATCAGAAAAAGTCTTCAGTGCTGTTGGATTAATCCTGACAGAAAGAAGGACCCGGCTGTCGACCCAAAATGTTGGTGATCTCACCTTCATTAAAATGAACCATGCCTTGGTTTCAAAGGATTTTGTACCACCTTCCCCTGATGACACATAGGTTGCCAGCAAAATGGCTCGCTTTGTCCTCCTCTTCCTCCGACTATTCCAATTCCTCCATTTACAGCTGCTGAAAGTCCAGCCTACACCTCAACATATGCCAGTTTTTCCACCTCCCTAACTGGGCCGGCATCAGCATCTGGCGCGCCGGGGCCCTGAACAGGTGACACCGGCGTACTATGAGGGGCCCTGTGCCAGTGCCGGCACCCACGAGTGTGCCCCCCTTGCTTGCTCAGGCCCCAGCACTTGCAATACTTACCTCTCCCTGTTCCACCGCTGTGACGTCTTCCGCGTTTCCTGACAGTGACATTCAGGTCAGAGAGCGCGATTACATCACGTCTGTGCGCCCTCTGCCTGAACAGTCACAGTGCAGAGAGCTGGAAGATGTTGATGCTGAGGAGTCCAGAGTAAAGCAGTGCCCAGTGAGGAGAGGTATTTAATTTTTTTAATGTTTGGAGCAATATATGGGGAGCATTATACACTGGAGAATTATATATGGGGCCCATCATACACTTGAGCATCATAGATAGGGCCCATTATAAACTGGAGCGTTATACATGGGGCCCATCATACACTTGAGCATCATAGATAGGGCCCATTATACATAGGAGCATTATATATGGGGCCCATCATACACTGGAGCATCATATACGGGGCCAATTTTAGACTGGAGTATCATATATGGGGCCCATTGTACACTGGAGCATCATCCATGGGTCCCATCTTATACTGGAGCGTCATATGGGGCCCATTATATATGGCGCATCATATGGGGCACATTATATATGGAGCATCACATGGAGCCCATTATATATGGAGCCCATTATATTTGGAGCATTATATGGGGCTCATCATACACTGGAGCATCATATATGGGGCCCATTATATATTAGAGCATCATATGGGTTCATTATTTATGGGGCATCATATAGGGCCCTTTATGGAGCATCATATGGAGCACATATGGGGCCTATTCTGTATGGAGCATTATATGGAGCCCATTCTGTATGGAGCAATATATCGGGCCCATCATATATTGTATGGAGCATTATATGCGACTCATTATACTGTATGGAGCTATATGTGGGGCTCATTATACTCTATGAGGATCGTCCTATACTGTATGGCACATTATATGGGGACCATCATATACTGGAGCATTATGTGGAGCTCATCATATACTGTATGGAACATTATATGGGACCAATTATGTATGGAGCAATAAATGGGGCTCATTATTCTGTATGTAGCAATTATATGTGGCTCATTAAACTGTATGAAGCATTATATTGGGCCCATTACACTGTGTTCCAAATTATTATGCAAATAATATTTTCTCAGATTTTCCCAAATTACCTATATGAATTGCAGTCATTGTAATTTTCCAGGCAAATAACTATTAGAGTACAATTGAAAGGTTTTTGTACAAACTGCCTATGATAGCAGTATATTTTTTAAAAAATAAAACACTCAAACTGCACTCAAAATGCATGTTCCAAATTATTATGCACAGCAGAGTTTTCAACCTTTTCATTTTAATAAAGAACAAAAAAAAGGTAATTTTTAAATTATAAGCATTAGCAGGTTATTACAAACTGAAATCAAACAGTTTTCAACTCAAAACTTTATTCAAGGTGATGTTACATTTGCACATAGGACCCCTTGTTCGAAAGGAGGTTCTGAACTCTCTCGTCCATTGAATTTGTCAGGTTTTGGATGGTTTCTGCTTCAATTGTTTTGCATGAGGACAGAATACCCTCCAAGAGCTGTTGCTTAGATGTGAACTGCCTCCTGCCTCATAGACACTCCTTTTGATGATGCTCCAGAGGTTCTCAATGGAGTTGAGGTCAGGGGAGCATGGGGGCCACACCATAAGTTTGTCCCCTTTTATGCCCATAGCAGCCAGAGATGCAGATGTATTATGTGCAGAATGAGACGGTGCATTATCATGTATGAAAATGATCTTGCTGTGGAATGCACGGTTCTTCTTCTTGAACCATGGCAGGAAGTGCTGTTTGAGAAACTCAACATACACTATGGAGTTCATCTTTACCCCTTCAGGGATCCTAAAGGGGCCGACAATCTCTCTCCCCATGATTCCAGCCAAAACATTACTCCACCACCTCCTTGTTGGCGCCGTAGCCGTGTTTGCATGGGGTGTCCATCAACCAGCCATCCTCCACTCCATCCATCTGGACCATCGATCGTTGCACAGCACTCATCGGTGAACAAAACAGTTTTGAAGTCAGTGTTCATGTATTGTTTGGCCCACTGGAGCCGTTTCTGCATGTATGCAGTGGATAGAGGAGGTCGACAGGATGGCTTACGCACAGCTGCAAACCTCTGAAGGACCCTGCATCTTGTTGTTCGGGGGACTTTGGAGGCACCACCAGCTTCAAAAACTTGTCTGCTGCTATGACAAGGCTTTTTTGCCGCTGCTCTTTTAACCTGACGTAATTGCCTGTAGGAAAGAGTCCTCTATTTTCCCTTATCAGCACGCACACGTGTGTACTGTGAATCAGCTACATACTTCTTGAATGTGCGAAGATCATGATGAAGTGTCTTGGCAATGTTGATTGTAGTCATGCCTTGACCTAAACACTCCACATCAGCAGCCGACACATCCTTTTTCTTTCCCATTTTGGCAGAAAATGTAGGCTGCTTAAAAATGTGGGACAGCCTTCTTAAGTAGTCTTGCCTTTCATTGGACACACCTGCCAAACTAATTAGCAAAGGTGTCTGAAATTGCTTACAGTGATATAAAGAGCTCTGACACACATCACCATCAATGAGTTTAACTGACAAACAAAAAATTTTTTACCTTATCACTCCTTGACCATTTTTGCATAATAATTTGGAACACAGTGTATTCTGCATGGAGCATCATATATGGGACTCATTATTCTGTATGGAGCAATATATGGGGCTCATTATTTTGTATGGCACACTATGTTTTTGAGCTATTGTAGAATTTACAATAGATATCACTCATGTAATGTAAGAAGTGAAGTATTTGGCATTGTACTATACCTATATTTCTCTGCTGTATTGGAGACATCATGAATTGTGATATATGTTAAAGGGGCCCACTGACACTCTTTCGCCCAGTGCCCACGAAAACCTGGAGCCATCCCTGCCCCCCGCACAACTTTAGCCAAATAACACCAAGTTTTCAATGCGTTACTATTATTATAAATTAAATTAAGATTGACTAGCTTAAGTAATAAGAATTGATATCGTTGGCATTGAAATGGGCACTGTAGGTGTATTTACTGTCCTCCACTTCCTGCAGACTTTTATTCCCCATTGACTTGCATTGGGGTCGAGTTGGGTTTCGGTCGGAATTCTGACTTTTTCCGATAGTCGGCCGATTTCGTTTGACTCAACTTTTGATAAAGTCGGGTGGTCTGAAACCCGACTCGACCCTCCCGGAGGCAAAGTCGCTCATCTCTAGTGAACAGCTAAGCAAGTTGAAGATGAAATGATCTCTAAAAGACCTAATGTTAAAGATTACCATTTCCTTTGTACTTTAGGCTAAAAATATATATGATTTTCATCTTTTACATTTAAAAATTTCACACATGATAAGGTTCAAAAGTTTGGTCACATTACATGGTTTGTTCCTAGTAGCACCCCCTTTTGCAAGTATCACAGCTTGTAAACACTTTTTGTAGCCTGCCAAGAGTCTTTCAGCTCTTGTTTGAGGGCTTTTCATCCATTCTTCCTTTGAAAATTCTTCCAGTTTTGTGACATTCCTGGGTGCTACTGCATGCACTGCTATTTTGAAGTCTAGCCAGAGATTTAAATGATGCTCAGATCAGGGGTCTGTGAGGACCATTGTGAAAACCTTCAGCTTTCGCCTTTTGAGGTAGTCTGTTGTGTATTTTGACTTGTGCTTAGGATCATTATCCATTTGTAGAAGCCATCCTCTTTTCAACTTCAGCTTTTTTACAGATGGTGTTATGTTTGCATCAAGAATTTGTTGAAATTTCATTGAATACATTCATACTTCTGCCTGTGAAATGTTGGCTGCGACACAACCCCAAAGCATGATTGATTCATCCCCATGCTTAATGGTTAGTGAGATGTTCTTTGCCTGAAATTCTGTGCCCTTTTTTCTTCACACATACCTTTGATCATTGTGGCCAAACAGTTCTATTTTAACCTACTGTTCCACAGGACTTGTTTCCAAAATAAATCTGGCTTGTTTAGATGTTATTTTTGCATTCTTCTGACTCTAAATTTTATGTTGAGGACACAGGAAAGGTTTCCTTCTGTTGACTCTTCCATGAAGGACATATTTGTGCAGGTGTCTCTGAACAGTAGAACAATGTACCACTAAATCAGAGTCTGCTAAACTTTTCTGAAGGTCTTTTGCAGTCAAGTGGGGCTTCTAATTTGCTTTTCTAGCAATCCTATAAGCAGCGCTCACTAAAATTTTGCTTGGTCTTCCAGACCTTATCTTAGTCTCCACTATTCCTGTTAATTGCCTAATTCTTATTACATTTCGAACTGATTCGCTTTGCTATCATCTTATAGCCTTCTCCTGCTGTGTGGGCCTCCATCATTTTCATTGTGTGCTAGGCCGCTGCATAGTAGAACCCATGGCTGCTGGTTTTTGGCACAAGGTTAGAGGAGGTTGGGTTATTATATAGCTGGGTGATTTGCATCACCTATCTTTTCCTAACAATGATAATGTACAAGCCATAACCCTAACAGGCAAATTAAGGTCTGTAACCTTGGTCAAAGTTATCTGAGCACACAAACCTCCAAGAGTGCACAAACTTTTGCATTGGCCTACTTTCCTTTTTGTAGTTTTTAAAATGGAAAATAAAACATATATATATGATTTTTTCCTAAAACACAAGGTAATTGTGTCATCTTTAACTTTAACCCTTTTAGAGATCATTTCATCTTCAACTTTCTTACAATAACAGTCATTTTGACATGAGATGCCTAAACTTTTACATGCCACAGCATTCTCCATTTACTGGGTTTCATGATTGTGCCAAGAAGGCACTTTGTCTTGGCCGGAGTCTTTAGATACAGGACTAGGGAAGGTGAAGATTTGCCACAATTAAAGAATAGGCAAACTATGGCTCTCATCGAGCTCTGTTTTTCATTGGATACCTGAAAGCTTTTCTGACTGAATGTTTGGATCCAGTTTTTCATCCAGGATATCTCTGTACTTGGCCGCATTAATTTTTCCTTCAATTGCAACCAGTCATCCTGTCCCTGCAGCTGAAAAACACCCCCATAGCATGATGCTGCCACCACCATGTTTCACTGTAGGGATTGTATTGGGCAGGTGATGAGCAGTGCATGGTTTTCTCCACATATACTGCTTAGAATTATCACCAAAAAGTTCTATGTTCATCTCATCAGACCAGAGAATCTTATTTCTCATATTCTGGGAGTCTTTCATGTGGTTTTTAGCAAACTCTATGCTGGCTTTCATATGTCTTGCACTGAGGAGAGGCTTCCGTCGGGCCACTCTGCAATAAAGGCCCGACTAGTGGAGGGCTGCAGTGATAGTTGACTTTGTGGAACTTTCTCCCATCTACCTATTGAACCTTTGCATCATTTGGTCTTACATGCACTGTGAGCTGTGAGGTCATATATAGACAGGTGTGTGCCTTTACAAATCAAGTCCTATCAGTTTAATTAAACACAGGTGGACTCCAATGAAGGAGTAGAACCATCTCAATGAGGATCATAAGGAAATGGACAGCATGTGACTTAAATATGAGTGTCTGAGCAAAGGGTCTGAATACTTATGACCATGTGATATTTCAGTTATTTTGTAATAAATTTGCAAAATTTTCTACATTTCTGTTTTTTTTCAGTCAAGATGGGGTGCAGAATGTACATTAATGAGAAAAAAAGAACTTTTTAAATTTACCAAATGGCTGCAATGAAACAAAGAGTGAAAAATTTAAAGGGGCTTGAATAGTTTCCGTACTCACTGTATATTATAAGTGTTACCTATTTCTTGGCCTTAACATTTATGACTTTGCACTGAGCATTTTAGTATAAATGAATGGTCAGTACCAGTTTGTAATGTACCTTTCATTAGTGTTCAAGCCAACAAACTGGTTGTGCCTACTTATGCTGAATTAATTTTTGTATCCTGCCAATCTGTGGTGCCACCCACCATTGGCTTTCCACCACATATCACCTGCCCGTCTTTATAATATTCTGTATTTAAATAATTATGTAAAGGTTGTTGCTTTTAATTTACTTCTGTGTGCGCTTTTCTCTTACAGCATATGTTCTCATCTGTTCTCATCTTCTCAATGACACTGATATATACAAATTAAAGTGAGCTTTAGTTTATATATATTAATCTAGTATCATTTACAGGGACTACCTTTTTATTTATCTGATGCAATATCTGGAGACTCATTTCCCTTTTTGACAAAGCAAATGCGAAACGCGCGTCTGGGGGTATGCCTGGCTCTGTGGCATCTTGTTACCTTCATCATAGGTAATGATTAAACCACAACCATGGGTAATAAACAAATACATAGTCCAAAATTCAGGACAGAGCAACTACTAGCATATCTTGATATTGAAAAAACCAACGAGCATCCAGCTCAAACAAAAAACAATGAAAATATATATATATAAAAATATAAATTTTATTACAATATTAATGCACAAAATAGAAACAGTAAATAAAGAAATGAATGGGTGAAGGAACAAGAACAAATACATCTGGAGTATATCCCCAAACCAATTAAAACACCGTATAGTTTTTAAGGGATCATCAAATCATTACTTGAAGATCTGTGTCATGTAATATTCCCCAAAATACAGTGATTAATGCAGTAACTGACTGATTGGTCTTAGTGTGAGTACACAGAGACCTAGTTAAAAGGGTCTATACATGTGACAGATAAAGTTGCAAAAAAACGGAGCTCAAAGTTGGTGCTCAGCACAGTACTCAGCCCCCCGAGGAAGCCTGACAAGCGAAACGTGCGTCGGGGCACGCATCTGGTAGCATATCCCTCCCCACATGGGTAAGCAGATCGCAACAAACTTGGCACATCCCATAGGTTAATATGGGCAGCACTAGGGTACTGCGCTGAGCACCAACTTTGAGCTCCGTTTTTTTGCAACTTTATCTGTCACATGTATAGACCCTTTTAACTAGGTCTCTGTGTACTCACACTAAGACCAATCAGTCAGTTACTGCATTAATGACTGTATTTTGGGGAATATTACATGACACAGATCTTCAAGTAATGATTTGATGATCCCTTAAAAACTATACGGTGTTTTAATTGGTTTGGGGATATACTCCAGACGTATTTGTTCTTGTTCCTTCACCCATTCATTTCTTATTTACTGTTTGTATTTTGTGCATTAATATTGTAATAAAATTTATATTTTTATATATATATATTTTTCACTGTTTTTTGTTTGAGCTGGATGCTCGTTGGTTTTTTCAATATCTTCATCATGGGTAAGCAGTAATGCTAATACTGGTACTATTTTCTGCTGTGTAATGTCACTATGACAGCCTCAGAGATTTCACTATGATAGGTCCCTTGATGAGCTAGATCCCTGTTTCTTTATGCATTGTGGCAGCGTAATTATTTAATTGCACTGGTTATAAAGATTCTCTCTACCTGTATGCTGCTGATAAAATGCATTGGCACTTCTGGGATCAAATTGTTCTTATTTTATGATGTTTTATATTCCACACTGTATTGGTGCCTTGGACCCATGTGTTCTTACTAGGGTCATGTGTCCTCTCTTTTTGGTCTTCTGACTAATGTTTTTGTAATATGTATGCACAAATATTTACTGTATATACTCGAGTATAAGCTGAGATTTTCAGCCCATTTTTAGGGCTGAAAGTGCCCCTCTCGGCTTATACTCGAGTCATATACCAGGGGGGTCGGCAGGGGAGGGAGAGCGTGGCTGTCACATATACTCACCCCCTCCTGGCACTGTCTCTACAGCCCCCCTGCTTCTCCCACGGTCTATGTTGTCTGTGTTCAGTGGTCATGTGATACCACTCATTAAAGTCATGAATATGTGCATATTCATGACTTTAATGAGCGGTACAACGTGATCGCTGATAAAAGGAAGAGCTGTGGCACCGGAGACAATGGGAGAAGCAGGGGCTGCAGAGATGCGCCAGGAGGTGGTGAGTATGAAGGGGAGGACGGGGGGAGCCATGCTATATTTACCTGTCCCCGTTCCACCGCTGCGCACTGCTCTGTCCTCGCATCCTCTGGCTGTGATGTTCAGGTCAGAGGGCGCGATGACGTGGTTAGTGCATGCCCTCTGCCTGAACATTCACAGCCAGAGGACCCGGAAGACACAGCGGCGCGCGGTGGTGGAACAGGGACAGGTGAATATTGCAGGTGCCGGGGGCCTGAGCAAGCTGTGACACCGGCACCTGGCCCCCAGCGACGAGAGGTGAGTATGTCATTTTTTTTATTCGCAGCAGCAGCATATGGAGCCTATTCTATGGGGCATCTTATGGGGCCATAACCTTTATGGAGCAGCATATGGGGCCTATTCTATGGGGCATCTTATGGGGCCATAACCTTTATGGAGCAGCATATGGGGCCCATTCTATAGAGCATCTTATGGGGCCATAAACTTTATGGAGCAGCATATGGGGCCCATTTTATGGAGCATCTTATGGGGCCATAACCTTTATGGAGCAGCATATGGGGCATAATCTATGTAGCATCTTATGGGGCCATAGGTCTACTTCCGTTGCAGGCCAGGCCCTATTAGCCTTCCTCACAGGAAACTCTCTCTGTCCCTTCACTTTAGCCCCTCCAATTCTGTGGTAGTCCCAACCATTAACCCTAACTGTCCCTATTAATTGCCTGTGAATGGGCAGAACACAATTCTATTAATAACTAGATGGAGGCCCAATGCTATCTCATTTGGAGGGCGGTAATGTCACCATGGGGCAGGCTTTGGAGCATTGAAAATCTCCCCTCATGTGCTCACCCACCTATCCACTCCCTCTTTCCCCATGTGCTGACTTCTCCCGTCTGTGCTCTCTTATTTGACCTGTCTACCCCATGTGATATCCCCCTTGTCTGTTGTCTCTCTTCTTCCTATGTTGTGTTCTCCCCTCATGTACTGTCCTGTTTGAGCTGTCTCCCCTTTGTGCACAGCAGGAGATCGCAGAGGATTCATTTTGTGAGGTAAAATATTGTTTAAAAACAGTCAGTGAAATAGTTTACCTCACAAAATGAATCCTCTGTGATCCCCTGCTGTAATGTCAGTATTGTTTTTTCGTTCCTTCCCTGCCCAGGAGTTGAGATATGCTCAATATACGGTCAGATACAGACAATTTTTAAAATGAATTTTCGTCCGTGGCAAAACCACTTTAATGTGACCGACTTCCTCTGCCTGTAGACACATCGTGCATCTGTATACAGTGTGTGTGTGTATGGCGTATACAGTGTGTGTGTGTGTCGTGTGTACACCGTATACAGTGTGTGTGTCATGTGTACTGCGTATACAGTGTGTGTGTGTGTGTGTGTGTGTGGTGCAAGAGGCTGGTACCACAAGCAGTTTCCATATTGAGACACTCATCACTTGAGTGTCCAATATGGCGGTCGGTGAACTTCCTCCGCTTGGAATTCTGGGATCCGGAGATATCTGGACAGAACAGGATGTGAAGACATTACAAGGTAATTATATATTAGATAACACACTTCACTAAGCACATTGTACATCCAAATACATTGTAACACAGGGGGTGAACGTGAGCAACACCTCCACCTCCTTACAACCACATGCCTAAACCTGGCTGGCATTCTCTGCTACTGTCATCTTAGTTGTGGATCAGTTCTATACCAGTTGTGGACAGCACTTGAATCTCAGAGGGTACCCCTTTAGTATCAATCATTCATTCACTGCCTTTTTGTGCCCCCAGTAAATGAGGGTGCAATTTGCCTTATCTGCTTAGGGCTCCAAAATAACTTGCCCCGATTTTCGCAAACATTACATACAACACACACAAGTCATATATACTACACATAGACATTCATATTACAGGTACAATACTTGTACTTCTTGCAGATCACTGACACATTTCTGCAGTGGAGAGCAAGTTGTGGGGAGCAAGGCAGAGCATTATTCCATCCCAAGCTTCTATTAGCAGGTCACCCCTTCTTTTGCCCTTAGGCCGGCGTCACACTGCCGAGTTTGATGCCAGTTAGTCGCACGACTTTCTCGCATCAACACCTGGCACGGCCGCCCGTTCTCGGACCAGAGTGCGCGGCGGCATAGAAATACATGCAACCGCGCACTCTGGTCCGAGAGCGGGCGACCGTGCCAGGTGTTGATGCGAGAAAGTCGTGCGACTAACTCGCATCAAACTCGGCAGTGTGACGCCGGCCTTACTGACAGAGCTGCTGATTGCATCAAGTAACAACAGTTGAGAAAAGACTCTAGCAATTTAAAGGGAATCTGTCACCCTAAATTGGCGGGATATTTAAATGATGGCAGTCAGGTCAGATGGGCGGTGTTTTGGGTACTTGCCTTAACATGTTGTTCGCCGCAGTCTCCATTATTTCTGGGAATTGTAGTCGTTGCCCTCCATATAACGCGCCTGCGCATTGCAATCTGCGGGCAAAGCATACTGCGCGTGCACAATTCAAGATTGCAATGCGCAGGCGCATTATATGGAGGGCAACGACTACAATTCCCAGAAATAATTGAGACAGCGGCGAACAACATGTTAAGGCAAGTACCCAAAACACCGCCCATCTGACCTGACTTCCATCATTTAAATATCCCGCCAATTTAGGGTGACAGATTCCCTTTAAAGCATGTTAGATGGGGGCATGGGAGGGTCGGAAGTGAGCAAGAACTCCAGACATCCTCAGTTATCACCCCTCTCCCCATCTCTGCCTGACTTTATTTTACCCCTTTTTTCCCCAGCTCTGATCCCTGCATTATAACTCTAGCCAAGGGTGCTACATAGAAGTGTCTGATCGTTGAACCCCTTAGTGTCCGAGCCAATTTTGACCTTAATGACCGGGCCAATTTTTACAGTTCTAACCACTGTCACTTTATGAGGTTATAGCTCTGGAATGCTTCAATGTATCTCACTGATTCTGAGATTTTTTTTTTCGTGACATATTATACTTAATGTTAGTGGTAAAATTTATTCAGTAAGACTTGCATTTATTTATGAACAAAATGGAAATTTGGCAAAAATTTCAAACATTTTGCAATTTTCAAACTTTTAATTTGTGTGCTCTTAAATCAGAGAGTCATGTCACATAAAATAGTTAATAAATAATGTTTCCCGTATGTCTACTTTACATCAGCACAATTTTGGAAACATCATTTTTTTTGTCAGGAAGCTATAAGGGTTAAATTTTGACCAGAAATGTCTCAGTTTTCCAGCAAAATTTATAAAACCAATTTTTTAAGGACTACATAACATTTAACCCCTTCACCCCCAAGGGTGGTTTGCACGTTAATGACCGGGCCAATTTTTACAATTCTGACCACTGTCTCTTTATGAGGTTATAACTCTGGAACGCTTCAACGGATCTTCGCGATTCTGAGAATGTTTTCTCATGACATATTGTACTTCACGTTATTGGTAAAATTTATTCGATGTAACTTGCGTTTATTTTTGAAAAAAATGCAAATATGGCGAAAAGTTTGAAAATTTTGCAATTTTCAAACTTTGAATTTTTATTCCCTTAAAACAGAGAAATATGTCACACAAAATAGTTAAGAAATAACATTTCCCACATGTCTACTTTACATCAGCACAATTTTGGAATAAAAATTTTTTTTTCTTAGGAAATTATAAGGGTTAAAAGTTGACCAGCGATTTCTCATTTTTACAACAAAATTTACAAAGCCATTTTTTTAGGGACCACCTCATAATTGAAGTCACTTTGAAGGGTCTATATAGCAGAAAATACCAAAAAGTGACACTATTCTAAAAACTGCACCCCTCAAGGTACTCAAAACCACATTCAAGAAGTTTATTAACCCTTCAGGTGCTTCGCAGGAGCTGAAGCAACGTGGAAGGAAAAAAGGAATATTTAACGTTTTAGCCACAAAAATGATCTTTTACAAACTTTTTTTTTATTTTCACAAGGGTAAAAGAAGAAAATGGACAGATAAAGTTGTTGTGCAATTTCTCCTGAGTACGACAATACCCCATATGTGGGGGAAAACCACTGTCTGTGCGCACAGCAGGGCTCGTAAGGGAAGGAGCGCCGTTTGACTTTTTCAAACTAAAATTGGCTGGAATTGAGATTGGATGCCATGTCGCGTTTGGAGAGCCCCTGATGCGCCTAAACAGTGGAAACCCCCCACAAGTGACACCATTTTGGAAACTAGACCCCCTAAGGAACTTATCTAGATCTGTTGTGAGCACTTTGAACCCCCAAGTGTTTCACAAAAGTTTATAATGCCTGGGTGTGAAAAAAAAAAGAAACAATTTTCCACAAAAATGATTTTTTAGTCCCAACTTTTTGATTTTTCCCAAGGAATTGGACCCCAAAAGTTGTTGTCCAATTTGTCCTGAGTACGCTGATACCCAATATGTGGGGGGGAAAACTGTTTGGGCGCACGGCAGGGCTTGGAAAGGAAGTAGTAACGTTTTGGAATGCAGACGTTGATGGGGGTCATGTTCCGTTTGCAGTGCCCCAGACAGGGTCGGACTGGCCCACCGGAGAACCGGAGGATTCTCCGGTGGGCCCTGGCATCTGGGGGGCCCTGGCACCTGCTGGCATACAGAGGCCAGTTGCCTAGGGCCCCCGCTGCTCCAGGGGCCCCTAGTCGGTGGCGTGTCGCTAATAGCGGCACACCACACAGCTGCCATGGGGGCCCCGTGCCAGCGGAGCAGCAGCGGGTGACAGGAGGCAGGAGCCCCTGTCCCTGCTGCTAAAGAGAAATGAATATTCACTGCTTCCCACGCCCACATGGGCGTGGGAAGCAGTGAATATCATTACTTACCTGTCACCCGCTCCAACCGCTGAGCGCCGCTGTGTCCTTGGGCCCTCTTGCTGCGATGTTCTGGCAGAGGGCGCGATGACGTCATTAGTGTGCGCCGCGCCCTCTGCCTGATCATTCACTGCCAGAGGACCCGAAGACAGCGGCGCTCAGCAGCGGACCCGGTGACAGGTAAATATCGCAGGTGCCGGGGCCCTGAGCGAGCGGTGACACCGGCACCTGTCCCCCATAGCGCGCCGGTGTCCCCGCCTGCTCAGGACCCCGGCACCTGGCCCCCAGTGACGAGAGGTGAGTATGTATTTTTTTTTTGCTGCAGCAGCTGCGGCAGCATAGAGGCGCCTATAAAATGCAGCATCTATGGGGGCACAGTCTGTGGAGCATCTATGGGGGCATAATCTATGGGGGCATAATCTATGGGGGCATAATCTGTGGAGAATTTATGGGGGCATAATCTAATGGGGCATAATCTATGGGGGCATAATCTGTGGAGCATCTATGGGGCATAATCTATGGGGCATAATCTGTGGAGCATCTATGGGGGCATAATCTATGGGGGCATAATCTGTGGAGCAATCTATGGGGGCATAATCTATGGGGGCATAATCTATGGGGGCATAATCTGTGGAGCATCTATGGGGGCATAATCTGTGGAGCATCTATGGGGGCATAATCTATGGGGGCATAATCTGTGGAGCATCTATGGGGGCATAATCTATGGGGGCACAATCTATGGGGGCATAATCTATGGGGGTATAATCTATGGAGCTTCTATGGGGGCATAATCTATGGAGCTTCTATGGGGGCATAATCTGTGGAGCATCTATGGGGGCATAATCTATGGGGGCACAATCTATGGGGGCATAATCTATGGGGGCATAATCTGTGGAGCATCTATGGGGGCATAATCTATGGGGGCATAATCTATGGGGGCATAATCTATGGGGGTATAATCTATGGAGCTTCTATGGGGGCATAATCTAAGGAGCATCTATGGGGGCATAATCTATGGAGCATCTATGGGGGCATAATCTATGGGGGCGTAATTTATGGAGCATCTATGGGGGCACAATCTATGGAGCATCTATGGGGGCACAATCTATGGAGCTTCTATGGGGGCATAATCTAAGGAGCATTTATGGGGCATAATCTATGGAGCATCTATAGGGGCATAATCTATGGGGTCACAATCTATGGAGCATCTATGGGGGCACAATCTATGGAGCTTCTATGGGGGCATAATCTAAGGAGCATCTATGGGGGCACAATCTATGGAGCTTCTATGGGGGCATAATCTAAGGAGCATTTATGGGGGCATAATCTGTGGAGCATCTATGGGGGCATAATCTATGGGGGCATAATCTATGGGGGCATAATCTGTGAAGCATCTATGGGGGCATAATCTATGGGGGCATAATCTGTGGAGCATCTATGGGGGCACAATCTATATAGCTTCTATGGGGGCATAATCTAAGGAGCATTTATGGGGGCATAATCTATGGAGCATCTATAGGGGCATAATCTATGGGGGCACAATCTATGGAGCATCTATGGGGGCATAATCTATGGAGCTTCTATGGGGGCATAATCTAAGGAGCATCTATGGGGGTATAATCTATGGAGCATCGATGGGGCACAATACAATCTCTATGGAGCATCTATGGGGGCACAATCTATGGAGCATCTATGGGGGCATAATCTATGGAGCATCTATGGGGGCATCATCTATGGGGACATCATCTATGGGACCAATCATATTATGGGGGCACAATCTATGGGAGCATCTATGGGGGCATAATACATGGGCAGCATATAGGGCACAATCTATGGAGCATCTTGTGGGGCATAATACATGGGGCAGCATATGGGGCATAATCTCATTTTTCACCCTAGGCTTATACTCGAGTAGATAAGTTTTCCCAGTTTTTTGTGGCAAAATTAGGGGGGTCGGCTTATACTCGAGTATATATGGTATCTATCTATTATCTATCTATATCTATCTATATATAGATAGCATTATACCCTATGAGGGGGGGGCAGCATTATCCTCTGATGGGGGCAGCATTATCCCCTATGGGGGCAGCATTATCCACTATGAGGGGGCTGCTTTATAATCTATGAGGGAGGCTACCCCAACTCCTGCTACATAATTAAGACATGTACTACCTTATATTATACCCTGATATTAGTGTGTTTTACTGCACAATTGGTGGTCTTGTATTTATTTCTATGTAGCTACATAGTGGGCCCCTAAGAATGATTTTCTCTGGTGGGCTCAAGGTGTTCCAGTCCGACGCTGGCCCCAGATGAGCCTAAACAGTAGAAACCCCCCACAAGTGACCACATTTTGGAAACTAGACCCCCTAAGGAACTTATCTAGAGCTTTGGTGAGCACTTTGAATCCCCAAGTGCTTCACACAAGTTTATAATGCCCGGGCATGAAAATAAAAAATCCTATTTTTTTCCCACAAAAATAATTTTTAGTCACTAATTATTTATTTTCCCAAGGGTAACAGGAGAAATTGGACCACAAATGTTGTTGTCCAATTTGTCCTGAGTACGCTGATACCTGATATGTGGGGGGGAACCACTGTTTGGGCGCACGGCAGAGTCGGAATGGAAGGAGCACCATTTGACTTTTTCCAACCAAAATTGGCTGGAATTGAGATTGGACGCCATGTTGCATTTGGAGAGCCCCTGATGTGCCTAAACAGTGGAAACCCCCACAAGTGACCCCATTTGGGAAACTAGACCCCCTAAGGAACTTATCTAGATCTTTGGTGAGCAATTTGAACCCCCAAGTGCTTCACACAAGTTTATAACGTAGAGCCGTAAAATTAAAAAATCATATTTTTTCCACAAAAATTATCTTTTCACCCCAATTTTTATTTTCCCAAGGGTAACAAGACTCCAAAAGTTATTGTGCAATTTGTCCTGAGTACGCTGATACCCCATATGTGGGGGTAAACCACTGTTTGGGTGCATGGCAGAGTTTGGAAGGGAAGGAGCGCCGTTTGACTTTTTCAACGCAGAATTGGCTGGATGCCATGTTGTGTTTGGAGAGCTCCTGATCTGCCTAAACAGTGGAAACCCCCACAAGTGACCCCATTTGGTAAACTAGACCCCCTAAGGAACTTATCTAGATCTTTGGTGAGCACTTTGAACCCCAAGTGCTTCACAGAAGTTTATAACGTACAGCCGTAAAATAAAAAATCTTTTTTTTTTTTACAAAAATGATTTTTTCGTCCCCAATATTTTATTTTCCCAAGGGAAACAGGAGAAATTGGACCCCAAAAGTTGTTGTACAATTTGTCCTGAGTACGCGGATACCCAATATGTGGGAGAAAACTACTGTATGGGCACACGTTGGGGCTCGGAAGGGAAGTAGTGACGTTTTGGATTGCAGACATTGATGAAATGGTCTGGGGGCGTCATGTCGCATTTGGAGAGCCCCAGATGCACCTAAACAGTGGAAACCCCCACAAGTGACCCCATTTTGGAAAATAGACCCCACAAGGAACTTATCTAGATGTGTGGTGAGCACTTTGAACTCCGAAGTGCTTCACAGAAGTTTATAATGTACAGCCGTAAAAATAAAAAATATTTTTTTTTTTACAAAAATTATTTTTTTCGCCCCCAATATTTTATTTTCACAAGGGTAACAGGAGAAATTGGACCCCAAAAGTTGTTGTCCAATTTGTCCTGAGTACGCTGATACCCAATATGTGGGAGAAAACTACTGTATGGGTACACGTTGGGGCTCGGAAGGGAAGTAGTGACGTTTTGGATTGTAGACTTTGATGGAATGGTCTGGGGGCGTCATGTCGCATTTGGAGAGCCCATGATGCGCCTAAACAGTGGAAACCCCAAACAAGTGACCCCATTTTGGAAAATAGACCCCACAAGGAACTTATCTAGATGTGTGGTGAGCGCTATGAAGCCCCAAGTGCTTCACAGAAGTTTATAACGTACAGCCGTAAAAACAAAAAAATCATTTTTTTAACAAAAATGATATTTTTGCCCCCAGTTTTTTATTTTCCCAAGGGTAACAGAAGAAATAGGATAAATTGCACAATAACTCTTAGGGTCCAGAGTACGCTGATACCCCATGTGGGAGTAAACTACTGTTTGGGCGCATGGCAGAGCTCAGAAGTGAAGGAGCACCATTTGACTTTTTCAACGCAGAATTGGCTAGAATTGAGATCAGACGCCATGTCACATTTTGAGAGCCCCTGATGTGCCTAAACAGCAGAAACCCCCAATTCTAACTCCAAACCTAACCCCAACACACCCCTAACCCTAGTCCCAACCCTAACCACAAACCTAACCCTAACACACCCCTAACCCTAATCCCAACCATAACCCTAATACTAACTTTAGCGGCAACCCTAACCCTAACTTTAGCCGCAACCCTAACCTTAACCCTAACCCTAATGGGAAAATGGAAATAAATACATTTTTTTAAATTTATTATTTTTCCCTAACTAAGGGTGTAATAAAGGGGGGTTTGATTTACTATTTATAGCGGGTTTTTATGATAGGAATCTGTCACGCTAAAAGACGCTTTTTATTGCAAAAAATAGTTTTTTGCATCGCCACATTTTGAGAGCTATAATTTTTGCATATTTTCGCCCACAGAGTCATGTGAGGTCTTACTTTTTGCGGTACGAGTTGATGTTTTTATTGGTACCATTTTTGAGCACGTGACATTTTTTGATCGCTTTTTATTTCGATTTTTGGGAGGTTAGAATGAACAAAAATCAGAAATTCATGAATTTCTTTTGGGGGAGGCGTTTATACCGTTCCGCTTGTGGTAAAATTGATAAAGCAGTTTTATTCTTCGGGTCAGTACGATTACGGCGATACCTCATTTATATCATTTTTTTATGTTTTGGCGCTTTTATAGAATAAAAAATTTTATATAAAAAATTATTATTTTTGCATCGCTTTATTCTGAGAGCTTTAACTTTTTTATTTTTTCGCTAATAATGCTGTGTCACAGCTCGTTTTTTGCGGGACAAGATGATGTTTTCAGTGGTACCATGTTTATTTATATCGGTCTTTTTGATTGCGCGTTATTCCACTTTATGTTCAGCGGTATGATGATAAAGCACTGATTCTTTGCTTTGTTTTTTTTTTTTAAGGGGTTCACAAAAGGGGTTAACTAGTGGGACAGTTTTATAGGGGGGGTCGTTACGGACGCGGTGATACCAAATATGTGTACTTTTATTGTTTTACTTTTTTTATTTACAGGAAGAAATGAATTTATTGGGGAATATTTTTTTTTTTATTATTTATTTTGGAATTTTTTTTTACACATGTTTATTTTTATTTTTTTTTACTTTTTTACATTGTCCCAGGGTGGGACATCACTGTAAAATGTCAGATCGCTGGTCTCACAGAGTGCACAGCACTCTGTGAGACCAGCGATCTCACAGGCAGCGCTGCAGGCTTCTCATTGCCTGCTCTCAGCAGGCACTGAGGAAGCCGCCTCCCTGCAGGACCCGGCGGGCATCTTGGATCCGGGTCCTGGGAGGAAGGAAGCCCACAGAACAGCGCGATCACATCGTGCTGTTCTGAGGGTCTCAGGGGAGCTCGCAGGGAGCCCCCTCCCTGCGCGATGCTTCCCTGTGCCCCCGGTACACCGCGATCATGTTTGATGTGCCGGATCAAATCAGCTGTCATGTGCTGGAAAAGGGGGCGGTGTCCAATGATGGATAGAGCCGTCATTGGTCGTTAAGGGGTTAAGGTTTCATATCTCTGTTTTTAACAGTTTAAATTTTAATAAAAACTCAAATCCATTTGACCTATGGTGTTGTAAGGTTCTGTGTATCTGTTTCTGAAACTCAGTTTGTTCGTCGGCCATTTTGCTTTCTGTTTTGCTGCAGCTATCTTGCCCTCAGTCAAAATGGAGTTTTCCAGCTTGCATGTTCCCGCCCTGATTCTCTCCGTTTGCTTCTTAAACAGCCACAGCTGAGCAATCAGTGCTTCAGAATCTAGCCTGCAGTGAACCTGTGTTCTGACTCCTGAAGCCTTGGACCTTGTACTCCAGCCATTCCTACTGAGGAACTCTGAAGCACTTGTGGATTCTGAACTCTGCTCTTGAGAGCCTCACGTTTGCATGGACTTGCGGTAACAGAGAAGAAGATCTGAATCTGTTGTGGAGAGTTATTGCTGAGCTTAGATTACTCTGGCCTGCTGTGTCTCCTGCTTCTGTGTTTGCAACCTGTGTGTTTATTTTTGCCAATTTGTATGAAGCAATACAAGACTTTCTTTATCAACCTGTGTCTCAAGTATTTTCATCGCACCCAAGCACAAGACGCTATATGAACTGTACCACATACATTACAAGATTCTGAAGCCAAACGTTAGTGTCTGCTGGGTCTGGAAAGGCTTGTCTGCTGTACTGTGGATATCGGATGTCCGGTTGTACTTTCTGTGATGACAGTGGTTGTGACTTCTCACAACCATTCCAGGTGAGCAATTCCCTTAAGTTTTTTTTTCTGCAGTGTTATCACAGGTAAACACTATTGTTTTTTTTTTTTTTTCTCTTCTCTTTTTGTCTGCTGAAACTCTGGATATCAGATGTCTGGTTGAAAGCTTTCTGTGATGATAGTGGTTGTGACTTCTCACAACCATTCCAGGTGAGCAGTTCCCTTAAAGTTTTTTCTTTCTTCAGTGTTGCCACAGGTGAACACTATTGTTTTTTTTTTCTCTCCTCTTCTTCCAGTATCCTGTCTTAAAAGATCTGGAAAATGGAGGCCCGCATAAAGGAACTTTGCGGAGTGACTGATAATATCCTTGCAGATTTGCAGAATATAAAGACCCGTTTTACAAATCTTCAGGACCTAAATAATCACAATTTGCAAGTGGTTGGACAGACTACCCAGGATTTGCGAGCCAGGATTGAGGTTCTGGAGGGGCGAGTCCAGGCTCCTGCCGTGGCCCCGAGTTCTGGGATTCCCAAGTTGCCCCCTTTTCGTTTTGGTGGTGAACGTGAAAAATTCAGGGGATTTGTTAATCAATGCAATTTTTTTTTTTCTGCACATGCTTCACAATTTCCTACTGAACGATCTAAGGTGCTTACTATAATTATGTTGCTTACCAACAAGGCTTTGATATGGGCAAACCCTCTGATTGAGACTGAGGATGATTGTTTGAATCACCTTGATGATTTTATTTCAGCCATGGGGCAGGTGTTTGATGACCCCAATCGAGGTGCAACAGCTGAAGCAGCCATGTTAGCTTTGCGCCAAGGTAAGCACTCGGTAGCTGAATATGCCTTGGATTTCAGGAGATGGGCCCTTGATACCACCTGGGACAATTCCGCCAAAAAATCTATTTTTCGAAAGGGGTTATCCCCACTGATTAAGGATGAACTTGCTCGTGCCGACCCTCCCACTGCGTTAGGTGACTTTATTAACTACTGCATCCGTATTGATACTCGTTTAACTGAACGCAGGCAAGAGAGATGGTTCGAAAGCAATCGTACTAACCTTTTCCTACCTTCCTCTCCAGCTAAGGAACCTTTGAATAGGATTACACGGGAACCTGAACCTGAACCCATGCAGGTAGACTCTTTACTACGACGGGTTAGTGATGCACGCAAGGAACATCGTTTTAAGGAGAATCTATGTTTTTATTGTGGTAAGTCAGGGCACTTTATTATTAACTGTCCCAGCCGTTCTCGCAAGACTACTGCAGCACTCATTCATTGTGAGTGTTGCGAGAGGGGATCTGTCAGGTCCGAGCCTCAGGCTCCAGAGAGAGCTGCAGCAACAGATCTTGATTTCTCGGACTTAAACTCCGTTACCTCTGAGGACGTTGACTGTGTAAATGCTGCCATCTTTCAAGTTTCCTCAGCGGTGTCCCAGCTGAGTTGTAAGAAAACAATTCTCACTGTTTTCTTTCCATCAAACTCTGGGTTGACTCAGCCTGGGTGTCTAGCTCTGCTATGATCGACTCAGGTGCAAGTGGAAATTTTATGGATGTCTCCTTTGCTCTAAAACAGGGAATACGTTCAGTGAAGAAGGCTACTCCAGTACAGATGGAAACTGTGGATGGCTCCCTGCTGACTCTTGGACCAGTGGATCAGGAAACAGAGCCTTTAAAGGTTCTTATGGGTAAAGATCATCAAGAGAAACTGTCCTTTATGCTTATCTCTTCTCCTCACTTTCCCATTATTCTAGGGCTACCATGGCTGCAGGCTCAGAATCCTACCATTAACTGGGAGACCAAGGAATTACACTTTCCAGAGAAACAGATGAGTCCAAAAATTTCAGCTTGCTCTGTTCCTAAAGGAACCATGTCAGTCCCTGAACTACCAGCTGTATACCAGGACTATGTGGATTTATGTGACAAGAAGAACGCTGACCAGCTTCCTCCTCACCGTCCATATGATTGTCCAATTGAATTATTGCCTGGAGCAGAGATACCTTTTGGTAAGATCTACCCCCTGGCGGGGCCCGAGCTGAAGGCTTTAAAAGAGTACATAGACGAAAATCTAGCCAAGGGCTTCATACGCCCCTCTTCATCTCCTGCAGGGGCACCCATATTCTTTGTAAAGAAGAAAGATGGATCCCTGAGACCATGCGTAGACTATAGGGAACTCAATAAGGTTACTATTAGAAACCGTTATCCATTGCCTTTAATCCCTGAGTTATTGGAGAGAGTGCGACATGCCAAAATTTTTTCTAAACTAGATCTTCGTGGGGCCTATAACTTAGTCCGTATTAGACCTGGGGATGAATGGAAGACTGCATTCAGGTCACGCTATGGACACTTTGAATATCTGGTTATGCCTTTTGGTCTGAGTACCGCCCCAGCCACTTTCCAACACTTGGTGAATGACATCTTCAGGGATCTCCTAGATACATTCGTGGTAATTTATTTGGATGATATTTTAATTTTTTCTAACTCCACAGAGGAACATCATGGACATGTGAGAATGGTCTTGGAACGTCTAAGACAAAATCATCTTTACATCAAGCTTGAAAAGTGTGAATTCCATAAGACCGAAATTCAATTTCTGGGGGATGTACTGTCTACACAAGGAATTAGTATGGATGGAAGTAAAACCCAAGCCATCAATGATTGGCCAAGTCCTAGAAATGTGAAGGAGGTACAGCGCTTCATCGGGTTTGCAAACTTCTATAGACGTTTCATTAGAAATTTCTCTGAGGTAGTGTCACCTATCACCCAACTTACCCGGAAAGAGTCTAAGTTCTCCTGGACTCCCCAAGCCCAGGAAGCATTTTCCCGTCTAAAAGATAAATTTACCACTGCACCTATCCTAGTACATCCCAACCCAGAGCTTGCCTTCATAATAGAGGTGGATGCTTCAGACTGTGCCGTGGGAGCTATACTCTCTCAGAGAACAGGTGAGAAGAATGTCTTGCATCCCTGTGCCTTCTTTTCCCAGCAATTGTCTTCGGCTGAGAAGAACTACGATGTGGGCAATAGAGAGTTGTTGGCCATTATTGCCGCCTTCAAAGAATGGAGACACCTTCTTCAAGGAGCTGCACAGCAAATAGTCGTTCTGACAGACCATCGTAATATTGAGTTTATCAGGTCGGCTAAGTGCCTGACTCCTCGCCAGGCTCGCTGGAATCTTTTCTTAAACCAATTTAATTTTATTATTTCTTATAGACCAGGATCGCGCAATGGAAAGGCTGATGCACTCTCTAGGATTTACTCAGCAGAGACACGTCCAATTACTCCTCCTAAGACTATTCTTCCTGACTCTAGATTCCTAGGAGTGATTCATCATCAAGACCTAATTAAAGACATCAAGGAAGCATACCATGCGGATTCTTTTTTGGCTCAACCCCCAAGGGACGTAAGTCTTGTCTTTAAGAATGGTGTGTGGATTCTGGGACAACGTCTGTATATACCTGAAACAGTCAGATTGAGAGTATTGCAACTCATTCACGATTCCAAAATAGCCGGGCATAGAGGAATTCTAAAGACACAGGAATTTCTTTCTCGTTTCTTTTGGTGGCCCACTTGTAGGAAGGATGTTTTGGACTATGTCACTTCGTGTGAGGTTTGTGCAAGATGCAAAACACCTCGCTCTTCACCAACTGGTCTGTTACAGCCTCTTCCCACCCCGTCCCGCCCGTGGGGATCCATTTCTATGGACTTCATTGTGGAATTACCAACCTCTCAAGGGAAGAACACTATTCTAGTGGTGGTTGACCGTTTAACAAAGGCAGCTCATTTTATCCTTGTGTCGGCTTACCCACTGCAAACAGACATCAGATTTGATGATTAAAGATGTGTTTCGTTTACATGGAGTACCGGATGAGGTTATTTCGGATCGAGGGGTGCAATTCACTTCTAGGTTTTGGCAAAATTTCTGTGCAGCATTGGACATTAAAGTAAACCTTTCTTCTGCTTTTCATCCCCAGACTAATGGACAAACCGAACGAACCAATCAAACCCTGGAGCAGTATCTCCGCTGCTTTATCTGCCACCTACAGGATGATTGGGTGGATCTACTTCCATTGGCTGAGTTCTCTTACAACAACTCTCAGAGTGCCTCCACTAAACAGTCTCCTTTTTACTCTAATCTAGGTTATCACCCTAACATTCTACCACGATTTCCCATAGAGACGCCTTTGCCAGCAGTGGCTGAAAGAGTCACGACTTTACAGAAGAATATGGATCTTCTAAAGGAGAATCTGGAATCGGCTCAGGAAAGGTACAAGAAGGCAGCAGATAAATTTCGTAAACCTGCACCAGCTTTTAAGGTAGGAGACCTGGTCTGGCTGTCAACCAGAAATCTTAAGTTAAGGATTCCATCGTCTAAGTTGGGACATAAGTACATTGGACCCTATAAAATCAGTAAGATTATAAGTGCCGTTGCTTGTCGTCTTCAATTGCCCAGAACTATGAGAATCCACCCTGTCTTTCATGTATCCCTACTAAAGGCTGCGACACCCAATACGTTTCCTGGACGTTCTTCTCCTTGCCCTGACCCAGTGCTAGTCGATGGTCAGGAAGAATTTGTGGTGGAAAGGATTTTAGATTCCAGGTTGTATAGAAATCAGTTACAATATCTGATTAAATGGCAGGGCTACCCAGTGGAGGACAACTCATGGGAGCCAGTCAATAATGTTAATGCTCCTCGCTTGCTCCGTCAGTTTCATCAGAGGTACCCACACAAGCCTGGTCTGAGGTCATCCGGAGGTTGTCCCTAAGGGGGGAGTAATGTAAGGTTCTGTGTATCTGTTTCTGAAACTCAGTTTGTTCGTCGGCCATTTTGCTTTCTGTTTTGCTGCAGCTATCTTGCCCTCAGTCAAAATGGAGTTTTCCAGCTTGCATGTTCCCGCCCTGATTCTCTCCGTTTGCTTCTTAAACAGCCACAGCTGAGCAATCAGTGCTTCAGAATCTAGCCTGCAGTGAACCTGTGTTCTGACTCCTGAAGCCTTGGACCTTGTACTCCAGCCATTCCTACTGAGGAACTCTGAAGCACTTGTGGATTCTGAACTCTGCTCTTGAGAGCCTCACGTTTGCATGGACTTGCGGTAACAGAGAAGAAGATCTGAATCTGTTGTGGAGAGTTATTGCTGAGCTTAGATTACTCTGGCCTGCTGTGTCTCCTGCTTCTGTGTTTGCAACCTGTGTGTTTATTTTTGCCAATTTGTATGAAGCAATACAAGACTTTCTTTATCAACCTGTGTCTCAAGTATTTTCATCGCACCCAAGCACAAGACGCTATATGAACTGTACCACATACATTACAGGTGTTCCTCTAACCCTGGCCTGATTAACTGTGCTGTCAGATCATTTATCATTGCATTAAACATTCACCAATACTTAGCTCATATAATTGCTAATTGCTTATTAATTTGGATTCCCTCCCATAAATTTTCATTAACATTATTTTAATTAACTGTATAGTATTATGTAATTGTGGAATTACCTTAGACCTGTTTTAGACATCTTGATTAGGTTTGTTCCCTACGCATAAACACTGACATTTTCCTTTGAAGCTCAGCGCCACCTTCAAAATTTATGGCACAAAATATTTACAAATTGCTTAGACAGTAACTAGTCTGAATCCTATTCATGTATTAGAGTACCGTAGAGTGTTCTAAACCAAAAGTAGTTCAACAAGACCAACCTTTCAACTTACTTTCATAAAATATATCCAACCATGTATTTTTTTGTATTTGTCAATCATTTGCTCAAGTCAAAATGCATTTCCTCTTCTAACATCATGGTGTTTTTTCAGTTTTGTTTTTGTGTTTTTTTTATATACTTTACAGTGCTCAGAGTTTTGTTTTTCTGATACAGAGCTACATATTTGCTGCATGAACAGTTAGGTCCAGAAGTATTTGGACATTGACACAATCATGAACATGTACTGTAACTATACACATTGCAATCTATGGCTGGCAGTGTCAGAGTCACTGTGGCTTGCTATAATGTATGGGCAAGAGTAGTTTTATAATTTTTTTTCAAGGAATAGTGGTTTCTTTAACGTTATTATGAAGACCAAAGTATCTGGAATACCAAGTTGGGTGCAGACTGCGGAGCGGTAAGAACTTGACAGACCTAGGTCTTTTTCCACCTATGTAACTATATAACTTGGTACCGTGTTGGTGAGCGTGGAGATGCTTGAGGACAGTAGATGCTGTTGCTGCTGAGTACACCACTATCCAGTGTACAGTTGTATATGACTAACAAAACAGAGAGAAAGAAGTGTGCTGTCTTTAAACAGTGGTGCAACTTGAAGCTCATGGGCCTCAATGCAGAATCTCCAAAGGGGCCCCCAATTATTGCAAGTCTTTAATAGTATTTTCATATGGTCAAATGGGACTTTTTGGGCCCCTTAGGCTCTGGGACCTTGGGTGCGTTTGCAACCCCTGCAGCTATTGTAGCTATGCCCCTGTCTATAAATAAGATAGGGTGAGGAGACCTCCTTGAAGTGAGAGTCTGAGGCAAATTGTGAAAATTTCCCTTGAATATTTTGAGGTCAACTGCTTTAAGAGAGAAGTTTCCCTGTATTTCATGGAGAGAAATGTTTACTTAGAAGTGAAGATTAAAGGGAACCTGTCATGTGATAAAAGCCATATGGGGTTAATATGCAGGTCAATAGCATTCTGAACCTACCCGGCGCCAGCACCTAGACCCATGCTGCCAAGAGAAAATTCCTCCCTGCAGCGTTTGGCATTCAGTCACGGAGATGGCTACAACGCGGGTTCAGTCACTGCTCTGTGTGTAGAGAGCGTCGGCTGTAACCACTCCCCACCGGGACTGACAGCAGCTCAGCATTTGGGCCTGCTGTCAGTCAGTGCCAGGGCTTACAGCCACTGCTCTCTATACACAGAGTGGTGACCTCTGAGTAGAGAGGCAATACTGGCACAGATTTATTACAAATTTTTAAAAGAAAAAATTATTTGTTGCTGATAGCAACCAATCACAACATAGCTTTGACTTTTCAACAGTAGAATATGAAATGAAGACACTACTGGGATTGGTTGGTATGAGCAGCATATACAGTTTTGCTTTTAGACGGACGGATGATGATTACAATAGTCTTGAATGTCCTTCATTTGTACACAGTCTATCTGACTGTGGATCTGTGAAACTATTTAGAGATGGTTTTGTAACTTTTTGTAGCCTGATGAGCATCAGCGGCTCTTCTCCTGACGCCCTCAGGAACCTCCTTTGTTTATGCCAAGATACACCATCACAAATGTGTGGTATCAATGATTAGACTTTTACAGATCCCTGTTCTGATAGATATCTACAGAAGATAAAGAAAAAAGCTTTGGTTAAAGCATAGCAATCCAGCAAACACAGGCTACTACCTAGCACAACTCAGTTTTAAAGCTTTGTACTTAGACACTCATCTGCTACTGTTGCCATACATATGGATTAGGCAGGACACTACAGCCGTCTCATAGGAATGTATATGGTTAAAAAAAGGGAACGAGTAAAAAATGGAAAGAGCTACTGAAGTAGAGATTCGCTTTTACTGGATTAACAAAATCAGGTTACAAGGCTACAGGTTTCAGCGTTGCACCAACACCTTCCACAGGCCAGTCATATAAAGCAATAGGCAAGAGCATTGTAAATAAATAGTGCGGGAAAATAGTAACAAAAAGAGGAGAACATGTACAAATCATGTGATATAGTAATAAACTAAACCATAAGTACAATAAAAACAAGGTGTATAACCATTACTAGTGAGTCCACAAGAAATCATTATAAAATATTAAAACAAGATAGAAGTTTTTGTTCATAGATACAAAACTGTTTCAGTTAGTAGTAGGTATAGAAAAGAGGTTGCTATGTAACCAAATGTATAGATGGCTGCTAGCCAATGAATAACACTAACCCGTGTAAATAACAATGTAACAATGAGGCAAAACCTGTTTATCTGCCTAGATCCTAGCTAAAGCCTGATGCTTTCTCATTGGTTCACAGCCTTGTCAATAAGCGAAAATCCCTGTTACTGCCTGGTGCTTTTTTATTGGCTCAAAGCCCTGTCAATCTGCTTAAAACTGTGTTAGAGCCCAGTGCATTTGTGGCACCCCAGAGTCTGGTTGCCACGGTGAAGTTGCCTCCCTCTAAGGGGTGATGTCATGCATGGAGGCAGGGGGAGTCCCCATGCCAGGTAACACAGTGTACATGTCAATTCCTGCTCCTGGCCAGAAAGGGGAGCTCCATTACAAATTCTGGCCAGCAGTGGGGTTAGAGAGTCAGAAAGAAGTCAGCTGAGAGAGTAAACAGGGGCGTCATCATGGAAACAGTAGACAGCTGGTGCTCGTGACAGGACAGTGAGAGAGGAGAGTTGGCAGTTGGTCTATGGAGAGGGAAGGGACAGGAGCAGAGACAAGAGCTCAATGGAATAAAAACTGCATATAGCTGACCCCAGAGCGGAGCGCTGAGAAAAAGGGATGCCATCAGGGCATTACAGCCCTTACTAGCGTATGGGGCCCGGTGATTTAGGGGGGCCCGCCCACCACCCGAGGTGAGCATGCGTCGCTGGCAGCAGACGCAGTGCTTCGCTGCTTTATATTCCCCATCCACCCCCACTCCCCACTGTCCCCACACTAACAAACGCTCCTGGGCTGGCTGCTGGGCAGGCACTGTAGCTTTAAGCTACGGCCCGCCCTGGTGCATAAACCAGCCGGATGTGACGTCACACGCTGCTTTGCTCCACTTCCTCATTCCGGGAGAGCAGAGCGAGCAGCGTGCGTGCCACGTGACTGGGAGCGGCGGATGGCGGACTGGACCGGACCGGGACAGGTGCAGGCGACGGCAAGCAGGGTGAGTAGTTTGGGGGGGCCCGGCCAGTACTGCCGCAGCACCAGCATCCACCCCACGTACCACCAACAGGGCCCAGGCCAGCATCCACCAACAGGGGCCCTGGGGACCCTGTTGGTGGATGCTGCGGGCCCCTCTTGCCTGCCCTGGGCTGGGGCCCTGTTGGAACGTTGCATGCGGCCGGCCCCCCTGCCTGCAGCAGGGGAGGTCAGCCACAAGCAGCGTTCCAACAGGGCCCCAGGGCAGGCAGGAGGGGCCCGCAGCATCCACCAACAGGGTCCCCATGGCAGGCGGGGCCCTGGGGACCCTGTTGGTGGATGCTGCGAGCCCCTCCTGCCTGCCCTGGGCCAGGGCCCTGTTGGAAGGCTGCATGCAGCTGGGCCTGGATGTTGCACCTGCAGGCCCTTCCTGCCTGCCCTGGCCCTCCCACCTGCCCTGGGGACCCTGTTGGTGGATTCTGCTGGGCCCCTCCTGCCTGTTGGAATGCCTGGCCCAGGGTAGGCGGGGGGGCAGGCACAGCTGCACGCGGCATTCCAACAGGGCCTCGGCCCAGGGCAGCCAGGAGTGGCCAGCAGCATCCACCAACAGGGTTCCCAGGTAAGGCAGGAGGGGCCCACAGCATCCACCAACAGGGTCCCCAGGGCAGGCGGGGGGGCCATGGCAGGCAGGAAGGGCCCGCAGGTGCAACATCCAGCAATAGGGGCCAGGGCAGGCAGGGGGGCCGCCCGCAGCATCCACCAACAGGGCCCAGGTCAGGCAGGAGGGGCCCGCAGCATCCAGAAACAGGGGCCTTGGGGACCCTGCTGGTGGATGCTGCGGGCCCTTCCTGCCTGACCTGGGCCAGGGCCCTGTTGGAATGCTGTGTGGTGTTAATGTGTCATTTGTGAGAGCGTGGTGCAGAAGTGGAGTTTTTCCAAGAAAAGTCGGAGGGATTTTGGAAGGTTCGCGTGGTGGAGGGGGAGCTAGGGTGGAGGCGGAACTGGGGGTGGAGCCTGAGCGGAGTCTCAAGGGGGGCCCCATAAATTTTGCCAGTATGGAGCCCCGAAATTCCTAGTGGCAGCCCTTGGTGGGTGCTGTACGCCCTGACAGACGAATCTGGAAGGCAGGGGGACTGCAAGCAACCTGGTCACACCGAATACCTGAAGGCATGACAGCAGACCAAGAGTCCGGGGCTGACAGTGAAAAGGGCAGTGCCCGTGATATAGGCTCACGCTGTCTGTCATACAGGTTAGAAACCATCACGCAGGAGAGAGGACGCAGCTTAGCTACAAGCAGCAGGGACCCAAAAGAGCATGGAAGGAAGGTCCCCAACCTCACCTGGCAAGCCGAACTCATCCGTCATCTGTAATTGGTACCCTAGATTGCATCTACTTTCAAGTAAAAGGTAAAGAAAACTGTACCTCTCTGTGTCCTTCACTTATTCTCTGCACCCCAACGTTCACCATCATCTGAACAATCAAATATATATTTGCCCTTGGGCCCCGTTCTACCCGTGGGAGCTTGACCATCTTTGCTGCGTCACCATCAGCCCCAGTGGACCAAAACCGCAGCGTCGGCCACCCATTGCCGAACACCACGGGTGGCGTCATGATTAAACACCACATAACTATCCTCTATTTTATGACAAGGCCAGGGCCATGGAAACAGTTCGTGGCCCCGTGACCTCTCCCATAGAACTGTCTGGTCCCATTCTGGGTACCCCACGGTCCTGGAGGGTGCGTCACATTCATATTAGCTCATGGTCCTGGCCATCTGTCCAATCTTGTTTGTTTTTTTTGTATTTATGCTCTTTGTTTGATTGGTAGTGTCCTCCCCTTTGTTACTGTTTTCCCACACTTTTTACCTATGTACAGGGAATCTGTCAGCAGGATTTGACCATCCAAACTATTTATATGTGCATGTAGCAAAAGATACATGTTGAAGACAAGAAATCCGTGTTTAAATTGATGTGCAAATGAGGTTGAAGAGTGATCACAGACAGTGTTCTCTCTCCTCCTGTAACTGTCGGTGACTTAAATTGTTTAAGATTATTATATTTGTTTTTTTATTATGTATACCCCTTTTCACATGTAAAGCACGATGGAATAAATGGCGCCTTAATAATAAATAATAATAAAATTGCAGATCTGAAGCCTCTGTCACTCCAGCTCTATTCCCGACTCAGCGTCTCCTCCGCTTGCTTGACAAACAAATTCTATGTTATGTGATTTCAGGCAAAAAAGCCATGATCAAGCAGGAGAAGGTGGCTCTGGGCAGAGCAAAAGAAACAAGGCTTCAGATCTACAATAGCACTTTCCATATAATTACAAATGCTGATTTCTCTGTAATGTATGAATGGACTGGCTAAGTAAAGGTATTGCTGGAATTGACTTTGAAAAAGCCACATGCTGATAGACTCCTTTTAAACTGCTCCTGTCTATAGCTGTACATGTGTGGCCGGAGGATGGTGTCAGTACGACGCTGAAAGCGAAGCCTTGCAACCTGATTTTGCTTATCCAATAAAAGTGGTGATCTACAACCGGGACTGATTTTCCTATTTTACTCATAGCAGAAGCAACCTTACCAACTTTGCTGACTGTTTAAAAGTTTCTTCAAATGCAAATTGAATAAACTTTCTATTTGTACTTTTTTACTTTTTTAAATGCTACAAGGTCCTAATTTCAACAGCACTTATGGGTTTGTTCTGACACAGAAAGGAAACGTTCCTCCTAACTTTGTCAGCATGTGACTTGCATAAAGTGGGCTGTCGGTCTTGCTGAGTGCAATAGCTAACCAATCCCACTTTTTCACTGGTTTTGCTAGTGAAATGAGTCAGTCATCCAGCTCCCTTCCAACACACTATTGGTCATATTCTGACTCAAACTGTATAATAGACACTTATTTTTGTGTTGGAGTGAACCCAGAAGCACAGCAGGACCAGCAGGAAAATCGAGACAAAGAAGGTTGGAATCATTAGCTAAGCATATTAATAAGTTTCATAAATTTGCATTTGAAACACTTTGAATTTTTTAATGAATGGACAACCCTTTTAAAGATGAAGCCAACAATGGATGACAAAGCGAAACTTATATAACACTGAACTCAGAGAATAAAATAACGTAGTTATTATCTTATAACATCTCAATTAATTCAAGCACAATGTCTTAGAAAAGAGATCAGTGCAAGCAGAAGAAGTTCAAAATAGTCACTCTCTGTACAAAGATGCAAATGTAGCTCCCCATCAATGTAGGAGACAATAGAACTGCCATCAATCATTTTACTGTTGAGTCACCACTGAACTGCATGCTCTGAAATGGAGTCATCTTCAATGTGTGACTGAGGTTCCTTTGATCCACCTGATAAAATGATTATGTGGACCCACCATAACCCTTAAGGTATGCCACACTAAGCTAGTCCCGCATAGCGATCCGTTAGCGTATGCATGACTCATCGACGATTCTGCTGATGCGTGGATTGTTCCTATTTCGTCGCTAATATGCGGGCACCACATTTAGGGGATATAGTTAAGTCAAGGACGCTAACGCCGATAGCGTCTTACTAACGTACCATTTAGCGTATAAAAAGTACATCGCATTATATCGCTTAGGAGAATTGAGGTGCCACACTAAAGGAATAATTACTTTATCTCCAAGTGGCGGACGCGCCACATAAAATAGGGGTCGAAAACGTCCATTGCGATCGTAGCGAGATCATCCAGCAGGAAGCTCTCTGCTGTGAACTGCCGTCCTGAACAATATCGCGCTACGCTGGTAAGCTAAATTTATGGGGACCTTTTTTAGCGATTGCCTTTTGTAGCATAAAGTGTTAGTGTCGGCATAGCGCGTTTATATCGTAAATGGATTTTTTTTTACACATAGATGCACGCTACAGATCGTAGGGATTATTATGTAGACTCAGTGGCTTGATGATAACAAAAAGATAACAAAAAGATCCTCTGGTACTTTGACTACCTAGTAGAGATGAGAAGATCTATACGCCAAGGAACAACTTTGAGTTGAATTTCCTCAATCACTCTGGTGCCATTTCAGACTCTGCTGAAGATTCAGAGAGCAGGCTAATTATCTGTTGTCGCAGCCAGGCATGTCAGAAAGCACAGCTCGTTCCACCTAAAAATTCTTATTCTGATTGTGCTGTACTATTGCTGTGGTGAAGCATATTACAAATGAGAGTGGTAGTCTTAGACTGTGAATAATATGGTAATCCAAAGACTCAAGTGATAGGAGGTACTGCACCTGCATATTCATTGTGACTGTGAACTGATTGATCTGAGATATACTCCAGTAACAGAACCTTAATATCAGGTTCAATTTTTAATTTTTCCCACATTGCAAAGAAGGTGGGCCTTTTTATAGCCACCTGTCCTGATTTTGCTACCAAATCAAAATTCTGAAACCAAGGCTGGAGCGTCACAGAAAGTGTGCTTCCTGGATTGTGACATGGGCAAGTCTTATTTTTTTTCATGAAAAAAGAAACATGTCCACAGTCTACACTTTTCAAACACAACTCTTTATCTCACAAAATGTGTGTGTTGTTGAAAATTAATAATTTTAGCATTATTACATCAGCGATCATGGCCGGGAAAGTTGATGTCCCATCCTGGGACAATGCAAATATTTTTTAAAAAAGTTGTTAAAAATATAAAAAAGAATTCACAAAATAAAGAAAAAAAAGGAACAACTTTAATCCAATAAATACTGTATTTTGTGGTTTGTAAGACGCACCGGATTATAAGACGCACCCCAAATTTTGAGGAGAAAAATAGGAAAAATAACTTTTTAATAAAATGGTGTGCTTCTTACAATCCAGGCTTCTTATTGCTTACCGGGGGTGGTGGCTGTGGTGAACCGGGGTCACAGAGGCAGGAGTGGGGTGATGCTGCGGACCCAGACTGGGAGAAAGGGGTGTTCGGATTTGTGATGCTGCAGGTGTTCGGTGGTGCAGGCTGCAGTGTAGCAGGGTCCCAGGGTCGCTGCTTGAGGAGGCAAGAGTGGCGCTGCAGGTGTTCAGTGATGCGGGGGCTCTGCCAACATTTTATGAAATCACAGAGCCCCCGCACTGTTTACTATGCAGTGGACTCCGGGAAAATGGCTGCCTGGGTAGCGTAAGCGCAGATGGAGATCTTGGCACTGAGATCTCATCTCCCGAGATCTTGGTGCTGAGATCTCCATCTGCGCCTGCGCTGCATCCACGGCCATTTTCTTGGAAACATCACGTAGAGACAGGCACAGATGGAGATCTCGGCTTTCCTCCATCTGCACCTGCACTGAGTGAGAAGCCGGAAGCCGGACCCCAGAAGAAGAATGGTGGCTGCCATATGCCGCCGCAGGGCTACCGCCCGCCGCTGTACCACCACCACTCGCCGCCGTACCACCACCGCAGGACCACCGCTCACCGCCATACCACCACCGCACACTGCTGGACGACCACACCACCACCGCAACACCCCCAGCTCCGGGCCCGCAGCATTGACCCCTGGGTAAGAACAATGTTCGGTTTATAAGATGCACCCCCATTTTTCCCCTAATTTTGGGGATCATAAAAGTGCGCCTTATAATCCAAAAAATACGGTACATTTATTTATGTAAGAACAAAAAGAAACAAAAAGTACACATACAGGTCCTTCTCAAAAAATTAGCATATAGTGCTAAATTTCATTATTTTCCATAATGTAATGATTACAATTAAACTTTCATATATTTTAGATTCATTACACACCAACTGAAATTTGTCAGGTCTTTTATTGTTTTAATACTGATGATTTTGGCATACAACTCCTGATAACCCAAAAAACCTGTCTCAAAAAATTAACATATTTCAACCATCCAATAAAATAAAAGTGTTTTTTAAACAAACAAAAAAACCATCAAATAATAAAGTTCAGTTATGCACTCAATACTTGGTCGGGAATCCTTTTGCAGAAATGACTGCTTCAATGCGGCGTGGCATGGAGGCAATCAGCCTGTGACACTGCTGAGGTGTTATGGAGGCCCAGGATGCTTCAATAGCGGCCTTAAGCTCATCCAGAGTGTTGGGTCTTGCGTCTCTCAACTTTCTCTTCACAATATCCCACAGATTCTCTATGGGGTTCAGGTCAGGAGAGTTGGCAGGCCAATTGAGCACAGTAATACCATGGTCAGTAAACCATTTACCAGTGGTTTTGGCACTGTCAGCAGGTGCCAGGTCGTGCTGAAAAATGAATTCTTCATCTCCATAAAGCATTTCAGCCGATGGAAGCAGGAAGTGCTCCAAAATCTCCTGATAGCTAGCTGCATTGACCCTGCCCTTGATGAAACACAGTGGACCAACACCAGCAGCTGACATGGCACCCCACACCATCACTGACTGTGGGTACTTGACACTGGACTTCAGGCATTTTGGCATTTCCTTCTCCCCAGTCTTCCTCCAGACTCTGACACCTTGATTTCCGAATGACATGCAAAATTTGCTTTCATCAGAAAAAAGTACTTGGGACCACTTAGCAACAGTCCAGTGCTGCTTCTCTGTAGCCCAGGTCAGGCGCTTCTGCCGCTGTTTATGGTTCAAAAGTGGCTTTACCTGGGGAATGCGGCACCTGTAGCCCATTTCCTGCACACGCCTGTGCACGGTGGCTCTGGATGTTTCTACACCAGACTCAGTCCACTGCTTCCTCAGGTCCCCAAGGTCTGGAATCGGTCCTTCTCCACAATCTTCCTCAGGGTCCGGTCACCTCTTCTCGTTGTACAGCGATTTCTGCCACATTGTTTCCTTCCAACAGACTTCCCATTGAGGTGCCTTGATACAGCACTCTGGGAACAGCCTATTTGTTGAGAAATTTCTTTCTGGGTCTTACCCTCTTGCTTGAGGGTGTCAATGATGGCCTTCTTGACATCAGTCAGGTCGCTAGTCTTACCCATGATGGGGGTTTTGAGTAATGAACCAGGCAGGGAGTTTTTAAAAGCCTCAGGAATCTTTTGCATGTGTTTAGAGTTAATTAGTTGATTCATAAGATTAGGGTAATAGGTCGTTTAGAGAACCTTTTCTTGATATGCTAATTTTTTGAGACAGGTTTTTTGGGTTATCAGGAGTTGTATGCCAAAATCATCAGTATTAAAACAATAAAAGACCTGACAAATTTCAGTTGGTGTGTAATGAATTTAAAATATATGAAAGTTTAATTGTAATCATTACATTATGGAAAATAATGAAATTTAGCACTATATGCTAATTTTTTGAGAAGGACCTGTACAGTATTTGGTATTGCCACATCCGGAGTCCGGCGGTGTCTGTCTTTTTAGGCGTGTATAAAAATGTGATCCACCACAGTCTTGTGCATTTCTGAAGAGAAGGACAACAGTGAACAGTGGCCAGACAGAGTTCACAGTAACTCTGCTGCCTCTTTACAGTGAGTGACTCCCTCATTGGTTACATCTGAATCATGACACTCTGAGATTTAGATGGAGACCCCGATATAAGTGCTCAGCATAGAGCGCCGGATAAATGTGATCCAAAACATTATGTAGAATGTTCCCAATAAAAGCTTTAATTTAATTAAAAAAAAGCAAATCCCCACTCAGATCCATATTCTGTTAACAGAAATATTGGGGCTTCCAGGTAACTGGTAGTGTAAAGGCTCTGGAAAAGTGCTAAGGCTCCTTGACCCCAAAAGAAGTTCAGCAAATTCTGAGTTTCCAAATCCAAATGCCCTCTTCTTTCTGATGCCCATAGTGTGCCTAAACTACATTTAGTGTCTATGTGTTTGGCATTTCTGTAGCGATGAGAGCCCATCTAATTTACAGGTGCATATCTCCAAAAGCATGAGATTGGCACTACAACATACTGGCCTCTATAACGTACTGGTGACTACAACTTACTGATATAGGAAAGATGTGTATCTTCATACCGTGTTAGTCTTTGCTTGATGAAGAGACCTGAGTAGTCTCGAAAGCTTGCAATTTGTTACCATCTTTTCAGTTAACCATTAAAAGGTATCAACCACTGAGGACTCTCAATTCTAAATATTTTTCTACAATTTACTGGGCACTACAATGGCAATTTGCTATTTTCACTCAGCAATATCTACTATTGCTTGTTTCTGGAAAACACCCATGGAGTCAAAATCATCACTACAGCTGTAGATAAATTCTAAAGGGGTATAATTTCCAAAATGGGGACACTTGAGGGGGATTCTGCTCTTCTAGCACTTAGGTGCTCTGTATAGGGAGTCTGCAAACTATTCTAGAAAAATCTGCATTCAGGAGCAAATAGCGCTGCGTCTCTCCCAAGTTTTGCTGTGTGGCTAAACACATATAGGGTATTTCCACATTCAGCATAAATTGTGAGAAAATTTTTTTGCAATTTTTACCCATTTCCAGTTTGAAAATATAAGCTCTGTGGCTACAACAAAATTCTGGTGGTGTCAATATGATCACTGCATTGATAGGTGTAATTTGTAAAATTGGGTTGGGGGTTCTGCTGTTCTACACTTCAGGGGCTCTACCAATGTGACATGGCACTGCTCAAACTGTTCACCAAAATCTGAACTCCAATATGACGCTTCTTCCCTTCTGATCTATGCACTGTGCCTCAAAAGTAGTTTTAAGCCACATATTGGGTATCGATGTACTCAGGAGAGTACTGAGGGGTATGTTTGGGTCCCTAAAAAAATATAGTTTTGTACATTTTGTTGGGAAAAAGAGAAATCACTGTTCAAATTTAAACTTTATAGCTTCCTAACAAAAAAGTTATGTTTCAAAAATTGCGCTAGTGTTAAGTGGACATGTGGAAAATGTTATGTATTAACTATTTTCTGTGACATGACTCTCTGATTTAAGGGCATAAAAATTAAAAGTTTGAAAATATCCAATATTTCCAAATTTTTCAAAAATAAATGCAAGTCATATCAAACATATTTTACCACTATCATGAAGTTTGATATAATCCAAAATAGTGTCAGAATCAGTCAGCATTCCAGGTTATTACCTCATAAATTACCCTAGTCAGTATTGAAAAAATCAGCCTGGTCAGAAAGTTAAAACAGGCTACTGGGTGCAGGTGATAAATAGCTCAAAATGGATTCAATACACTTCGAAGAGATTTCAGAGTGTTAGGCTATGTTCCCATGGTGAGCTTATGGTGAGTTTTTTAAGCTGCAAATTTGTGGAAAAATGAAAGTAGCCTATTTTGTTTAATGGTACAGAAATATGCAGAAAATCTGAAAAGCTCACCAAAAGCTCATTGTAGGGAATGCAGCCATATGCACTTCTCACTTGCTCACATTCAGTATTTGGTGAGTTTTTTACCTCAGTACTTGTGAGCCAAAACCAGGAGTGGGTAAAAATGTTGAAGTGGTGACATTTTTATATTATACTTTTCCTCTGATTGTTTCACTTCTGATTTTGGCTTACAAATACTGATATAAAAAAACACATCAAATGCTCAAATTTTGCACGTGGCCTTATAGTATTGAGATTCAGAGCAAATTTATTCTCTACAAATCGAATTGTGGGATAGAATTCTGCAAAGCTGGTGAATTCTAATTTCATTTGATCCACTCCTCTATGCTACTTAATCTAACACTAGTTTTCTGAATGTTAAAGGTTTTTCATAGCATCACCAAACAAGAGAAATACTGTGTATGCTGCAATAATATGCTAACTAGAGAGTCAATTCTTCAGGGGCACAAAATACTGCAAAAAATAAAAAATAAAAATGGCACAGTACATCCTTAGATCACTAAAACAAAGGATAGTGTCCATTGTCCTAGCAGCAGCTGGACAATTTATCACTTATTTCAATGAATTAGACTTATTGCTGAAGTTTTTTTGAATGTCATACATTGAACTGACTGAATATCTCACTTCTTTCTACCATAACATGTAATTATCTTTTCAATTGCTCCAGAGAACAATTTGAACAAATTAGTAAGTTCAAGACTGCCAAATGAACACATTCACTCCCATGGGGGCATTTAGTAACATGTTACAGAGGTCAATTGTGCAGACACATTGAGCAACGAACTACATTTTTTTAAACTTGGTTCATTGTCACTAAAATGATAAATGGTAAAATCTTCTTGTTTTTATTAAATGTATATATTTATTATTAAAAACAATGTTTTTTTAAAAGCAATTAAAAATGAATTATTATTATTATTATTATTTATTTCTATAGCACCATTGATTCCATGGTGCTGTACATGAGAAGGGGTTACATACAAATTACAGGTATCACTTACAGTAAACAAACTAACAATGACAGACTGATACAGAGGGGAGAGGACCCTGCCCTTTCGGGCTTACATTCTACAGGATTGTGAGGCAGGAGACAGTAGGTCGGGGGGTTGCAGCAGTTCGGTTGGTTGAGGCAATATCTCCGGTAGTGGTGAGGAGGTAGCAGGGTCATTGCAGGCTGTAGGCTTTCCTGAAGAGATGGGTTTTCAGGTTCCGTCTGAAGGATCCGAATTTGTTTGACAGTCGGACGTGTTGGGGAAAAGAATTCCAGAGGATGGGGGATATTCGGGAGAAGTCTTGGAGGCGGTTGGGTGAGGAGCGAATAAGTGTGGAGGAGAGAAGGATGTCTTGGAAGGATCGGAGATTACGTGAGGGAAGATATCGGGAGATTAGTTCAGAGATATAATGAGGAGACAGATTATAGATGGCCTTGTAGGTCAGTATTAGTAATTTGAACTGGATACGCTGAGGGAATGGGAGCCAGTGAAGAGATTTGCAGAGGGGAGAAGCGAAGGAGTAGCGAGGAGAGAGGTTAATTAGTCGTGCAGCAGAGTTAAGGATGGACTGGAGAGGTGCGAGGGTGTTAGCAGGGAGACCAGAGAAAAGGGTGTTGCAGTAGTCGAGGCGGGAGATGATGAGGGCGTGCACAATCATTTTAGTAGATTGAGGGTTGAGGAAAGGACGGATTCTTGAAATATTTTTGAGCTGAAGGCGACAGGAGGTAGATAGAGCTTGGATGTGCGGTTTGAAGGACAGGGCAGAGTCAAGGGTTACTCTGAGGCAGCGGACTTCTGGTACGGGGGAAAGCGTGATGTCATTAATTGTGATAGATAGGTCAGGTAAGGAAGATCTGTGGGATGGGGGAAAGATTATGAGTTCAGATTTGTCCACATTGAGTTTGAGGAAGCGGGAGGAGAAAAAGGAGGATATGGCTGATAGACACTCCGGGATTCTGGATAGCAGAGAGGTGATGTCTGGGCCAGAGAGGTAGATCTGAGTGTCATCAGCATAAAGGTGGTACTGGAATCCGTGGGACTTTATGAGTTGCCCCAGGCCAAGTGTATAGATTGAGAAGAGTAAGGGTCCTAGAACAGAGCCTTGGGGGACTCCAACAGAGAGAGGGTGGGACGAGGAGGTAGTGTGGGAGTGGGAGACGCTGAATGTGCGGTTGGAAAGGTATGAGGAGATCCAGGATAGGGCGAGGTCTTTGACGCCAAAGGAGGAAAGAATCTGTAGTAGAAGGCAGTGGTCAACTGTGTCAAAAGCAGAGGACAGGTCAAGAAGCAGGAGTATAGAGTATTGTCCGTTTGCTTTGGCTGTAAGTAGGTCATTAGTAATTTTGGTCAGGGCTGTCTCAGTGGAGTGATGGGGGCGGAAACCAGATTGTAGAGTGTCAAAGAGCAAGTTAGAAGAGAAGTGGTAGGAAAGCTCAGCGTGGACATGCAGCTCCAGGAGTTTGGAAGCGAATGGGAGCAGCGATATTGGGCGATAGCTGGACATAGCGGTTGGGTCGAGGGTTGGCTTTTTAAGGATAGTATATAAAAGAAAAGAACTACCGTAATAACGCACACTACTCAAAATAATGTGAAAATAGAAAAATGATCAATTTTATTGGTTATACACAGAGTGAATTAAAACATAAGTAAAATAAGGGTGACTCTGGTCCCCCAAGACTGCCCGTAACCATGATGAAAAAAATACGATCTATAATATATCAAAGATAACAAAACAAGTGGCTAGAAAGCATGTAATCATGAATCAACAAAAGAATAATAAATGCCAATAATGCATAAATATGAAAAAATACAGTTTGCAACTTAATCAGGACACTGGTTAACCTGAAATGAGAGAACCTGCATGGATAGTAAATGGTCCCCCTCCTGAAAACTAATGCAAACCAGGAGAAAATAAAAAGAAAGACAACCAATGAAAACAGCCACTAGAAATGGAAATTAACCCCAGTAACAAACCTCATGATAAAGGCATGAGAGGAACGGGCAATCAGGGCCAGAGGACACCGAGGTCCCACGCGTTACGCCGCAGCATGTGCGGCTTCCTCAGGGAAAGTGTGCAAACAGAGGCCGACATGATTTAAATACCTGGAGGGAATGAAGCAAGGGCAGTCAGCTGCGTACCATGCATGATAAGTCTAACGGAAGTAGTTAGGACGTGAGTCAAATGGTCACGGAAGGAAGTGCAGACGTCTCTGCACCCATCCAGGTACCACGCATGCGTGCAGTGGAACGCAACTTGCGTCCACTGGCCCGCAAGTGTGGAGAGGGAAGGATTGAATGCGCATGCGTGACATCGGATCGGAAAGCAAAATATGTACATGGAACACTAGCCAATAGTGGGAGGTAAGATGAGAGCCCATTCATACCAAGATCAAGCATAGCAAGAAAGACTAATGATGTAATGTAATTTGAGTCCTGTATGGAAATAAAAAATTGATTAATTGGAAGGAAAAGGTCAAATAAGTCCCAAAAGGTGAAATGACGGGGAGAATAACATCCTCGGTCAGAGATGAGAAATTATAGTCCTGACAGATGCGGTCCAATCATAATCCCTAAATAAATAGAACATCCAAAGAGCATGTAGAAAAATGAAAAGGTGAATAACCTATATCCATGCAGGTATACTCTCAAAAATATGACAGACTCTATCCATATATAAAAAGATGAAATGACGGGGAGAAAAACATCCTCGGTCAGAGATGAGAAATTATAGTCCTGACAGATGCGATCCAATCATAATCCTTAAATAAATAGAACATCCAAAGGGCATGTAAAGAATAAAAAGGTGAATAACCTATATCCATGCAGGTATACTCTCAGAAATATGACAGACTCCATCCGTATATAAGAAGGTCTTGAAGCAACTATCCAATGTTACCAAATATAAACATGTGGATAGAATATGATAAGACCCCTAAGGGGAGCAGGTCTAATCCCCTATTTTCAAGATTAAAATGATGTTCAATGTAAATATCCACCATAGCACAGGGAACATAGGAACGCAAAGTCCATTATTCTTGTATAACCAACGGAGTGTTCCTTCAATATGGCATCATAGAGTTCCATAGCGGTGGATCCAGCTGGAAAAATCCAAAACCAACCATGATGATGAGGGGTGACCGTCCAAATCGAACCGCCGTGAGTATTTAACCCAGGAATCCAGAAAATAAGAGCTCCTCATTAAGACCTGTGGGGGTAGTGGATCGAAGATTAAAGATCCAACGGGATTCAATTTGCAAAAGTAATTTTCTAGGACATCCCCCTCGGTTCGAAACCACCACCCTCTCTAAGCCAACCAGTCGGGTGCCATTAATCCTGCCCGCATGTTTTGTCAAATAATGTGAGGCTATTGATGTGAGGGGCTTACCCTTAATCTGGTCCGAGTGAGCCAAATTAATCGTGGAGAAGTGCTTCTGAATGCGACGTCTCAGTTCTTGCGACGTTTGGCCCACGTAGACCTGGGAACACGGGCAGATGAGAGCATATATGACACAATTAGTTTTGCAATTAATATAATTCTTTAGCCTGAAACTAGTCCATCAAGGGGATTCACAAAATGATCACGTACAGGCTGCATATATATACAAATCGTGCAATTGCCGCACGGAAAGGAGCCCTTTAGTTTTATTCCCCGGTTTAGTCGTGTGGTCTGTCTCTCATAATGGCTCTTGGTAAGGATATCTTTGAGATTTGGCGCACGCCTGGCGGTCAAGAGAGGTTGTTCACTGATAACCCTTGAGGTCTGTAGGTCCATAGACAGGATGCTCCAATGTTTATTCAGAATGTTTCTAATTTGATTCCAGTGGGTATTATACCTAGTAATAAATCTAGGTTTGTTGTCACAAGTCCTAGCCTTAGGGGTTAAGAGAGAATTCTGTGTGGACATCTTGGCTCGTTGGTACGCGGCAGAGATGGTGCCACGTGGATAACCCCTAGTTTTAAACCGATTGGTCAGATTGGAGGACTCTTCCAAAAAATCTGTCACGTTTCTGGACTTGGAGGTTAAAGTTGTGAATAATTCCATCAACACGACGCTTTTTCGTAAACCGACGGCTACTAATAGCCTTTTGGATTTTCGCAGCTTCCACCCGCCACATATTAAAAGAGGTGTTCCGGTTGGGCAATTTTTAAGGGTCAGGAGGAATTGCTCTTTAGATTCTGATTTTTTGGAAGAGTCCTCCAATCTGACCAATCGGTTTAAAACTAGGGGTTATCCACGTGGCACCTAAGGCTAGGACTTGTGACAACAAACCTAGATTTATTACTAGGTATAATACCCACTGGAATCAAATTAGAAACATTCTGAATAAACATTGGAGCATCCTGTCTATGGACCTACAGACCTCAAGGGTTATCAGTGAACAACCTCTCTTGACCGCCAGGCGTGCGCCAAATCTCAAAGATATCCTTACCAAGAGCCATTATGAGAGACAGACCACACGACTAAACCGGGGAATAAAACTAAAGGGCTCCTTTCCGTGCGGCAATTGCACGATTTGTTATATATATGCAGCCTGTACGTGATCATTTTGTGAATCCCCTTGATGGGACTAGTTTCAGGCTAAAGAATTATATTAATTGCAAAACTAATTGTGTCATATATGCTCTCATCTGCCCGTGTTCCCAGGTCTACGTGGGCCAAACGTCGCAAGAACTGAGACGTCGCATTCAGAAGCACTTCTCCACGATTAATTTGGCTCACTCGGACCAGATTAAGGGTAAGCCCCTCACATCAATAGCCTCACATTATTTGACAAAACATGCGGGCAGGATTAATGGCACCCGACTGGTTGGCTTAGAGAGGGTGGTGGTTTCGAACCGAGGGGGATGTCCTAGAAAATTACTTTTGCAAATTGAATCCCGTTGGATCTTTAATCTTCGATCCACTACCCCCACAGGTCTTAATGAGGAGCTCTTATTTTCTGGATTCCTGGGTTAAATACTCACGGCGGTTCGATTTGGACGGTCACCCCTCATCATCATGGTTGGTTTTGGATTTTTCCAGCTGGATCCACCGCTATGGAACTCTATGATGCCATATTGAAGGAACACTCCGTTGGTTATACAAGAATAATGGACTTTGCGTTCCTATGTTCCCTGTGCTATGGTGGATATTTACATTGAACATCATTTTAATCTTGAAAATAGGGGATTAGACCTGCTCCCCTTAGGGGTCTTATCATATTCTATCCACATGTTTATATTTGGTAACATTGGATAGTTGCTTCAAGACCTTCTTATATATGGATGGAGTCTGTCATATTTCTGAGAGTATACCTGCATGGATATAGGTTATTCACCTTTTTATTCTTTACATTCCCTTTGGATGTTCTATTTATTTAGGGATTATGATTGGATTGCATCTGTCAGGACTATAATATCTCATCTCTGACTGAGGATGTTTTTCTCCCCGTCATTTCATCTTTTTATATATGGATAGAGTCTGTCATATTTTTGAGAGTATACCTGCATGGATATAGGTTATTCACCTTTTCATTTTTCTACATGCTCTTTGGATGTTCTATTTATTTAGGGATTATGATTGGACCGCATCTGTCAGGACTATAATTTCTCATCTCTGACCGAGGATGTTATTCTCCCCGTCATTTCACCTTTTGGGACTTATTTGACCTTTTCCTTCCAATTAATCAATTTTTTATTTCCATACAGGACTCAAATTACATTACATCATTAGTCTTTCTTGCTATGCTTGATCTTGGTATGAATGGGCTCTCATCTTTACCTCCCACTATTGGCTAGTGTTCCATGTACATATTTTGCTTTCCGATCCGATGTCACGCATGCGCATTCAATCCTTCCCTCTCCACACTTGCGGGCCAGTGGACGCAGGTTACGTTCCACTGCACGCATGCGTGGTACCTGGATGGGTGCAGAGACGTCTGCACTTCCTTCCGTGACCATTTGACTCACGTCCTAACTACTTCCGTTAGACTTATCATGCATGGTACGCAGCTGACTGCCCTTGCTTCATTCCCTCCAGGTATTTAAATCATGTCGGCCTCTGTTTGCACACTTTCCCTGAGGAAGCCGCACATGCTGCGGCGTAACGCGTGGGACCTCGGTGTCCTCTGGCCCTGATTGCCCGTTCCTCTCATGCCTTTATCATGAGGTTTGTTACTGGGGTTAATTTCCATTTCTAGTGGCTGTTTTCATTGGTTGTCTTTCTTTTTATTTTCTCCTGGTTTGCATTAGATTTCAGGAGGGGGACCATTTACTATCCATGCAGGTTCTCTCATTTCAGGTTAACCAGTGTCCTGATTAAGTTGCAAACTGTATTTTTTCATATTTATGCATTATTGGCATTTATTATTCTTTTGTTGATTCATGATTACATGCTTTCTAGCCACTTGTTTTGTTATCTTTGATATATTATAGATCGTATTTTTTTCATCATGGTTACGGGCAGTCTTGGGGGACCAGAGTCACCCTTATTTTACTTATGTTTTAATTCACTCTGTGTATAACCAATAAAATTGATCATTTTTCTATTTTCACATTATTTTGAGTAGTGTGCGTTATTACGGTAGTTCTTTTCTTTTATATACAGTTGTTGATTTTGCTACCGATATGCACCTCTCTATTCATTTGTGAATTAATTAGTGCGCCCTATTTTCTTCATTATTACACAGGCTTTTTAAGGATAGGCGCGATTGTGGCATTCTTGAAAGCAGAAGGGAAGGTACCGGAAGTTAGTGATAGGTTGAAGAGGTGGGTTAGGGATGGAATAATAGTGGTGGTGAGATTGGGGAGGAGGTGGGTTGGGATGGGGTCAAGTGCACAGGTTGTGAGGTGCGATTTGAAGAGAAGACAATTAAGCTCCCCTTCAGTTATGTTGGAGAGGGAGGTTATGGGGTTGGGGCATTGGTCTGGTATACAAAGTGGTTGAGGTGGTTGAACAATGAAGACTTGCCTTGTTTGGTCGATCTTATTTTTGAAGTGTGTGGCAAAGTCCTCAGCAGAGATGAGGGAGGTAGGAGGGGGCAGTGGTGGGCGGAGGAGGGAGTTAAAAGTTTTGAATAACTGTTTGGGGTTGTAGGATAGGGAAGATACGAGGGTTGTGAAGTAGGCCTGTTTAGCAGAGGTGAGGGCAAATTTGAAAGAGAGTGTTGCTTGTTTGAATGCAGTGAAGTCGTCTTGCGAATTTGTTTTTTTCCAACGCCGCTCTGTAATCCTGGACACTTGCCGGAGCTTTTTAGTGGTGTTATTGTGCCAGGGTTGTCTGTTGGTACGTCGCACTCTGCCATGAACGAGAGGGGCGACCGTGTCAATAGCCGATGTGAGAGTGGCATTGTAGAAAGCAGTGGCACTGTCTGTATCGTGGAGTGAGGATATTGATGCCAGTGAAATAGAGTCAGAGAGTGTGTGGATGTCTAGGTGTGCAAGGTGTCTGCGGGGGTGCACGTGTTGCTGGACATGGGTGACAGGAGAGGAGGACAGGGATGAGAAAGTGAGTAGATGGTGGTCGGATAGAGGGAGAGGGGAGGTGGTGAAGTTAGATAGAGAGCAGAGGCGGGTGAAGACCAAGTCTAATGTATGACCATCCGTGTGGGTGGCTGAGGAGGACCACTGAGTAAGTCCAAAGGATGAAGTAAGGGACAGAAGTTTGGAGGCTGCTGACTGAAGGGTATCAGTGGGGATGTTGAAGTCACCCATGATGATGGTGGGGATGTCAGTGGAGAGAAAGTGAAGAAGCCAGGTAGTGAATTGGTCGATGAAGGTCGATGAATGCACAATATGCTCAAATTTGATGAAATAAAAATAAAAACAAACTGTAATATAAACATGATAAAAAAACATACACAATATGGAGAAAAGTATTCAGGTTTTTTTATTCCTTCCCATTGTCACAGGAGTATAAAATCTAGTACCTATCCTTGTAGTCTGCCTCTAGGTACATTTGGGAAAGAATAGATCTCACTTGATTCCAGTGTAGTTCTGTAGTAGGATGCCAGCATTGTAACAAGTGCGCCCATGAAATTTCTTCCCTCCTAAATATTCCACCAACTGTGAGTGATATCATCGTAAAGTGGAAATATTTAGGAACCATAAGAACTTAATCATGATAATGGCAGACCACGAGAAGTCACAACGAAGGGTCATTGAGTGCTGAGGCGCATAATGCATAATAGTCACCAATGCTCTGCAGCTTCAATAAATTCATAAATGCAGTGTTACAATCTGTGGCTTAAACATTAGGATAAAAACTGTGCATCAGGAGTTTTATGGCATGAGTCTGCATGGTTGAACAGCTGAATGCAAGCCTTAGATCACCAAGCACAATGCCAAGCATTGACTGGGATGGGATACAGCATGCTATAAATGGACTTTGGTGAAATGAAAATATGTTCTGTGGAGTGACAAAATATTAATCTCTATTAGAGATAAGCAGACCCCTGGATGTTCAGGGCCTGCGGGTTCGGCCAAACAGCTAAAAAAGTTTGGTTTGGTTACCGGAACAGTACCTGAACCCATACCCCATTCACTTGAATGAGTGGCCCAAACATCTAGTGTTTGCCACGCTGTCATGCACAAGACAGCATTGCAAACACAGCCTCTGATCAGCGGTAAAATCATTGCTGTGTGGGTTCCCCTTTATTTTTGATAACTACCCAGGCAAAACTGACATCAGCGGGCTGCAACTCTCTGCTTTAGCAAGTTTGGTTATCAAGAATAGAGGGGTGCCCACGCAGTTTTTTAATTATTTAAATGCATAATTTGAAAAAACGACATGGGCTCCCCCCATTTTTGACAACCAGCCAAGCTAAAGCAGACAACTGGTGGCTGGTATTCTCAGCTGGTAAGGGGCCATGGATATTGGCCTCCCCAGCCTATAAATAGCAGCCCACAACTGCCCAGAAAAGGTGCATCTATTAGATGCACCAATTCTGGTGCTTTGCCTGGCTCTTCCCACTTACCCTGTGGCCCCTGAACTGCAGGAACCTCAGTGAGATCTCTATTACAGAGAGAAAGAGTTTCACAGTGCAGCGGTGAGTTCACCGCAGTTCCCCGGGAGAAATTTTTCATTTCTTCCAGTGAACTGTCTGAGCTTAGTGCTGCACCATGAGAATTTTACTCACTGTACTAGTGGTGATGTCACTGAGGTCACCGTAGTTCAGAGGCCCAGCTTTGAACACAGCCTCAGTGACCTGCGATAACTTCAATGACAAGAAAAAGAGAAAAAGCAACATGTCTATGAAATGGGAACACCACAGATTGTGAAAAACAAATTACAAATTTTATTTCTCAATACTGGCACATACATATACCCATTAAAAACAATTAAAAACATGCAGAGAGTGAACAAGTCATGTCATGAAATAATGATACAATGACTCTCCCACATCAAAATCCCATACAGCAAAAAAAAATTTAGAGTACATGTAAACAAGGCAAACTCCACAAAATAATATATGGTTACCGTACAATAGGAATATATAGTTAGGGTCAGCTAAAATGCACTCAAAATAACAATGAAAACGGTGCTACAGATGAAAAAATAGTCCAATGAATAGAATGGAGTAACCTCGAGCACTCCAAAAAGGAAAAAATCCAGAGAATATGTGATTCAATTTTTATTGATTAAATAACATGCTGGGGATTCACAACCAAAAAAAACAGAAAGAGATGGTAGGAGAGGTGGTGATAGAATCAAAAGGCTGAAATCTAGGGAAGCCTTTTGGATCTTCACATTGCAGACACTTGAACCATGGGGCATGAATAGGGAATATGAAGTCGCCATCTAGTATCCTGTCCCTTTGTATATATACATACACATATATGTCTCGTCACCACTAATGTATGCATGTTGTCGTAATTAAACCATTTCTGATACCATCTTTCTTCTATTACAGATAATGGTTGTGGTAAAATACCCCCCTCTTCTTCTCTTAAAAAATCCTTTTTTTCCTTTTTTTCTTTCCCTTGTTTACCTCTTCCCTTTTTTCCCCTTTCTCTTTGTAATCTTCCGCTCTTATTTCTCTTATTGCCCTCCTTAAGTCTTTCTATCAGATCTGTTTGCGCTGCTGCGCATGCGCGCTTCTTCTCTCTCTCTAAACCTCTGCTACTGCACTTGGCCTTTTTCGTTATCGCTCACGAAGTATCACGAGTGTCACGGGCTGTTAGGGTCTGCGGAACGCACCAAATAAATATAAATAATGGGTGCGTTCGCAGCCCGGGGTCCACCATGCAGGCAAAGGCTGCTGCTAGTAAGATGACAGGATATGGCGGTATAAGCGAGCTCTCTTACTTTATAGAGTCGCAAACATAGATGTTGTGGCACTATATGGCGGTATGAGTGAACTCTGTTACACCACAGAGTCGCTGACATAGACGTTGAGATAGAGACTGTGTCCTGTTAACACCACAGGAGTACACAGATGACTGCTGTGCGGATAGCAGTCCGTGGTCATGCAGTCAGCAACGCAAACAAGCAGCTCCTCACGGGAGTAGCCGGTATTCTAGAGGCTATTTCAGCCAAGCCCTGAACACGTGCATACAAATCTACTCACCGGAGGTGCCGGTATTCTAGGGGCTTATTTCAGCCAAGCCCTAACTGCGTGCGTGCATGATCACACTGGCGCAAAGCACATAACAGGATTGATACTAGCGCATGGCCGAGCGGCCATGCAACCCTTTTATAGCAGCAACTACAAGACCTTCCAGAAAAGGACCAATGAGAAACTGTTTCAGAACCTCAGCAGTTTCAGGACCTTCCTGGTGGACCAATAGGAGTTGCTGCAGTACCTGAGCATGTGAGCCCTGATCTCCAATGAGAGATCTTACCCTGGGCATGCTCAGAAGGGGAAACGCAGGACTTAGTCACAAAGAGGTCTGCTTGCCGCTGACCAGTACTGGCTACAATAGCAGAACCTGGAGAGGCAGCAGTAATCCTCTGCACAGTATTAGACTGGGCGAGACGCTGGGACTGACGACTCTGCTGAGCAGGCTCCACTGCGGCCAGAGATGGATGGGGGACTGCAGCGGGACTGGTTCGAGATTCCCCTTGTGCAGCAGCGGGAACTTGATCCCTAACACGCATATGCGCCATCACTTCCTCTCTGTATTCTCCTGATTCACAGCACCTGACGCTGGTCACATGTTCCGACGTCACCTAAGCATAAAAGGACCTGTCTGCACCGTTGTAGCACCGCTAGCCTGGGACACACAGTGCACCTTGCTTCTCATCCCTGCAGGTAAATATTATTAAAACTACTGACTTTTTCACCCCTCCTTGTCACCTTTATTTTTACATTCCCTCTCCTTTCCCTCCTCTGGTATCCCTAAATTGTCTGCCCCTATTTACGGGCTGTTTATCTTTATCATTTCAGTTTTCTCTGTAAGGACTTTAAGGACCTATGTACACTGATCCTCTATGGCAGGTTAACTCTATGCTTCATCAGTAGTATATAATTGTTTTGTTCTCTTGTTTTTTAACATGCTACTTGAGGGGTTCCTCTATATATCAGGAGTCACGTTATGATTATACATGATATATGATACATGATTAGACATACTGTCGTATTACTGAAATGTACATTTTTGTTATGCCTATAATATTACCGGTTCTAGGAAGTTTCGCCCCCAGCATTTCGCCCCAGCAGTTCGCCCCCAGGTACACGTCACCCCCGAATATTTCGCCCCCAGTATTATGCCCCCAGGATGTTTCGCCCCCACACATTTCGCCCTCAGGATGTTTCGCCCCCAAACATTTTGCCCTCGGCAGTTCGCCCCTGAACATTTCACCCCCGGCAGTTCGCCCCCGAACATTTCGCCCCCTGCAGTTCTCCCCGAACATTTCGCCCCCGGCAGTTCGCCCCAGAACATTTCTCCCCCGGCAGTTTGCCCCCGAACATTTCGCCCCCGGCAGTTCGCCCCCAAACATTTCGCCCGGCATTTCGCCCCCAGGATGTTTCGCCCCCGAACATTTCGCCCCTGGCAGTTCGCCCCCGAACATTTCGCCCCCGGCAGTTCGCCCCCGAACATTTCGCCCCGGCAGTTCTCCCCCGAACATTTTGCCCCCAGCAGTTCGCCCCCGAACATTTCGCCCCCGGCAGTTCGCCCCCGAACATTTCACCCCCAGCAGTTCGCCCCCGAACATTTCGCCCCCGGCAGTTCGCCCCAAACATTTCGCCCCCAGCAGTTCGCCCCCAAACATTTCGCCCCCAGCATTTCGCCCCCAGGATGTTTTGCCTCTATCAATTAAAGACCTGCCTGAACTGAACGTTCGCTTATCACTAATAATACACCATATGAGTCTAAGATATACAATTCTGATCAAATGAGTTTTTTTAATTCTAAAACATTGTTTTCTAGATAAGTCATTTTACAAACAGACAGGAAAATAGTAGGATTTCATTGGTTACTAAGGAGGTCGTGCCCCCTTGGTAGCAGAACGGATCCTGGCTCCCTGTGATACATTCAGGGCTGCTTGTTCACAGCCCTCTGCAAAGCTCCCCTTCACCCTCTGCTCATGTGCTCTGTCCTGGACAAGAGGAGGGCTCCCCCCGCCTGTGTAAAGCCGTTACAGGACGGAACACATAGGGGGGGGGCTTTGCAGAAGGCTGTAAACCAGCAGCCCTTTATACATCATAGGGAATATATTGTTACAGTAGTTGCATGCTCCTGTGCAGCCACGGCCTCTAGAATCCATCCACAAGTACTGCTACTAAGGAGAAACAACCTCCTTAGCAACCACTGAAATCCTGCAGCACATGGAGCTTTAACTTGGATGAGACTTTTCACACAGAAGTGAAGCTGCTGGAAGGTCTCCTTTGGAAATGAATATCATGGGCACAGGTACTATAACATAACTTATGTTTTTTTGTATTGTTATGCTTTAACTGTATATATCAAAACTGTTGTAACAAGAAACATAGAAAGGTATAGAGGGGAAGGATTAGAGAAAAAGAGAAAAGACATTACAGGTTATAATGCTTGAATGATTTTACAGCTAAAAACACTGCTCTCAAAACATGCAATATGTGACCATGAACTAAAATTCAAAGCTGTAGGCAATGCCGCTCAGATAATCCATCAAGCTTCTATTATTGAAATCTTGCACGATACGTTTAACCCTTGCTGAAATTGCAGCATACTTTTTGTTTCTTGCAGCGTTGGGATTTCCTGCTATTATCTGAATAATTTCAAAACTATGGAGCTCTTGCTGATGTTTCAGACAGTTAATGAACCGGTATATATTTTGGGAAAGAGTACCACAGGTTTCTCGAAAGCTACGGTGCCATCCTTCGACATCATTATTTGTTTGCTGTTGATCATTCAATGTTCGTTCATACACATTCCAGAGTTGAACTGGAAACAAAGGTGCTTGACGCCCTCTGCGATTCATTCGACCGATATAGCTGTCTTCAAAATAGTTGGCAATAGGTATTGCTTCTTGTGGAAAGTCAGGATCTTCCACCAATTCTTCAAATCATTGCACAACATTCTGTGGTGGTATAAAGGCCAGGGCAGGTATCATGTGTATCCAACGGGCAAATTCATGGTCACATTGGTATTGCATCTTGAGTCCTTCATTTTGAACTTTATGCCAAACCGACTGTGATAGGTGGAAAAAGCAACCAGTCTTCTCAAGGTTGGGGAATTCACTTTCAAATGACTGTATTGCAGCTAGTTCAAAATCCAACATCAGGTTGTCTGGCTGCAGTCCAGGCTGCAAGTTCTTCAGCTCTTGCAGCAACCTCTGGTATGTAGAACGGCTCTTGTCTGTCAGCAAGGTGTACACTACCGGAACAACAAGGCCGCATGGATTGTGTAAAGTTGCTTAAACAAGGCTGGTGCAGTGAAAAACATGCCATCAGCAAACCACTCTTTACTTTGTGCCAGTAGATGGAGATTGTCTCTTGTTCCAAATATCAACATACGGCTGTGTCCATTTCCTAATTTAAAATGAAAGTATTAGTAGAGGAAATAACAGAAAAAGTGTAGCAAGCATCAGACAGATAATTTTGGGATGAATTAAAAAAAAATATATCCTAATCAGAAGCCTCTGTTCATATCTCACATTAAAAACTCACATTTTGCTCCAGATTTTCTGATTTCATAATAAAAAAACTGAAGCAAAATCTAGTGTAGAGGGGCCAACCAATACTTTTTTACAACATATATTGTCTCAGTGGAAAATGATATATTTTTGTTTATAAAAAAATTATGCATAATGGAATTGTTTTAATACGATGTTAAATAGTTAAGTAGCTTACCAGAGTCATGCAGAAGGAACTGCTGCTGGACACCATCAATACTGATCTCCTGAAACTCCTGGGGGATAACAAGTTGATCAAGGGTTTGAGGTAACCTTGGGATATTGCCAAGTTGCCTTGCTAATCGTATTGTTCTCTTCAGTGATGTTTTCCTTGGGAGAAGTGCTACAACATTAGAATGGGCTCCTGAAACGACTTCTGTGAGAATCTGTTGTGGTGTCTCCTGTGTTGTCCTTGCCCTGGTGACTGCCTCATTAACAAGTCGGATTGCTTCAGGTCTTGCAGCTTGTGCTGCGTGACTGTGAAGATTGACTACTTTCACAACTTCGCCAGATTCTTCATTGGTCCAAACACGTCCCTTGCAAGTCGACGTTTTTCACATGGAATGGACATCATCACCGGTTCGTTTGGAAAATTAGTAAATGTGATTCTCATGGACCAACTTCCTCCTTCCACGTTTGGACAGAACTGAATTCATAGTTGTAGAAAGTGAATTGCTGTGGAAGCTGACTGATTTTTTGTGGCAGTACACTTCTCTCTTTGTGGAGATTTCAGACACTGCTATATTCTGATGTACAGATGGAATAAAAGCTAGTCTAATGTAACTTGCAGGACATCTGACCTGCTACTTGTTACATCTGCAACAAAACTTGCAACAAAGCTGGTCAGTGCTGGGTCAGGTAAAAGTTCAAAATTGTTTTGATTTTAGGCCTCTTGCACACTGTAATTTAAAAAGTGCTTTCACACTTGTGTTTGGGGCCGCCAGAGGTCGATCCGCTCTGGATCTGACATCCAGCTGACCCCGGGGCAATGCTGGCGGAATGGTGGCATTCTGCTTGCATTGCCCATAGAAGTGAACGGCTGGGTTCCGCGATTTGCAGCCGCCCGTTGCTTTCGTAATACCGCATTCCGCTATCAGTGTCAGAACAAAAAGAAAAGCATTTTCTTCTTTTCGTTCCGCTGTAGGTTAGCGGAACGGCGGCATTACAGAAGCGAACGGGCGGCCTGTAGTGCATATGTAGCAGAAGTGTGAAAGCACCCTTATGCTGCCACTGTTTTAGAACTCCAAAGCACGTGCTTTACTAGCATTTTTGAGAGCGCTTTTGTGAGCGCTCTCGGTAATGACCCATAAGATACAGGCTATTGATGAACGCTAAGTGCTCAAAAATAGCTCCTGTAATAAAATAAAAAGAGCTGGCCGAAACAACACCTCGCTTTGCCAGCCATTGACTTATATATTCAACATTGGCAATCTTCTTAGCGATTTTCCAATGCTTAGCACTTGGGAAAGTGCCTACTGTGAAAGAGGTCGTAGGGCTAAAACACAAGGCCGAAATTCCCTGCCTAATTTGGGGCCGAAACATCTGGGGGCAAAAAGCTGGGTGCCAAACATCCGGGGGCAAACTGCTAGGGGCGAAATGTTCGGGGGTGAAACATCCTGGGGGCGAAATGCTGGGGGTGAAATGTTCGGGGGCGAACTGCCGAGGGCGAAATGTTCGGGGCGAACTGCCGGGGGTGAAATGTTCGGGGGCGAAACATCCTGGGGGCGAAATGTGCGGGGGCGAAACATCCTGGGGGCGAAATGCTGGGGGCAAAATGTTCGGGGGCAACGTGTACCTGGGGGCGAACTGCTGGGGGCAAAATGCTGGCGGCAAACTGCTGGGGGTGAACTGCTGGGGGCGAAACTTCCAACTCCCAATATTACCATTATTATTAATTTTTTTCCCTTATTTATTTATTAGAATATGCCCTTGTTAAAGGCCATTATGGCCGAAACGTCGGGTCAATTCCATTTCTGCTGAAAGATTTTTTCTGTTTCTTTTTGGTTGTGAATCCCCAGCATGTTATTTAATCAATAAAAATTGAATCACGTATTCTCTGGATTTTTTCCTTTTTGGAGTGCTTGAGGTTCCTACATTCTATTTACCGTACAACAGGATACATATTAATGACAAGGAGGCCTGCACATCAAGACTAAATAGCTAATTCACAGCACTATGCAAACAAATACAATATATATATACTATCTATGAACCCGTTTTACGTCCGGGTGGCAAGCATTTTTATAGGTATATGGTCTCCCATCCTGGTATGTGCTGCCCCCCTCCTATCCTGGTATTCATGGTACCACTCATCCCTATCCTGGAATGTATGGTCCCCTCACCCCCACCTAAATCTGGTAAGTATTGCACTCCATTCCTCATCCTGGTATGCATGGTCCCCTCATCCCCCAATCCTGGTATGCATGGTACCCCCTCATCTCTATCCTCGTATGCATGCTACCTGCTCATCCATATCTTGGTATTCATGGTTACCTCACCCACCAAATCCTGGTATGCATGGTTCCCTCACCCAACAATCCTGGTATGCATGGTCCCCTCCCGCCCAATCCTGGAATGCATGGTCCCTCACCCTCCAATTCTGGTATGAATGGTCCCCTCACCCCCAATTCTGGTATGCATGGTCCCCTCATCCCCAATCCTGGTATACATGGCACCCCTTACCTCACAATTCTGGTATGCATGATCCCCTCACCCCCCAATCCTGTTATGCCTGGTACCCCTCTATTCTGATATGCATGTTACCCCCCATCCCCCAATCCTGGTATGCATGGCCCTCACACCCCCACCAATCCTGGTAAGCATGGTCTTCTTACCCCCATCCTGGTATGCATGTTCCCCTCGCCCCCAAACCTGATATGCATGGTCCTCTCACCCCCAATCCTGATATGCATGGTCCCCTCACCCCCTATCCTGGTATCCATGGTTTTCTCACCCCCTATCCTGGTATGCATGGCCCCCTCACCCCCAATCTTGGAATGCATGGTCCCCTACCCCCAATCCTGGAATGCATGGTCCCATCACCCCCCAATCCTGGTATGCATGGTCCCCTCACCCCCCAATGCTGGTATGCATGGTACCCCTCACCCACCTATCCTGGTATGCATGTTACCCCTCATCCCCAATCCTGGTATGCATGGCCCCCCCACTCCCCAATACTGGTATGCATGGCCTTCTCACCCCCCATCCTGGTATGCATGGTCCCCTCACCCCCCTATCCTGGTATGCATGGTCTCCTCACCCCCAATCCTGATTTGCATGGTCCTCTCACCCCAATCCTGATATGCATGGTCCCTTCACCACCCTATCCTGGTATGCATGGACCCCTCTCCCCTATCCTGGTATGCATGGTCTCCTCACCCCCCAATCTTGGAATGCATGGTCCCCTCACCCCCAATCCTGTAATGCATGGTCACCTCACCCCCCAATCCTGGTATACATGGTCCCCTCAACCCCGAATCCTGGTATGCATGGTCCCCTCACCCCCAATTCTGGTATGCATGGTCCCCTCATCCCTATAGTAGGATGTATGGTACAAACCTCACCCCCCAATTCTGGTACGCATGGTCCCCTGATCACCAATCCTGGTATACATGGCACCCCACCTCCCAATTGGTATGCATGGTCCCTTATCACCCCATCTGATTGCATGGTCCCTCATCCCAAATCCTGGATATGCATGGTCCCTCACCCCATCTAGCAGTCCTCATTCTGGTATTGCATGGTCCACTCACCCCCCAATCCTAGTATGCATGGTACCCCTCACCCCCTAATCCTGGGTATGCATGGTCCCCTCACCCCAATCCTGGTATGCATGGTCCCCCACCCCCAATCCTGGTATGCATGGCCCCTCACCCCCAATCCTGGGATGCAAGGTCCCCTCACCCCCCAATCCTGGTATGCATGGTCCTCCTCACCCCCCAATCCTGATTGCATGGTCCCTCACCCCAATCCTGATGTGCATGGTCCCCTTCCCCCCAATCCTGGTATGCATGGATCCCCTCACCCCCCAATCCTGATATGCATGGTCCCTCACCCCCCAATCCCTGATAGTGCATGGTCCCCTCACCCCCAATCCTGTAATGCATGGTCCCTCACCCCCCAATCCTGATATAGCATGGTCCCCTCAACCCCAATCCTGATATGCATGGTCCCCTCACCCCCAATTCCTGGTATGCATGGTCCCCTCACCCCATCCTGGATGCATGGTACCCTCACCCCCCAATTCTGGTAGCATGGTCCCCTCACCCCCCAATCTGTATGCATGGCACCCTTCACCTCCCAATCTGATGGTAGCATGGTCCCCTCACCCTCAATCCTGTATGCTGGTCCCTCACCCCCCAATCCTGAATGCATGGTCCCCTCACCCCCTTAATCCTGTATGCATGGTTCCCTCACCCCCAATCCTGTATGCATGGTCCCCTCACCCCCAATCCTGTATGTGCATGGTCCCCTCACCCCCAATCCTGATATGCATGGTCCCCTCACCCCCAATCCTGTATGCATGGTCCCCTCACCCCCAATCCTGATATGCATGGTCCCCCTCACATTCCCTCAATCCAATGTTGCATGGTCCCCTCACCCCCCAATCCTGTTGCATGGTCCCTCACCCCCCAATCCTGATGCATGGTCCCTCACCCCCAATCCTGAGTGCATGGTCCCCTCACCCCTCAATCCTCATGTGCATGATCCCTCACCCCCCAATCCTGATTCATGGTCCCCTCACCCCAATCCTGATGTGCATGGTCCCCCACCCCCAATCCTGATGTGCATGGTCCCCTCACCCCCCAATCCTGATGTGCATGGTCCCCTCACCCCCAATCCTGATATGCATGTCCCTTCACCCCCCAATCCTGATGTGCATGGTCCCCTCACCCCCAATCCTGTATGCAGCCCTCACCCCATCATGATGTCCCACCCATGAGTGTCCTCACCATCGTGCGCCCCACCCATGTGCATGTCCACCCATCCATTGTCCTCACCATCTATGTCATGGCCTACCATCTTGTGATGTCCTCCCCATCCATGTGCCTCCCCAATCTGTATGCAGGTCCTCACCCTGATAGCCCCATTTGTCCCCATTGTCCCCCCAATCTAATGATGGTCCCACCCATCGAGCTGGTCTCCCATCTGGACCCCCATGATGTGTCCCCCACGACTGTCCTCACCATCGTGTGTCTCCCCTCTGTCTGCCCCCCCACTAAGCTGGCCCCCCCATCTGGTATGTGTCCCTCACCCCATTGAATGATGGTCCCTCACCCCCAATCCTAAGTCATGGTCCCTCACCCCCATCTGTTCAGGTCCCCTCACCCCATCTGAGTGCAGGTCCCCTCACCCCCAACCGATGCATGTCCCTCACCCAATCCTGATTGCATGGTCCCTCACCCATCTAATGCATTCCCTCACCCCCAATCCGATGGATGTCCCTCACCCCCCATCTGATATATGTCTCACATCCTGATGTGTGGTTTACCCATTCTAGTGCATGATCCCTCACCCCAATCCTTATCATGGTCCCTCACCCCAATCTGATATGCTGTCCTCACCCAACTGGGCATGGTTCCTCACCCAATTCTTATGTGATATTCCCCCAATCTATAGCAGGTCCCCTACCCCCCCAATCTGATGATGCATGGTACCTCACCCCAATCCTATGGATATATCACCCATCCCTAAGATTGTATAGCACCCTCAACCCTAGATATGCATGGTCCCCACCCCAACAGTTGCATGGTCCATACCCCCCAATTGATGTGTGGCCATCCCCACCAATCCTGATGCATGGTCTCCTCAGCCCACAACCTGGATGCATGGTCCCCTCCCCCCAATCCATGTGTTGATTATCCCCTCACATCCAAATGTATGACCAATCCTACCCATGGTCCACCCTGACCCCAATCCTATTGTCCCCTCACCCCAACCTAGTCATGGTCCCCTCACCCCCCAATGCTATTGCATGGTCCCCACCCCCCAATCTGTGAATGATCCCCACCCGCCAATCCTGATGCATGGTCCCTCACTCCACCTGATTGATGCCGTCCCCACCCCTGATGCTGTCCCTCACCCCTACCGAATGGCAGTGACCCACCTGATCGCCCCCACCCCCAATTGGTTGTATTGTTCCCCTTCATCCCCCAATCCTGATGTGCATGGTCCCACCCCCCCACCGGTGCATGTCCCTCACCTCCAAATCATGAAATGATGTCCTACCCCTCCAATCTGTATGCATGGTCCCTCAACCCCCAATCTTGTGCATGGTCCCTACCCCAATCCTTTGCTTACCTGGCTGTGCACCCCAATCTAAGGTGCTACACCCCACCCCAATACCTATGCTACGGTCCACGCCACCCCAAATTCTGATGTAGCATGATCCCTCTCCCTCAATCTTTGCTTG
>JARQOD010000004.1:126587924-126671576 GCA_033576555.1 Oophaga sylvatica
CAATCGTGCTGTCCCCCCTACCCCCCTTATGCTCCCCCTCCTCACCCACCAGTCCTCCCCATCAGTGCGTCCCACCCAACCTGCTTACCCCCCCCCCACTTCTGCCACCCATCTGATCCCCCACCATCCTCACCCTCCCTTTATCCTCCCCCTCCGTTGCGTCCACCCCATTAATGCATGCTCACCCCCCAATCCTGATGTGCATGGTCCCTCCCCCCAATCCTGATTGCTGGTCCCCTCACCCCCAATCCTGATTGCATGGTCCTCCCCCTAATCCTATGTGCTGATCCCTCACCCCCAATCCTGATATCATGGTCCCCTCACCCCCAATCCTGATGTGCATGGTCCCCACCCAATCTGATGTGCTGTCCCCTCACCCCAATCTGATATGCATGGTCCCCCACCCCCAATCCGATAGCAGGTCCCTCACCCCATCTGTATGCATGTCCCTCACCCCCAATCTGTATGCATGTCCCTCACCCCCAACCTGGTATGCATGGTCCCCCACTCATCCCCCCAATCTGTATGCATGGTCCCTCACCCCCAATCCTGATTGCATGGTCCCTCACCCCCCAATCTGTATGCATGTCCCTCACCCCAATCCTGTTGCATGGTCCCCTCACCCCAATCCTGATGTGCTGTCCCTCACCCCAATCCTGTATGCATGGTCCCTCACCCCCAATCCTGATTGCATGGTCCCTCACCCCAATCTGATGTGCATGTCCCCCCCCCAATCTGTTGCATGGTCCCTCACCCCAATCTATTGCATGGTCCCCCACCCAATCTGTAGCATGTCCCTCACCCCCAATCTGATGCATGTCCCCTCACCCCCAATCTGATGCATGGTCCCCTCACCCCCAATCCTGATGCATGTCCCTCACCCCAATTGTATGCATGTCCCCTCACCCCCATCCTGTATGCATGGTCCCCTCACCCCAATCCTGATGTCATGGTCCCTCACCCAATCTGTTGCATGGTCCCTCCCCCCAATCTGATTGCATGGTCCTCACCCCCAATCTATGTTCTGTCCCCTCACCCCAATCTGATTGCATGGTCCCTACCCCCAATCGTGTGCATGTCCTCACCCCCCATCTGATGTGAGTCCTTCCCCAATCCTGTTGCTGGTCCCCTACCCCAATCTGATGCATGGTCCCCCACCCCCAATCCTGAGTGCATGGTCCCTCACCCCAATCTGTTGCATGTCCCTCACCCCATCTGATGCATGGTCCCCTCACCCCCAATCTGGTATGCATGGTCCCCCAACTTCACCATCCTATTTGATGCCCTCACCCCAATCCTGATTGCATGTCCCTCACCCCAATCTGTAGCATGGTCCCTCACCCAATCCTGTTGCATGGTCCTCACCCCAATCTATGTGCATGGTCCCTCACCCCAATCCTATATGCATGGTCCTCACCCCAATCTGTTGCATGTCCTCACCCCCAATCCTGATGTGCATGGTCCCCTCAACCCCCAATCTGATTGCTGGTCCCTCCCCCAATCCTGAGTGCATGGTCCCTCACCCCCAATCTGTGTGCTGGTCCTCACCCCATCCTGTTGCATGGTCCCCTCACCCCCAATCTGAATGCATGGTCCCTCACCCAATCCTGAGTGCTGGTCCCTCACCCCCAATCTGATGCATGGTCCTCACCCATTAATTGCATGGTCCCTCACCCAATCTGGTTGCATGGTCCTCACCCATCCGCATGGTGCATGGTCCCTCCCCCCAATCTTTGCATGGTCCCTCACCCCAATTGTGTGCATGGTCCTCACCCCAATCTGATTGATGTCCCTCACCCCAATCCTGATGTGCATGGTCCTCACCCCAATCTGTGCATGTCCCTCACCCCAATCGATTGCATGTCCCTCCCCCAATCTGTATGCATGGTCCCTCACCCCAATCCTGATTGCATGGTCCTCACCCCAATCTGATTGCATGTCCTCCCCCCCCAATCCTGTATGCATGGTCCCTCACCCCCCAATCCTGATGTGCATGGTCCCCTCACCCCCAATCCTGATGTGCATGATCCTCACCCCAATCCTGATATGCATGGTCCCTCACCCCCCAATCTGATATGCATGGTCCCTCACCCCCAATCCGATATGCATGGTCCCTCACCCCCAATCCTGTGTGCATGTCCCCTCACCCCCAATCCTATATGCATGGTCCCCTCACCCCAATCTGTATGCATGGTCCCCTCACCCCCAATCCTGTTGCATGTCCCTCACCCCCATCTGTATGCATGGTCCCTCCACCCCAATCCTGTATGCATGGTCCCCTCACCCCCAATCGATATGCATGGTCCTCTCACCCAATCCTATTGATGGTCCCTCACCCCAATCTGATTGCATGGTCCCTCACCCCCCATCCTATGTGCATGGTCCCTCACCCCCAATCCTGGTATGATCCCTCACCCCCAATCCTGATATGCATGGTCCCCTCACCCCATCCTGATTGCATGGTCCCTCACCCCAATCCTGATTGCATGGTCCCCTCACCCCCAATCTGATTGCATGGTCCTCACCCCCAATCTATGCTGGTCCTCACCCAATCAATGATGATCCCCACCCCAATCCTGATAGCATGGTCCCTCCCCCTCTGATGCTGTCCCTCACCAATCCTGATGTGCATGTCATCACCCCAATTTATTGCATGTCCCTCACCCCCAACTGTATGCATGGTCCCCTCACCCCCCAATCCTGATTGCATGGTCCCCTCACCCCATCCTGAGTCATTCCTCCCCCATCTGATATGCATGTCCTCACCCCCAATCCTGTATGCATGGTCCCTCACCCCCAATCCTGTATGCATGGTCCCCTCACCCCAATCCTGATGTGCATGGTCCCCTCACCCCAATCTGATATGCATGGTCCCTCACCCCAATCTGTTGCATGGTCCCTCACCCCCCAATCCTGTTGCATGGTCCCTCACCCCCAATCCTGATTGCATGGTCCCCTCACCCCCAATCGATGGCATGTCCCTCACCCCCAATCTTGTTAGTCCTACCATCTGATTGCATGGTCCCCTCACCCCAATCTATTGCATGGTCCCCTCACCCCCCCAATCTGATGCATGGTCCCTCACCTCATCCTGATTGCTGGTACCTCACCCCCAATCTGTATGCATGGTCCCCCCCCCATCGATGCATTCCCTCATGTAGCATGTCCCTCACCCCCAATCCTGATGCATGGTCCCTCACCCCCAATTGTATGCAGGTCCCTCACCCCCATCCTGTATGCATGGTCCCTCACCCCCCAATCCTGATGCATGGTCCCTCACCCCCAATCTGATGCATGGTCCTCTCACCCCCAAATTTCCCCCACTGATGTGCATGGTCCCCTCACCCCAATCCTGTGTGCATGGTCCCCTCACCCCCCAATCTGATGTGCATGGTCCCCTCACCCCCAATCCTGATATGCATAGTCCCTTCACCCCCCATTCGTGATGAGCATGGTCCCCTCACCCCCTATCCTGGTATGCATGGTCCTCTCACACCCTATCCTGATTTGTATGGTCCCCCTCACCCATATTAAACTGCACACATACCCAAAAAAACAAACATTTATACTCACCTTTCTTCCCTGTGCTCCAGCGCTGTCCCGTTCTGTTGGACGCCGAGGGAGGAGAGCGGCGCCGGAGTACACGCATGCCCATACCGCGCTGTCCAGTGCCATATTGCTGAAGACACACTGTAAATGTGCCTTCAGCAAAATGGTGCCGGATAGCGCTATGTGCATGCGCGATTCCGACGCGCACTCCTGGTCTTCTGCCCCGGCGAGAAGAGAAGCGCCGCGGCAACGCTCCTCCCAATCAGGTAAGTATGTAAGTATGGCGCCGGAGATCGTGGTATACATCCAGTGTCTACGCGTACCGCGATCTCCGGCGCCATACACAATCCTCACCACTGGATGCCGTCTTCTGTCTGGAGCCACTTGCACTTGCGCAGTCTATAAAGGCTTTGGACAGAGGGACGCTCCTTGCGTTATATTATATATATATATATATATATATATATATATATATATATATATAAAAGCAAAGGGTAAACCTGATGACTGCAAAGTGACTGAGTGAGATGTGAATCAGCCACGCAATGTCCAAAAGGATAATACAAGCCAGATTGTCAAGATGTAATAAGACAAAGAGGATGAAAACCCTGAGCTTATAGGCTCATAAGAGCAAAAAATTGCATGAAAAGGTTAAAGTGCCGAATATAGCTATGGGATAGGAGAGTGGGGGGAGCAAGGCCCCAAGCATATTGCCACTATCTATGTGGCTTCTTCAGGGGAGAATAAAGCGCTGAGCATCTGTGTGTGCTGAATATATATATATATATTATATATATATTAATATACACATGTGGAGAATAATTAGTTGAAAAAGACAATACTAACCCGAGAAGCCGGAAAACACCGCATGGAAGCGGCCATCTTGTCAGCATTGTTGAAGACAGATAAAGTTGATCACAAGGTCAATGGGATCGTGTGCTGGATGGACGAGCGCAAGGCGCACGTGCAGTCAGCGCAACAATATAATAAGATGCTAGTCACTGAGGCTGCACTTGTAACAGCTCATTACTCAGTGGTTCTCAGCCTGGACAATCGCATCTTGGCACCATCCAGCTTGAATATTGTTTATCCCTAGACATGGATAATGGCGTGGGACAGAATGATGAACAGGTGGAGGAATATGGTTATTTTTCAATTTTGTTTTTTGTTGTTTTTATAAAAGACCATTGCTTCAGTGGAACAGGTGTTAGGTGATTAAAACTCTGTTTGTTATTTTTAAATAATAAAAATAAGTGTGTTCAAATAAAGGAATTTATTCTGGCTATGTTTATTTACCATATAACTAACTATAGGATTGGTAATGAATATTTGTCTTATAGATGCCTCTCCTTTACTAAGCCGTGGGTGATGTCACCGAAATACAAAGGTGACAGCAACCCCACAAATATGAACCCCACCTGCTACCGCCACAGGGCAAGTGGAAAAGTCAGGCAAACACCAGATTTGTTGCATCTATTTGCTGTGGGCTGCTGTTTTTAGGCTAGGTGGTTAATATCTATGGTCCTTTACCAGCCTGAGATTACCAGCCCCCAGCTGTCTGCTTTAGCTTGACTGGTTGTCAAAAATTAGGGCGATCTGATGCCCTTTTTAAAATTATTTTTTTAAATAATTAAAAAAAAAATGGCGCTGGGACCCCTTTATTCTTGTTAACCTGCCTTGCTAAAGCTGACAGCTGAGGGTTGCAGAGAAACACTTAGTGCTCGGGGTGCCAAACCAAAATCGTAACACAGACTTCCTGGTGAAGTCCCTGTTCAGGGTCTGTGCCCGAAAAGTAGGTGTTTGGTATGGACCCGAACTGTACTGTTTGTGTTCGCCCATCTCTAATCTCTATATAAAAATCTCATGGGTGATTCTGACTTTGGTGAATTCCAGAACACTACCTGCTTAGCTGTCATCTGTCAAATTTGGTGGCGGTGGGATGAAGATATGATGGTGTATTTCAGAGGTTATCAAAGGCTCCTTGTTTACGGTGAATAGAAATCTTAATGCTCCAGTATACTAAGATATTTTGGACAACTGTATGCTTCCAACTTGGGAAAAGTTTTGGGAAGGCTCCTTTCTATTCCAGTATGACCATGTCCCAGTGTACAAAAAAAATAAAAGATTGGGTAAGTTCAGGGTGGAATAACACTATTGGTGGAATAGCACCTTTTCCATGAATTAAAATAAAGATCATGAGTCATCTCATCTGCCTCTTGTCTATCATCAGTGTCTGACTTCAAAAAACTGTTACTGGGAAAATGGGCAGAAATTCCAACAGACACACTCCAAATTCTTTTAGAAAGCTTTCCCAGATGAGTCAAAACTGTTATTGCTGCACAGTGGAAGCCAACTCCACAATAATTCTCCAGTATTTATAATTGGTTGCCAAAAAAGCCAAAGTAGGTCTAATATATAGATGTCCAATTATTTTATCCATATAGTGTAGGTAAATATAAGAAGTTTAAATATATTTGTTAATAATCTCTATTGCATATCAGAAAAATATACAGTCATGGCCACAAGTTTTGAGAATGACACAAATATTATATTTTCACATGATCTGCTGCCCTCTGGTTTTTATGTGTGTTTGACAGATGTTTTTATCACAGACAGAAATATAATTGCAAACATATGAGTAACAAAAGCTTATATTGACAGTTAGAATGAGTTAATGCAGCAAGTCAATATTTGCAGTGTTGACCCTTCTTCTTCAGGACCTCTGCAATTCTCCCTGGCATGCTCTCAATCAACTTCTGGACCAAATCCTGACTGATAGCAGTCCATTCTTGCACAATCAATGCTTTCATTTTGTCAGAATTTTTAGGTTTTTGTTTGTCCACCCCTCTCTTGATGATTGACCACAAGTTCTCAATGAGATTAAGATCTGGGAAGTTTCCAGGCCATGGACCCAAAATCTCTATGTTTTGTTCCCTGAGCCATTTAGTTATCACCTTTGCTTTATGGCAAGGTGCTCCATCATGCTGGAAAAGGCATTTTGATTGCCAAACTGCTCTTGGAGGGTTGGGAGAGTTGCTGTTGGAGGACATTCTGGTACCATTCTTTATTCATGGCTGTGTTTTTAGGCAAGACTGTGAGAGAGCCGATTCCCTATGGCTGAGAAGCAACCCCACACATGAATGGTTTCAGGATGCTTAACAGTTGGCATGAGACAAGACTGGTGGTAGCGCTCACCTTGTCTTCTCCGAATGAGGCATTTTCCTGATGTCCCAAACAATCGAAAAGGGGATTCATCAGAGAAAATAACTTTACCCCAGTCCTCAGCAGTCCACTGCCTGTACCTTTTGCAGAATATCAGTCTGTCCATGATGTTTTTTCTGGAGAGAAGTGGCTTCTTTGCTGCCCTCCTTGAGACCAGGCCTTGCTCCAAGAGTCTCCGCCTCACAGTGCGTGCAGATGCACTCACACCTGCCTGCTGCCATTCCTGAGCAAGCTCTGCACTGCTGGAGCCCGATCCCACAGCTGAAACACTTTTAAGAGACGGTCCTGGCGCTTGCTGGTCTTTCTTGGGCGCCCTGGAGCCTTTTTGGCAACAATGGAACCTCTCTCCTTGAAGTTCTTGATGATGCAATAGATTGTTGACTGAGGTGCAATCTTTCTAGCTTCGATACTCTTCCCTGTTAGGCCATTTTTGTGCATTGCAATGATGACTGCACGTGTTTCTTTAGAGATAACCATGTTTAACAGAAGAGAAACAATGATGCCAAGCACCAGCCTCCTTTTAAAGTGTCCAGTGGAGTCATTCTTACTTAATCATGACAGATTGAGCTCCAGCCATGTCCTCATCAACACCCACACCTGTGTTAATGGAGTAATCACTGAAAAGAGGTTAGCTGGTCCTTTTAGGGCAGGGCTGCAATGATGTTGAAATGTGTTTGGGGGATAAAGTTCATTTTCTAGCCAAATATTGACTTTGCAAGTAATTGCTGTTAAGCTGATCACTCTTTATAACATTCTGGAGTATATGCAAATTGCCATTAGAAAAAGTGAAGCAGTAGACTTTGTAAAAATTAATATTTGTGTCATTCTCAAAACTTTTGGCCATGACTGTATACCTGTACAAAGATAACCAGAAATTAGAAAGGTGTACCAATGTGTGTTTTAGTCTGGGTATTGGTGAGGAATGTAAGATTGGATGTGGTTAATAAATATTTAAGAGTTCATATAGTCTCCATTCTAACCATTTAAATCTATATAGACAAGTCCTTTCATTCTCCATGTTATACTTATGGAAAAATAGTTAGGGTGTCTGAAGCTTGCCATAAATGACAAGACGTGAACATGTTCACACCATCGTTACAGTGGCATAGGACGTTGTTTAATTTTCCCTTCTATATGAGAAGAGAAAATGTATTAATATGCGTTGAATATTTACAGCATATTTTATTTTACAAGGACATACATAGTAGTTTCTTCCTATTTTGTAACTTTTGACAAAAGCTCATAAGATTCTACGTTAATATTCAAAGGTCTACAATGGGTAGGCTGAACAAGCATACATTTTTCAACAGTGTAGGCATTCTGAGAATTCAATTGAACCTTTTGAGCTATAAGTACATCTAGTAAAATTCAGGTCAAATTTTGTCACTGATATAGTTTTATAGTAAATTTTTTTGTAGCTTTTTGCCAAGCGATCAAATTTCGACCTGTTGATAGTGAAAACATTCTTATGAATGTTATATATCAAAAATTTTCAAGGGCTTATTGACAAATTGGTTTGCCTTGTCGACAGCTGGAATTCCCTGAACAAGCATTATATAAATGTAAAGAGAGTATACAGCATTACATAACACCCCATCACTATGCACAAAATTCAATTCATTGTATCACTATTTCATATATAATAATTCCCACCTATTACCACACAGTGGCTGCATTGTTCTGAATGAAAGAACTCAATTCTATTCTCAAATCTTGATGAAACTATCTATTCTTCCTATAACTAACTTTGTCAAGAAACTGTAATTCTACTGGAACTCTGATTTCGATTTCCTGTCTTATAATTGCAATATTAGGGTAGACCTATTGAAAGTATCCCCTGTAAATCTTTGCAGCTGTCAATTTTTATTTTAACACCATCTCAACATTTGACGTACTGATACATCATTTGAGGGGTCCTCTTCTTTGATGCGGGCTCAGTAGCTGAGCCTGCATCTTTCTTAGCAAATGTTGGCTGTGTTGTTCAGCCATCATCTGCGTATAATCGTTGAAGGTGTACAGCAGCATATATAGTGCAAAGCCTGGGGATACGCTATTCTAACTGCCCATCACCACCCCCCAATGCAATTATAGGGTGACGATGAATTGCTATGATAGACAGGGGTCTGGTGTAGTCCCCTGTGCCTGTTATGATTGTTCCCTATGAAAATTATCAGCCCATGGATGGTGTTCATAGGAGACTTTGATTTCTGCTACATACAGCAATACAGTGGTGTTACTGTATATAGTACAAGCAATCAAATGAACACAAGTTCAAGTTCCCTAAGAAGACTGCAAAATACAGTCAAGAGTAAAAAAAAATTAAAAATTTGAAACAAAAAAACATTCAAACTAATTCTAATAGAAATAAAGCAATTCAAAATATTATTATTACTATTATTATTACTATTGTTATTTTTTTATTTTAATAATAATAATGATAATGATAATAATAATAATACACATATCATGTATCTTCACGTATGTAAAAGTCTTGTCTGTCATAATATAAAATTAATTATCCTGATCTGTAATGCTTTAATAAGAAAAAAAATAAAAATGCCAGCATTTTGTGATTTTCACTGCAAAGAAATGCAACAAAAAGCAATCAAAACATTATACAAGGTGGTCCAAAAGTAGGTTATGAAAGGGGAGATTTATCAAACATGGTATAAAATTGAAGCTCACTCAGTTGCCCTTAGCAACCAATCAGATTCCACTTTTCATTCTTCACAGACTCTTTGGAAAATGAAAGGTGGTTGCTAAGGGCAACTGAGTCAGTTTCACAGATCCAGTTTTCACAGATAAATCTCCCCCAAAATGGCAAATAATTTAAATAAAGAAAAAAGAAAATGGATTTTAAAATGCTGAAACAGTTTGTTAGGGTTCAAGCTCCCGCTGTTGCACAAGGGGAGTCTCGAACCAGTCCCGCATTTGTCTCCGGCCGCAGTGGAGCTTGCTCAGCAGAGATGTCGGTCCCAGCGTCTTTCCCATTCCAGTACTGTGCAGAGACTTACTGCTGCCTTTCCTGGATCTGCTATTATAGCCAATGCTGGAGCAGACGTCTTTGGGACGAAGTCCTGCGTTTCCCCTTCTGAGCATGCCCAGGGTAAGATCTCTCATTGGAGATCAGGGGTCACAAGTTCAGGTACTGCAGCAGCTCCTATTGGTCTGCTAGGAAGGTCCTGAAATTGCATGTGTTTTGGAACAGTTTCTCATTGGTCCTTGTTTCTGGCAGGTCCTGTAGCTGTTGCTATAAAAGGGTGGCATGGCTGGGCCGCCATGCGCTAATATCAATCGTCATATGCTTTGCGCCAGTGTGGTCATGCATATGTGTGAAATAAGCCCCTAGAATACCGACTTAATCGGTGAGGAGTTTTGTATGCTAGCTCGTCAGGGTCGGTGTCCTAGATGCCCTAGATTACCGGCATAACCGGTGAGGAGTTTGATTGCCTTATTCAGGGCCTGGCGTTCAGACGCCATAGATTGCGGGTGTCTCCCGCGAGGACATTAGTGCATGATCACATTCAATGTTCGCTTAGCAGTCAACTGTGTACCTGGGTGCCTGACAGGACACAGAAGTTTTTCTCAGCGGCTCTGTGAAGTAACAGGGTTCGCTTTCAACGCTAGACAGCGTCCTAGCGTGCTTATTTTGCAACTCAGTGGTGTTAAGTGAGTTCGCACACATCGCTATATAGCGCTGCGGCACTCCTTCTAGCAGCTCTGTGGAATAACAGAGTTCGCATATATTGCCACAGCGCATTACGGCATTTATTTTGGCGACTCTGCGGGATTACAGAGTTCGCTTCTTGCGCCATTTTACTAGCAGCAGGCTCCGACTGCACGGTGGACCCCGGGCTGCGAACGCACCTCTTTACATCATATATTTGGTGCGTTCCGCAGACCCTAACATAATATTAGCGCTTGGGTCTGGCTAGTAAAATGGCGGATGACCAGCGTCTACCGCAGTACATCCAGCAGCTGGAGGGTAGGTTGGCGGCTCTTGAGCGCACAACCTCAGTTGTGGATGTTACCGCAGTCGCTGTTCAGGCTGCTAGCGTGGCTGCAGCCAGTTTGTCCTCTGCCACCTCTGCCCCTATATTATCTCACCTCCCGCTTCCTGACAAGTTTGCCGGTGACAGCAAGCAATGTCGGGGATTCGTGAGTCAGTGCTCTATACAACTCGAGCTTCTGGCTGCACGTTTCCCCACGGATCGAGCACAAGTGGGTTTTGTACTGTCTCTACTCTCGGGCAGAGCGTTGGAGTGGGCAACGCCGCTGTGGGAGCGCGACGATCGTGTGGTGCGTTGTGCTCCTCGTTTCCTGGAGGCTCTTATAAAGGTCTTTTTAGGACCTCAGGTCACCCACGATACGGCGCTACAACTGCTGGCATTAGCACAGGGTTCGTCTTTGGTCAGTCAGTTTTCCGTTCAGTTTCGGACTCTGGCCTCAGAGCTAGACTGGTCGGATAAAGTTCTCATTCCAGTCTAATGGCGAGGACTGGCTGACCATGTTAAAGACGCTTTGGCCACCAGGGAGATTCCCACCACACTGGAGAAGCTTATCTCCATATCTACCCGCATCGACCTCCGTTTTCACGGGTGGAGGTTGGAGCGGGCCCAGTGTTGGCAAAGGATTTGGTTGGCTCCCACCTTTGCCACACCTTTCGAATCCCCCGATCTGGCATCCGATCCCCAAAAGGCCACAGAGGTTCCTCGTGCAGGACCTAAGTCTCGAGTCGTCTGAGTATCTGTGGTCTGTAACCTTTGTCAGCAGACAGGACACTATGCCAACAAATGTCCACAGCGATCGGGGAAGCGATCGCGTCTAGTGGCCCTGGGAGGAGGTTCACTAGAGACAGCGGCATTTTCCTCCAAGATGACATTTAAATGGACAGTCACTGTGGACTCTTCCACACTTACAGTCGAGCTTTGTGTGGACTCAGGAGCAGAGGGGAATTTCATGTCATCCACCTTTGCTCGTCGCCACGCAATACTTCTGATAGTGCTCGACAAAACAGTGACTGTCCAGGTAGTGAATGGGTTGACATTGCCCTCGCCAATTGCACATCAGACTGTCCCTCTTACTTTGTGTGTACCCCCTTCCCATCAGGAAATTATTTCCCTTCTCGCCCTTCCCGAGGGAATAGACGAAATCCTACTGGGAGTTCCCTGGCTCCGTTCCCACTCCCCTCATATTGAGTGGACCTGCGGTAGGATACTGGGTTGGAGTGAGTCATGTAAGGACAGATGTGTCAGGGAGTGCATTCAGGTTACCACTACAGAGATACCCGCAGATCTTTTTCCTCTTCCCAAGTGTTATCAGTCATATGCAGACGTGTTCTCTAAAAAGTCCCTACAACTGTCCTATTGACCTCTTGCCTGGAGCAGAACCTCTGCGGGGAAGGGTCTATCCCCTCTCTCTTCCTGAGACGGAGGCTATGTCTCAATATATCCAGGAGAATCTGGCAAGAGGGTTCATTACGAAGTCGGTGTCACCAGCAGGAGCGGGGTTTTTCTTTGTGCAGAAGAAGAGTGGAGAATTACGTCCGTGTATAGATTACAGAGGTCTTAACGCCATCACCGTTAAGAATAAGTACCCGTTGCCCCTGATCTCTGAGCTCTTTGATAGGCTCCGGGGAGCAAGGGTATTTACTAAATTAGATCTGCGTGGTGCTTATAACCTGATTCGCATCCGTGAGGGGGACGAATGGAAGATGGCTTTTAATACCAGGGATGGGCATTATGAATACCTGGTGATGCCCTTCGGGCTCTGTAATGCCTCAGCCGTTTTCCAAGACTTTGTCAATGATATCTTCCGGGATATGCTTTCCACCTCTGTAGTAGTCTATCTGGATGATATTCTCATCTTTTCTCCAGATATTGACTCTCACCGGAGGGATGTCTGCAAGTCTTCGACTGTTAACTCCCTCTATGCAAAGTTGGAGAAATGCATGGTTGAGCAGGAGTCTTTACCTTGCCTGGGCTATATCATCTCCGCCCAGGGATTGGCTATGGATCCTGCCAAACTACAGGCTGTGATGGATTGGCAAGAACCGCATTCTCTTAAAGCGGTGCAGCGCTTTATGGGGTTCATTAATTACTATCGCCAATTCATTCCCCACTTCTCCACTTTGGTAGCTCCCTTGGTAGCCCTCACCAAGAAGGGAGCCAATCCCAAATTGTGGTCAGAGGAGGTCTCCAAGGCCTTTACTTCAATTAAGTCCCATTTTGCTAGCGCTCCCATCTTACATCGCCCCGAGGTTGATAAGCCTTTTTTATTGGAGGTCGATGCCTCGTCCGTTGGTGCTGGAGCAGTCCTTTTTCAAAAGGATGCTCAAGGTTGGAAACATTCTTGTTTCTTCTTTTTCAAGACCTTCACACCAGCGGAGAGGAATTATTCCATTGGGGATAGGGAGTTGCTAGCCATGAAGTTGGCTTTTTTCGAGTGGAGACATCTCCTGAAGGGGGCTCGCTTTCCCTTTCAAGTTTTCACTGACCACAAAAATTTGGTCTATTTACAGACCGCCCAGCTGCTAAATTCTCGTCAGGCCAGATGGTCCCTGTTCTTCTCCCGGTTTCATTTCACCCTCCATTTCCTCTCCGGTGAGAAGAACATTCGGGCCGATGCGCTTTCTCGCTCCGTGGTGTCCTCTGAAGAGGTGGAAGAGGAGCCTCGGTTGATTGTCCCCACAGAGAGCCTAAGAACTGTGGCCCCGGTTTTGCTTGAGTCTGTGCCTTCGGGCAAGACGTTTGTGCCCACCAATTTGCGACCGGAGGTACTCTCTTGGGCACATTCGTCCAGGGTGGGTGGACATTTTGGGGCAAAAAGGACATCTGAGTTGCTGGCGAGGACATACTGGTGGCCACATATGGTCCGTGACGTCAGGGAATACGTTCAGGCGTGCGTCTCCTGCGCCAAGAATAAGTCCCCTCGACAATGGCCAGCTGGGCTACTTTTCCCTCTACCGGTGGCAGACAGGCCTTGGGAGATGATCGGAATGGATTTTGTGGTGGGCTTACCCAAGTCTCGGGGCTGCACCATCATCTGGGTGATAACCGACCACTTCTCCAAAATGGTGCACTTAGTGCCATTACCACGGTTACCGTCTGCACGGGCCTTGGCAGCATTGTTCATTAGGCATATTTTCCGCCTACACGGTATGCCAGACAAAATTGTCAGTGATCGAGGTCCCTAGTTTGAGTCTCGGTTCTGGAGAGAGCTGTGTCGTTTACTCAGTATTGAGTTGAATCTCTCCTCTGCATACCATCCCGAGACGAATGGGTTGGTAGAGAGGGCCAACCAGACCTTGGTCACATATTTGCGACATTTTGTCTCTGCCAGGCAGCATGACTGGGCATCCTTGCTACCGTAGGCTGAGTTCGCTCTAAATAATGCTGTGGCTGACTCCACCGGACAGACCTCATTCCTCCTGAACTACGGTCAGCATCTGCGGGTACCAGTACCCATGCCCGTGTCTTCCGCCGATTCCAGGGTGGCAGACTGGGCTGTGGAGGCATGGGACATTTGGGACCGCACCCAGGATGCCATTCAGGCGTCCAAGGAGAGGATGAGGTCTTCGGCCGATGTCCATCGGCGCCCCGCTCCTACATTTGCTCCGGGTGACCTAGTGAGGCTTTCTGCCCGAAACATCAGGCTACGTGTAGAGTCCACCAAGTTGGCACCTCGCTTTTTGGACCCCTTTAAAGTTCTTGAGCAGGTGAACCCGGTGGTTTACCACCTAGCCCTTCCGCCTCACCTTGGTATCACCGACACCTTTCACGTGTCCCTCCTGAAACCCGTGGCCATTTCCCGGTTTTCCGAGTCATCTGCCGGGAAGTCGGGTTCATCTACCGACGATCATGAGGTGAACGCCATTGTTGGGTGCAAGGTGGTACTAGGCAAAAAATTTTATTTGGTGGATTGGAGGGTTTATGGGCCTGAGGATAGGTCCTGGGAGCCTTCCGAGCATGTTCACGCTCCGCAGCTCATCGCTGCCTTTGAACGCAGCGAGGCCCAAAGAAGGGGGGGCCCTAGGAGGGGGGTAATGTAAGGGTTTGAGTTCCCGCTGCTGCACAAGGGGAGTCTCGAACCAGTCCCGCTGCGGTCCCCCATTCGTCTCCGGCTGCAGTGGAGCCTGCTCAGCAGAGACGTCGGTCCCAGCGTCTTGCCCATTCCAGTACTGTGCAGAGACTTACTGCTGCCTCTCCTGGATCTGCTATTATAGTCAATTCTGGAGCAGACGTCTTTGGGACGAAGTCCTGCGTTTCCCCTTCTGAGCATGCCCAGGGTAAGATCTCTCATTGGAGATCAGGGGTCACATGTTCAGGTACTGCAGCAGCTCCTATTGGTCCGCCAGGAAGGTCCTGAAATTGCATGTGTTTTGGAACAGTTTCTCATTGGTCCTTGTTTCTGGAAAGGGTCCTGTAGCTGTTGCTATAAAAGGGTGGCATGGCTGGGCCGCCATGCGCTAATATCAATCGTCATATGCTTTGCGCCAGTGTGGTCATGCGTGTGTGTGGTTAGGGCCCGGCTGAAATAAGCCCCTAGAATACCGACTTAATCGGTGAGGAGTTTGGTATGCTAGCTGGTCAGGGTCGGTGTCCTAGATGCCCTAGATTACCGGCATAACCGGTGAGGAGTTTGATTGCCGTATTTAGGGACTGGCATTCAGACGCCATAGATTGCGGGTGTCTCCCGCGAGGACATTAGCGCATGATCACGTTCTATGTTCGCTTAGCAGTCAACTGTGTACCTGGGTGCCTGACAGGACACAGAAGTTTTTCTCAGCGGCTCTGTGAAGTAACAGGGTTCGCTTTCAACGCTAGACAGCGCCCTAGCGTGCTTATTTTGCAACTCAGTGGTGTTAAGTGAGTTCGCACACATCGCCATATAGCGCTGCGGCACTCCTTCTAGCGGCTCTGTGGAATAACAGAGTTCGCACATATTGCCACAGCGCGTTACGGCGTTTATTTTGGTGACTCTGCGGGATAACAGAGTTCGCTTTTTGCGCCATTTTACTAGCAGCAGGCTCCGCCTGCACGGTGGACTCCGGGGTGCGAACGCACCTCTTTACATCATATATTTGGTGCGTTCTGCAGACCCTAACACAGTTAGAGCAAATTGGGTTGAAACATTTGGTACTCAAGCCCCAAAGAGACAAACCATTTTCCGCATTCGTGACACATTCGATACCACTGGCTCAATCTTTAACCCCCTTAACACCCAAGGGTGGTTTGCACGTTAATGACCGGGCCAATTTTTACAATTCTGACCAGTGTCTCTTTATGAGGTTATAACTCTGGAACACTTCAACGGATCTTCACGATTCTGAGATTGTTTTCTTCGAGATATATTGTTCTTCACGATAGTGGTAAAATTTATTTGATATAACTAGCGTTTATTTTTGAAAAAAACGCAAATATGGCGAAAATTTTGAAAATTGTGCAATTTTCAAACTTTGAATTTTTATTCCCTTAAAACAGGGAAATATTTCACACAAAATAGTTAATAAATAACATTTCCCACATGTCTACTTTACATCAGCACAATTTTGGAACCAAAATTTTTTTGTTAGGAAATTATAAGGGTTAAAAGTTGACCAGCGATTTCTCATTTTTACAACAAAATTTACAAAGCAATTTTTTTTAGTGACCACCTCACATTTGAAGTCACTTTGGGGGTCTATATGGCAGAAAATACCCAAAAGTGACACCATTCTAAAAACTGCACCCCTCAAGGTACTCAAAACCACATTCAATAAGTTTATTAACCCTTCAGGTGCTTCACAGGAGCTGAAGCAACGTGGAAGGAAAAAATTAATATTTAACTTTTTAGTCACAAAAATTATCTTTTACAAACTTTTTTTATTTTTACAAGGGTAAAAGGAGAAAATGGACAGATAAAGTTGTTGTGCAATTTCTCCACCCCGTCCGTCTCCTTCTGGAAGCCCCTCAGCTTCAGCTTCCTGTGAAAACAGAATTAATGCATATAGGGTTACAAAAACTTTTACCATCAGAAAAAATAAAATAAAAATTTTAATTACCTCAGTTTGCCGATGCTGTGAGGGGAGGCTCCCAGAAGAAGACATTGTGAATATTAAAGAAGGATCTGCAAGTGTAAAGACAATTGTTAACTACTATACAAATTATATATAAAGCTTTATGTCCTTTAATACTTACATCACGACTTGCACATGTCCCCAGGCTGTGTTTCTTGTGGTATCTGCAAGAATAAAGACACTTTTTAGTTATTATACTGATTAGTTATGTGCTTTTAGGAAAAAAACGGTAGCTTCAGAGCTATTATGATTTCAACCCCTCCCCCACCATAAAAATAAACCCTATGCCCCCCAAAACAAAAAATTCAAAGTACTTCAGTAGCTTTCTAACCACCCCCCTCTATAATTTAACGGTTACTACCCTCCTTCCAACTAGATATACGCGATGCTCAAGCTGGCAAACACTCCACCTCCTGTATTTCCCCCCCAAAAATACAAACCTAGACCTTGCTAACACCTAGCCTCCTTCCAACTTGATATGTGCGATGCGCAAACTGGCAAACCCTCCACCTCCTGTATTTCCATTAAAAAAAACAACATATACCTTGTTAACACCTACTCTCCTTCCAACTTTAAAGACCTAAACCCCCACTTGAAAATCTAGTGACCACAGAGGCAATGTTTTAAAAACATAACCATCTATCTATGCATTCCCCATTTGTGTACACTTTTAACAAAAAAAATAGAACCTCCAAAACCTCTGTATTGCATGTTGTGCATTCCTGTGTGACTTTATACCCACATTTTAAAGTGACATTAGTTAAATGGTACTACGGACAGTTTTTGGAGCAAGTTTTTATTAATTTATTTTTTAACTTTTTTTACTTTTGTTGAAATCAAGTTGGAGCTACACTGCTCTTTATTTTAAATACAAGTACAGTAATTGAAAAAACAAAACAAAACATGGCTGGACACACACACACCACAGTCACACACACGCTGCAGTCACACACACATATGCCGCAGTCACACACACAAGCCACAATCACACACAAGCTGCAGTCACACACACATATGCCGCAGTCACACACACATATGCCGCAGTCACTCACACACCGCAGTCACACACATGCCAGTCACACACAAACCGCAGTCACACACAAGCCACAGTCACACACAAGCCACAGTCACACACAAGCCACAGTCACACACATATGCCGCAGTCACACACACATATGCCGCAGTCACTCACACGCCACAGTCACACACACACGCCACAGTCACACACACGCCACACACATGTTGGCAGGACTCATACTGGCTGGCAGGACTCACACTGGCTGGCAGTACTCACGCTGGCTAGTCTTGCTGGCTGGCTAGTCTTGCCTGCTGACTGGCAGGTCTGTGGCTGGCTGGCAGGTCTTTGGCTGGCTGGCAGTAGTCTTGCTGGCTGACGGTAGTCTTGCTGGCAGGCAGTAGTCTTCCTGGCTGGCTGTCAGTAGTCTTGCTGGCTGTCAGAACTGTTGCTTGTGTGTGGCTGGCAGTAGTCTTGCTGGCACATTGAGAATTGAAGCCACCTGGCAGGTTTATATAGATTTGGTGCTATCTGGCCAATTAGCAACAATTTGGAGCTTAATTGATTGCTTCCCAGGCTAATCAGTTCAGGTCAGCCGGGGACACCGCACAGCATCATACAAAAAAAGGCTGCACTCAAGCATACTGAAGCATGACAACATAGAATACATGAAATTTTGAATAGTTTTGGCTTTGGAGTATAAGGAAAAAATTTGAGATGCTTAGTATAAACATTTGGCCAAACATTTTAAAGCCCACCAACCATCGTCAAGGTGGTCTCAATTCTGGTGAGTCCCTGACCTAATGTGAACATACCTCTATTAGGCTGATATCTGAATTTCTGGGTGAATATGCACCTCTGTCAGTAAGGCCTGCATTTATGGGTAAAGTAGGGACCTGGTGTAATTAAAATCACCACCTGGTGGGGGCGGAGTGCTCGGTCAGTAAGCTAACATTCAAAAGACAAAAAATCCTGACTGGCACTTCCAGACTAATGTGAACTAGGTGCAAACCAAAGGGAGCTACCCCCATGTAAAACGATACAAAAAAAGGCTGCACTCCAAGCATACTGAAGCATGACAACATAGAATACATGAAATTTTGAATAGCAATATGGCTTTGGAGTATAAGGAAAAATTTGAGACACTTAGTATAAACATTTGGCCAAACATTTTAAAGCCCACCAACCATCGTCAAGGTGGTCTCAATTCTGGTGAGTCCCTGACCTAATGTGAACATACCTCTATTAGGCTGATATCTGAATTTCTGGGTGATTATGCACCTCTGTCAGTAATGCCTGCATTTATGGGTAAAGTAGGGACCTGGTGTAATTAAAATCACCACCTGGGGGGGCGGAGTGCTCGGTCAGTAAGCTAACATTCAAAAGACAAAAAAACCTGACTGGCACTTCCAGACTAATGTGAACTAGGTGCAAACCAAAGGGAGCTACCCCCATATAAAACATACAAAAAAGGCTGCACTCAAGCATACTGAACCATGACAACATAGAATACATGAAATTTTGAATAGCAATATGGCTTTGGAGTATAAGGAAAAATTTGAGACGCTTAGTATAAACATTTGGCCAAACATTTTAAAGCCCACCAACCATCGTCAAGGTGGTCTCAATTCTGGTGAGTCCCTGACCTAATGTGAACATACCTCTATTAGGCTGATATCTGAATTTCTGGGTGATTATGCACCTCTGTCATAATGCCTGCATTTATGGGTAAAGTAGGAACCTGGTGTAATTAAAATCACCACCTGGTGGGGGCGGAGTGCTCGGTCAGTAAGCTAACATTCAAAAGACAAAAAAACCTAAATGGCACTTCCAGACTAATGTGAACTAGGTGCAAACCAAAGGGAGCTACCTCCATGTAAAACATACAAAAAAGGCTGCACTCAAGCATACTGAAGCATGACAACATAGAAAACATGAAATTTTGAATAGCAATATGGCTTTGGAGTATAAGAAAAATTTGAGACGCTTAGTATAAACATATGAAATATATGAGCTATAAATATATATATATGTGTCACAATGACATGTATATATATGTATTCTATGTGTATATATATAGTGTTTTGTGAGCTGTCAGTGTGATTTTACAGTATTGACTATGTATGGCATTAATAATAATTAATTAATAATAATGCTATACAAAGTCAATACTGGAAAATCACATCACAGCTCACAAAACACTAGATATATACACATAGAATACATATATATATATATATACATGTCATTTTGACACATATATATTTTTATAGTTCATACACTTCTACATAGTTTAATAGCCGCTAATTCAATTGCCGGCTTTTGTGAAATTACAGAACCACCCGACATGAAATGACACATGGTTTACATACAGTTAACCATATCATTTCATTTAGTTTGATATATGGTTTTCACTAACAATTATATGAGTGTATGTTTGCAAAATTTCAGACATGCAGGGGTTAATTAAAGGTGTAAATTAGTTGAAAAAAAAATGCGTGGGCTCCTGCGGTATTTTCTCCACCAGACAGGGAAAGCCAGCGAGTGGGGGCAGATAATAATAGCCCAGAGAGGGACCATTATTTTTGGGCCCCCCCTGGCTACTAACATCTGCCCCCAGACACCCCAGAAAAGGCAAATCCATAATTAGATGCACCCTTTCTGGCACTTAGCCCGTCTATTCCCATTGCCCTGTAGCGGTGGCGAATGGGTTAATAATGGGTTAAAGCCACCTTGCTATTGAAAGGTGACTTTAAGCCAGGTTAATAATTGAGAGCTGTCAATTAGACAACTATCAATTATTAATCCTATTGTATGAAATAAAAAAACACATTCTTTAATTAAAAATCATTTTAATGAAATAATCACACAGTTTTTGACCATCTTTTATTTTACAGGTAATCCTTGCGAAGCCCTTGTTCTCCTGTAATAAAAATAAGATAATAAAGCAACATTATTCTTATCTATCCGGTGCTCTGTCAGGTCCCACGCTGTAATCCTTCACAAAGGGTTAAGTGGCTTACAGCTAGCAGTAGTGTTGAGCATTCCGATACTGCAAATATCGGGTATCGGCCGATATTTGCTGTATCGGAATTCCGATTCCGGGTTCCGATATTTTTGTCATATCGGATACCGGAATCGGAATGTTCCTGTCACTGCCAGTGTCCGTCGGTCGGGTCTGTCAGGAGTCAGCGGCACTTACCTGGCAGAAGATCCCCGATGGTCACGTCCTGGACTGCTTGATGGCCGCCATCATCTTCTCCCTGGCGGTCACGTGCAGTTTCTCGCGATAACTGCACTTGCTGCCGGGTAATCGCGGCCGTAAAGCAGTCCGATGACGTCACCGCCGGGGAAGCTGGTAAGCAGCTGTGCTGCGTCGGGATGTCAGGCTCTGCCTGACATTCCGATGTAGCAGAGCTGGATCGTCTTGGGACACTCGTTACTATGGACTGCATCGGACAGGTGGTATACTGTTGGTTTGTTTTTTTCCTTTTTTTACAGGAGATCGATGGCGTAGCAGGATGAACGTGTAATAAAATTAATGAAAACTGTGTTGTCTCTTTTATTTCATTAAAATACTTTTTTCTTGCTGTGTCTTTTTTTTAAACATTTAAAAACTTTGGGATTAATAATGGATCGATGTCTTATTGACGCCTCTCCATTATTAACCGGGCTTATTGTCACTGTGCAATCAACGGTGACATTAACCCCTTATTACCCCGCTTGCCACCGCTACAGGGCAAGTAGGAAGAGCCGGGTAAAGTGCCACAATTGGGACATCTTTTGATGCGCCAAATGTGGGGCTGCTGTAGCCTGGTATTATCAGGCTGTTGAGGGCCAAAATCCATGGGCCTTGACAGTCTTTTAATACCAGGCCGCAGCAGTCTGCATTTTACTTGGCTGGTTAACAAAAATAGGGGGGAACCCACCCATTTTTTTTTCGAGAGGATCCCCTATTTTTGTTAACCAGCCAAACTAAGCAGACTGCTGTGGCCTTGTATTATCAGGCTTGCAAGGTCCATGGATATTGGATCCTTACCAGCCTGAAAAACTAGGCCTCAGCAGTCTACTTCATCTGGCTGGTTAACAAAAATAGGGCAGACCCCACGCCATTTTTTTTTCGAGGGGATCCCCTATTTTTGTTAACCAGCCAAGATAAGCAGACTGCTGTGGCCTGGTATTATCAGGCTGGCAAGGTTCATGGATCTTGGCTCCTTAACAGTCTGGAAATCCATTCCTCTGTAGTCTGCTTTATCAGGCTGGTTAACAAAAATAGGGGGACCCCACGCCATTTTTTTTCGAGGGGATCCCCTATTTTTGTTAACCAGCCAAGATAAGCAGACTGCTGTGGCCTGGTATTATCAGGCTGGCAAGGTTCATGGATCTTGGCTCCTTAACAGCCTGAAAATCCAGGCCTCAGCAGTCTGCTTCATCAGGCTGGTTAACAAAAATAGGGGGGACCCCACGCCATTTTTTTTTCGAGGGGATCCCCAATTTTTGTTAATCAGTTCCCTCTGACATCACTGATGGTGTCCCTGGCTGACCTGAAGTGAAAGTGGGAAGCAATCAATTAAGCTTTCCACTTCCTCTCCTGTCAGCCAAGAGAGGAGAAGATTCATTCGGGGGTTTACTGTGAGGCTGCAGCATTAGCTGCGGTCCCTGCAGTAAACATTAACCCTTTTTGATGGATTACACCGTGGGACCTGACTGTGCATGGGATAGGTAAGAATAATTTTGCTTTTTTATTTTATTTTTATTACAGGAAATGGTTTTTGCAGTAAAATAAAAGATGGTCAAAAACATGTGTCCCTTTATTTCATTAAAATGATTTTTTATTAAAGTTTGTGTGTTTTATTTTTATTTCATGCAATAGGATTAATAATTGATAGTTGTCTAATTGACAGCTCTCAATTATTAACCTGGCTTAAGGTCACATTTCAATAGCAAGGTGGCTTTAACCCCTTATTAACCCATTCGCCACCGCTACAGGGCAATGGGAATAGACGGGCAAAGTGCCATAAAGGGCGAATCTAATTATAGATTTGCCTTTTCTGGGGTGTCTAGGGGCAGATGTTAGTAGCCAGGGGGGGCCAAAAATAATGGTCCCTCTCTGGGCTATTATTATCTGCCCCCACTCGCTGGCTTTGTCTGTCTGGTTGAGAAAATAGGGCGGGATCCCACGCATTTTTTTTCAACAATTTTACACCTCATATATATATATATATACATGTCATTGAATTTGTGACACATATATATATATATATTTATATTTATAGTTCATACACTTCTACATAGTATAATAGCCGCCAATTCAATTGCCGGCTTTTGTGAAAATGCAGACCCCGACATGAAATGACACATGGTTTACATAGAGTTAACCATGTCATTTCAAGTTGTTTGATATATTGTTTTCACTAACAATTACATGAGTGTATGTGTGCAAAATTTTACACCTGTAGGGGTTAATTAAAGGTGTAAATTCATAGCAAAAAAGTCAGTTTTTTTTACAACGAATTTACACCTTTAACCCCTAAAGATGTGAAATTTTGCACACATACACTCATGTAATTGTTTGTGAAAACCAGATATCAAACTACATGAAAAGACATGGTTAACTCTATGTAAACCATGTGTCATTTCATGTCGGGTGCTTCTGTATTTTCACAAAAGCCGGCATTACCCGGCAATTGAATCAGAGGCTATTTTACTATGTAGAAGTGTATGAACTATAAATATGTATATATATATGTCACAATGACATGTATATATATATATATGTATTTTATGTGTGTATATTTAGTGTTTACAAGGAAAGAAAGGTGTTTTTTAGTTCCGATATTTCTGTCCCATAGACTTGCATTGGATTTCTGTTATCGGAATCGGGTATCGCCGATACTTTTTGGGTATCGGTGATACCCATTCCGATCCGATACTTCTTGATATCGGGAAGTATAGCTCAACACTAGCTAGCAGCACAGCTAATACTGGCTGCTCAGCTGTAAGCCCCCGAATGAATGAGTTCCTCTCCCGTAGACAGGAGAGGAAGTGATTAGTGTGGGAAACTTAATTGATTGCTTCCCAGGCTAATCAGTTCACTTCAGGTCAGCCAGGACTCCCTCTGACGTCAATGATGCTGTGCGGTGTCCCCGGCTGACCTGAACTGATTAGGGCCCCGTCTCATATAGCGACGCACCAGCGATCCCGACAACGATATGAACTTGTCAGGATCGCTGGTGTGTCGCTACATGATCGCTGCTGAGCTGCCAAACAGGCAGCTCAGGCAGCGATCAGTACAAGCGACACTGCGGGTAACGTCGCTTCAGATCAGCCGGGGACACCGCACAGCATCAGTGACGTCAGAGGGAGTCCCGGCTGACCTGAAGTTAACTAGTGATTAGCCTGGGAAGAAAACAATTAAGCTTCCCACACTAATCACTTCATCTCCTGTCAGCTGGGAGAAGAGATGATTAATTCGGGGGTTTACTGCGAGGCTGGCAGCATTAGCTGCTGTCCCTGCAGTAAACGTTAACCCTTTCAGAAGGATTACATCGGGGGATCTGACTGAACGCCGGATAGGTAAGAATATTGTTGCTTTATTATTTTATTTTTATTACAGGAGAACAAGGGAATCGAGGATTAACTGTGCAATAAAAGATGGTCAAAAATTGTGTATTTATTTAATCAAAATGATTTTTCATTAATGTGTGTATGTTTTATTTGTATTTCATACAATAGGATTAATAATTGAGAGTTGTCTAATTGACAACTCTCAATTATTAACCTGGCTTAAAGTCACCTTCCAATAGCAAGGTGTATTTAACCCATTATTAACCCATTAGCCACCGCTACAGGGCAATGGGAATAGACGGGAGAAGTGCCAGAAAGGGCGCATCTAATTATAGATTTGCCTTTTCTGGGGTGGCTGGGGGCAGATGTTAGTAGCCAGGGGGGCGCAAAATAAATGCACCCTCCCTAGGCTATTATTATCTGCCCCCACTCGCTGGCTTTACCTGTCTGGTTGAGAAAATACAGCGGGAGCCCACACATTTTTTTTCAACGAATTTATACCTTTAATTAACCCCTACATGTATGAAATTTTGCACACATACACTACTGTAATTGTTAGTGAAAACCATATATCAAACTACATGAAATGACATGGTTAACTGTATGTAAACCATGTGTCATTTCATGTCGGGTGGTTCTGTGATTTCACAAAAACCTGGCAATTGAATTAGCGGCTATTATACTATGTAGAAGTGTATGAACTATAAATATATATATATATATGTGTCACAATGATATGTGTATATATATATGTATTCTATGTGTATATATCTAGTGTTTACAAGGAAAGAAAGGGTTTATTTTAATTCTGATTTTTCTGTCCCATTGACTTGCATTGGCTTCCAGTATCGGAATTGGAGAAACCTAATACTTTTTGGGTATCGGTCCGATACAATCCGATCCGATATTTCATGATATCGGAAAGTATCGCTCAACACTACTTATGATTGTTTAGACATTAAGTCATGTAAGGGTTATGTATAGTGTGTTTGATTAATCTTTGTGCATGTGCATTGATTGTTCTCTGTACATTTGGTTACTTGCAGGTTCATAACTACTGGCATATCCTATTCCAGACTCCATCTGCATTTTTGGATTGGGACGTCCAACATCTATGGTATTGTGCGTGATACCTGCTCACAACTGTGGTACAGACTTCATCAACTGGTGATGCCTGAGCCAAAGATGGAAGAGTGGAAGAGGATTGCCAGGGGATTTGAGGACCAATCCAACTTCCCATATTCTCATAGTCTCTGTCTGGTGTTAATGGTCATAACAGATGTGTTGGTGGTTGAGTACAAACAACTTATGAAAAAAGAGTCAAAACTTTTTATAAAAATAGATATTATATATGTGCTAACTGGCACTTGAGGTAGTGACTACCATAATTGCTTCATATGGTATATGTATTAACAGCACAATAGTGTAAGTGTGCAGTCTTACACAAGAACCAAAATAAGGCATGACAACATTACAAATTGTTCCATACATAATAGTATATAAAGGCAAAAACCAATAGTCACTATGGGTAGTGCTGATCATATGTGACCCATATGTCGGATTGATCACATCACACAGGTGCAAAGATGCATTTGACAACTGTTAGTCAAAATAAATGTATAAAAAATACAACCGTTCACTATGTATAGTGAAGACCATATGTTACCCAGACCATATGTTACCCATATGTTTGGTTGACAAGATTATACTACTTCAAATATGCAGTAGCCTGTAACGGGTCTGGGAGGTGGAACCTCTGAGCTACTATACAAAGGGGCGGTCCTTGTAAGGGAGCGGGTGGCGACCAGGGTGGACGGGCAGGTAGTCACAGCAGATAACCGGGTAGTCTCTGGATGAACGGGCAGGAGGTCACGACAAGTGACCGGGGAAGTCTCTGGATGAGGGGCAGGAGGTCACAGCAAGTGACCGGGCAGTCTCTGGATGAGTGGGCAGGAGGTCACGGCAAGTGACCGGGGCAGTCTCTGGATGAGTGGGCAGGAGGTCACGGCAAGTGACCGGGGCAGTCTCTGGATGAAGGTAGATACGACCTGTGATGGCTGAGCCTCCCAGTAGGCTAGCAGGAAGATAGAAGATGAGCGCTCCCAGGTGAGCGAGCAAGAGTCACTGGAATAGCAGAAGATCACAGCCCGTGATGGCAGAGCCTCCAGGTAGGCTAACAGGCAGGTAACAGATGAGCGCTCCCAGGTGAGCGGGCGAGAGTCACTGGAATAGCAGAAGATCACAGCACGTGACGGCAGAGCCTCCAGGTAGGCTAGCAGGCAGGTAACAGATGAGCGCTCCCAGGTGAGCGGGCAAGAGCCACTGGAATAGCAGAAGATCACAGCACGTGACGGCAGAGCCTCCAGGTAGGTTAGCAAGCAGGTAACAGACAGCAACCTGGCAGGAATCAGACAGGTATCTGGCAACGACTCTGAGGACTGAAGCAGAGTAGTGAACAGTGCAACAACATTGCTCGGGCACCTCCATTTTGGAGGAGGTGCCTTATGTAAGGTGAAGTCCTCCGGCCATTGGCCGGGGACTCCTTAGGACGACGCGCGCGGCCCCTTTAACCCCTTACTGCCATCGGACGTACTATCCCGTCCATGGTACCTGGGCCCGTATGACCGGGGACGGGATAGTACGTCCAGCCCTTTAATGCGACATTGCGACTTAAGTCGCAATGATCGCATTAAAATTCCGACACCATCTTACCTCAGGAGAGATGGCGCCGGCATCCCGGGGTCTGTCACCGCCCACCCTCACTCCCGATCGCTGTGATTGGCTGTTCAATTCTGAACAGCCAATCGCAGCCTTTCTCACTGTTTCAGCCAATCCGATGGGCTGAAACAGTGAGATCCCAGGCTAGAATCGAGTACCGATGTACTCGATCCTAGGCCTGGGCATAGAAAGGAGCAGACCCCCCCTGGATTGGCGCGATCGCCGATCACATCGATCGCGCCAATCGCAGGGCACAGCCGCGGTGTATCCGCGCTGTGCCCTGCCTGTACCTGCCTGGATCGGTGCAGTAATAGCACCGATCCTAGGCCGGAGCCTAGGACAGGCCCAGTAGGGCCTGCAGCTGCTGATTGGCGCGATCGATGTCATCGACGATCGCGCCAATCACAGGGCACAGCAGCGGTGTGACCGCTCTGTGCCCTGCTTCCTGACCTGCCGGTGACCTGCCTAGGAATCGGAGCAGTGAGCTCCGATTACTAGGCCGGTGCCTAGCAACCGGCAAAACAAGGGTCTCCTCTGATTGGTGGGATCGATGTGATCATCGATCCCACCAATGATAGGTCACAGCAGTGATGTGACCGCTCTGTGACCTGTCTGCAAACTGGATCTGACCTGTCTGACCGCACTGCAGGGGTCCTCACACTTGCTGAGGATTCCTGCAGTGCGGTCACACGCCAGATCTCCTCCTGTGCTGGGCCTTGTGGTGCCACAGTAGCCTGTGACACCACAACTCCTGCTGAAGAAAGAAGAGAGAAGAAAGAAGAGGAAGAAAGAAAGAAAGAGGAGACACAAACGTGAGTTTTTGAGCCCCGATCCCTGCCCGATCCACCCCAATTCCCCCCATTTGACCCCCGCACTTCCTTCCCCTGCCGTTTACCCCCCTTGCCACACACGACTTGATGTGACCGTCACATCACACTCGTCTCGTTTTCTTTTCACCCCCCTCGTGCGCACTTCCAGCAGCCGCGAACTTTGATAAGTGACCCAGTCACTTATCAAGCTCGTTCCTGCGTTTTTTTTTTCACCCATTCCGCCACTCCGTGCGCACTCCAGCAGCCGCGGAACTTTGATAAGTGACACCAGTCACTTATCAGAGCTCGTTCCTGCAGTTTTTTTTTTTTCACCACTTTCCGCCACTCCCGTGCGCACTCAGCAGCCGCGGAACTTTGATAAGTGACACCAGTCACTTATCAGAGCTCGTTCCTGCAGTTTTTTTTTTTTTCACCCACTTTCCGCCACTCCGTGCGCACTCAGCAGCCGCGGAACTTTGATAAGTGACACCAGTCACTTATCAGAGCTCGTTCCTGCAGTTTTTTTTTTTTTTCACCCCTTTCCGCCACTCCTGTGCGCACATCAGCAGCCGCGGAACTTTGATAAGTGACACCAGTCACTTATCAGAGCTCGTTCCTGCAGTTTTTTTTTTTTTTCACCCCCTTTCCGCCACTCCTGTGCGCACATCAGCAGCCGCGGAACTTTGATAAGTGACACCAGTCACTTATCAGAGCTCGTTCCTGCAGTTTTTTTTTTTTCACTCCCCTTTCCGCCACTCCTGTGCGCACATCTAGCAGCCGCGGAACTTTGATAAGTGACACCAGTCACTTATCAGAGCTCGTTCCTGCAGTTTTTTTTTTTTCACCCCTTTCCGCCACTCCTGTGCGCACATCTAGCAGCCGCGGAACTTTGATAAGTGACACCGTCACTTATCAGAGCTCGTTCCTGCCGTTTTTTTTTTTTCACTCCCCTTTCCGCCACTCCTGTGCGCACATCCAGCAGCCGCGGAACTTTGATAAGTGACACCAGTCACTTATCAGAGCTCGTTCCTGCGTTTTTTTTTTTTTTCACTCCCTTTCCGCCACTCCTGTGCGCACATCCAGCAGCCGCGGAACTTTGATAAGTGACACCAGTCACTTATCAGAGCTCGTTCCTGCAGTTTTTTTTTTTTTCACTCCACTTTCCGCCACTCCGTGCGCACATCCAGCAGCCGCGGAACTTTGATAAGTGACACCGGTCACTTATCAGAGCTCGTTCCTGCCGTTTTTTTTTTTTTTTCACTCCCTTTCCGCCACTCCTGTGCGCACATCCAGCAGCCGCGGAACTTTGATAAGTGACACCGGTCACTTATCAGAGCTTCGTTCCTGCCGTTTTTTTTTTTTTTTCACTTCCCTTTCCGCCACTCCTGTGCGCACATCCGCAGCCGCGGAACTTTGATAAGTGACACCGGTCACTTATCAGAGCTCGTCCTGCTGTTTTTTTACACTTTTCCATCCTTCCACACGCAGCCGAACTTTTTACCTCCTATCGCTTTCTCTTTTTTTTAGTTTTTTTTCACTCATTTCACGCACACTCCCGCGCCCCACAGCACCGAACAGTTGATAAGTAAACGTTCACTATAAAGAGCCTCCATCACTGGTTTAACTTTTTTTCACAGGCATTTTTTTCCCTATTCTCTTTCTTTTCTTTTAGCTTTTTCCTTTCAGCATAGTTTGCACGAACCACTATCCCCCCCCACACACCCCAACAAGTTATAAATAAAGTTCACACAAAGCACCACATTCACAAAAAAATGTCCCGCTCGTCACGTTCTTCCCAACAGCGCTATTCAGTGGAAGAGGCATACGCTTTACTTGCCTCCGACACTGATAGCGAGGGAGAGGATCCCACATTTCTTTACTTTTCAGATTCTTCATCCTCTTCTTTCTTCCTCCTCTTCCTCATCTTCCTCCTCGGGTCCTGCGGAACCGCCACGCAGACGCCCCAGGACAGAAGATGAGGCAGCGCCCACCCCTGAAAATGAACCAGCGCACCCCTCTTCGGACCCCATATGGACCCCGCCCCCCGAAAATTACGAGCCACTGATTCCTGATTTTGTGGCAGAATCAGGAATCAAGTTTGACACCACGGGCCTCAGAGAAATAGACTTTTTCAAAGTCTTTTTCTCTGAGGATTTTATTAACCTCGTGGTGGAGCAAACTAATTTGTACGCTCGGCAATTTTTGGCGCAAAACCCAGTGTCATCATTTTCCAACTGGTCTCCTGTAGACGCAGGTGAAATGATGCAGTTTTGGGGCCTGGTCCTCCATATGGGGATCCTGAAGAAGCCAGAACTTCGGCAATATTGGAGTGTTGATATTTTATACAACACTCCACTGTTCCGAATGGTCATGGCTCGGACGCGTTTTGAGGCCATCCACAAATTCCTGCATTATAATGATAATGCACAGTGTCCCCCACAAAATGACCCCAACTTTGACCGTCTGTTCAAAGTTCGGCCGGTCATCGAACACTTCAGCAAAAAGTTTGCTGAAGTGTACGTGCCCCAAAGGGACATCTGCGTGGATGAGTCCTTGGTTCATTTTAAGGGACGGCTCAGATTCCGCCAGTACCTGCCCAGCAAGAGGGCAAGGTACGGAATTAAACTCTACAAGCTGTGCGAGAGTACCTCAGGGTACACGCACAGCTTTAGAGTTTACGAAGGAAAGGACACCAGATTGAACCCCCTGAGTGTCCCCCCGTCCTGGGAGTGAGTGGGAAAATTGTGTGGGATTTGGTGCACCCACTGCTGGATAAAGGTTATCACCTTTACACCGATAACTTTTATTCCAGCGTCCCACTCTACAAATCCCTCTCTGCGCGAGGTACCGCAGCTTGCGGTACCGTCCGCAAAAATCAGAGAGGCCTCCCGAAGACGCTACTTGGGCAGATGCTCAGAAAGGGTGAGAGCAGAGCCCAATGTAGCGACCACCTGTTGGTGGTCAAGTACAAGGACAAGAGGGATGTCCTTCTCTTGACCACCATACATGGTGATGGCAGCGCCCTCAGCACTGTACGGGGTACCTCTACACAGGTCCGCAAACCGGACTGTGTACTGGGGTACAATAAATACATGGGGGGTGTTGATCTCTCTGATCAACTCCTCCAACCGTACAGTGCTTTGAGAAAGGCCAAGGTGTGGTACAAGAAGCTGTCCGTGCACATCGTCCAAATGGCAATGCTCAACGCTTTCCTGCTGTCACGATGTGCACGCAACAGCGATACGACGTACCTTCAGTTCCAGGAGGTAGTGGTTAAGGCCCTGATGTTTGGCGCTCAGGAAACAGCGGGCCCCAGTACTTCTGGAACTGAAGGTGCTCGTATCATACCAGGTCAGCATTTCCCGGGGGTGGTCCCGCCAACTGGAAGCAAAGGTAAGCCGCAAAAAAGGTGCCGAGTGTGTTACAAAAGGGGAATACGCAAGGACACCACTTACCAATGCGACACCTGCCCCGAAAAACCTGGCCTGTGTATGAAGGATTGTTTCAAATTGTACCACACCTCAATGCACTACTAATTTACTTTACAGGAAAGATTAGTTCCAGAAGGGGGGCACATTTAGAAAAGTTCCTTGGGAGTCTACTTTCCAAAATTATGTCACTTGTGGGTTTTTTTTTACTGTTTAGGCACATCAGGAGCTCTGCAAACGGAACATGACGCCCGCAGACCATTCCATCAGTCTGCATTCCAAAACGTCACGACTTCCCTTCTGAGCCCCGACTTGTGCCCAAACAGTTTTTTCCCACATATGGGGCACCAGTGTACTCAGGACAAATTGGACAACAATTTTTGGTGTCCAATTTCTCCTCTTACCTTGGGAAAATAAAAATTGGGGACTAAAACATCATTTTTGTGAGGATAAAAGTAGGATTTTTTATTTTTACACCTGGGCATTATAAACTTTAGTGAAACACTTGGGGTTCAAAATGCTCACCACACACCTAGGTAAGTTCCTTAGGGGGTCTAGTTTCCAAAATGGGGTCACTTGTGGGGGTTTCCACTGTTTAGGCACATGAGGGGCTCTGCTAACGGAACATGACGCCCGCAGACCATTCCATCAAAGTCTGCATTCCAAAACGTCACTGCTTCCCTTCTGCGCCCTGCCATGCGCCCAAACAGTGGTTCCCCCCAACATATGGGGTATCAGTGTACTCAGGACAAATTGGACAACCACTTTTGGTCCAATTTCTCCTGTTACCCTTGGGAAAATAAAAAATTGGGGACTAAAACATCATATTTGTGGAAATTTTTTTTTTTTTTTATTCACGCCAGGGCATTATAAACTTTAGTGAAACACTTGGGGGTTCAAATGCTCACCACACACCTAGATAAGTTCATTAGGGGGTCTAGTTTCCAAAATGGGTCACTTGTGGGGGTTTCCACTGTTTAGGCACATGAGGGGCTCTGCTAACGGAACATGACGCCCGCAGACCATTCCATCAAAGTCTGCATTCCAAAACGTCACTGCTTCCCTTCTGCGCCCTGCCATGCGCCCAAACAGTGGTTCCCCCCAACATATGGGGTATCAGCGTACTCAGGACAAATTGGACAACAACTTTTGTGGTCCAATTCTCCTGTTACCCTTGGGAAAATAAAAAATTGGGGACTAAAACATCATATTTGTGGAAATTTTTTTTTTTTTTTTATTCACGCCAGGGCATTATAAACTTTAGTGAAACACTTGGGGGTTCAAAGTGCTCACCACACACCTAGATAAGTTCCTTAGGGGGTCTAGTTTCCAAAATGGGGTCACTGTGGGGGGTTTCCACTGTTTAGGCACATCAGGGGCTCTGCTAACGGAACATGACGCCCGCAGACCATTCCATCAAAGTCTGCATTCCAAAACGTCACTGCTTCCCTTCGAGCCCTGCCGTGTGCCCAAACAGTGTATCCCCCCAACATATGGGGTATCAGCGTACTCAGGACAAATTGGACAACCACTTTTGGGTCCAATTTCTCCTCTTACCCTTGGGAAAATAAAAAATTGGGGACTAAAACATCATTTTGTGGAAAAAATATATTTTTTTTTTTTTCACGCCAGGGCATTATAAACGTTTAGTGAAACACTTGGGGGTTCAAAGTGCTCACCACACACTAGATAAGTTCCTTAGGGGGTCTAGTTTCCAAAATGGGGTCACATGTGGGGGTTTCCACTGTTTAGGCACATCAGGGGCCCTCCAAACGCGACATGGCGTCCGTTCGCAATTCCAGCCAATTTTGGTTTGGAAAAGTCAAACGGCGCTCCTTCCCTTTCAAGCCCTGCCGTGCGCCAAACAGTGGTTCCCCCCCACATATGGGGTATCAGCGTACTCAGGACATGTTGGACAACAACTTTTGTGGTCCAATTTCTCCTCTTACCCTGGGAAAATAAAAAATTGGGGACTAAAACATCATGTTGTGGAAAAAATATGATATTTTTTTTCTTCACGGCTCTACATTACAAACTTGCGTGAAGCACTTGAGGGTTCAAAGTGCTCACCACACATCTAGATAAGTTCCTTAGGGGGTCTAGTTTCCAAAATGGGGTCACATGTGGGGGGTTTCCACTGTTTAGGCACATCAGGGGCCCTCCAAACGCGACATGGCGTCCGTTCGCAATTCCAGCCAATTTTGGTTTGGAAAAGTCAAACGGCGCTCCTTCCCTTTCAAGCCCTGCCGTGCGCCCAAACAGTGGTTCCCCCCCACATATGGGGTATCAGCGTACTCAGGACATGTTGGACAACAACTTTTGTGGTCCAATTTCTCCTCTTACCCTTGGGAAAATAAAAATTTGGGGACTAAAACATCATGTTTGTGGAAAAAAATATGATTTTTTTTCTTCACGGCTCTACATTACAAACTTGCGTGAAGCACTTGAGGGTTCAAAGTGCTCACCACACATCTAGATAAGTTCCTTAGGGGGTCTAGTTTCCAAAATGGGGTCACATGTGGGGGGTTTCCACTGTTTAGGCACATCAGGGGCCCTCCAAACGCGACATGGCGTCCGTTCGCAATTCCAGCCAATTTTGGTTTGGAAAAGTCAAACGGCGCTCCTTCCCTTTCAAGCCCTGCCGTGCGCCCAAACAGTGGTTCACCCCACATATGGGGTATCAGCGTACTCAGGACATGTTGGACAACAACTTTTGTGGTCCAATTTTCTCCTCTTACCCTTGGGAAAATAAAAATTTGGGGACTAAAACATCATGTTTGTGGAAAAAATATGATTTTTTTTTCTTCACGGCTCTACATTACAAACTTGCGTGAAGCACTTGAGGTTCAAAGTGCTCACCACACATCTAATAAGTTCCTTAGGGGGTCTAGTTTCCAAAATGGGTCACATGTGGGGGTTTCCACTGTTAGGCACATCAGGGGCCCTCCAAACGCGACATGGGTCCGTTCGCAATTCCAGCCAATTTGGTTTGGAAAAGTCAACGGCGCTCCTTCCCTTTCAGCCCTGCCGTGCGCCCAACAGTGGTTCCCCCACAATGGGGTATCAGCGTACTCAGGACATGTTGGACAACAACTTTTGTGTCCAATTTCTCCTCTTACCCTTGGAAAATAAAATTTGGGACTAAAACATCATGTTTGTGGAAAAAATATGATTTTTTTTCTTCACGGCTCTACATTACAAACTTGCGTGAAGCACTTGAGGGTTCAAAGTGCTCACCACACATCTAGATAAGTTCCTTAGGGGGTCTAGTTTCCAAAATGGGGTCACATGTGGGGGGTTTCCACTGTTTAGGCACATCAGGGGCCCTCCAAACGCGACATGGCGTCCGTTCGCAATTCCAGCCAATTTTGGTTTGGAAAAGTCAAACGGCGCTCCTTCCCTTTCAAGCCCTGCCGTGCGCCCAAACAGTGGTTCCCCCCACATATGGGGTATCAGCGTACTCAGGACATGTTGGACAACAACTTTTGTGGTCCAATTTCTCCTCTTACCCTTGGGAAAATAAAAATTGGGGACTAAAACATCATGTTTGTGGAAAAAAATATGATTTTTTTTCTTCCACGGCTCTACATTACAAACTTGCGTGAAGCACTTGAGGGTTCAAAGTGCTCACCACACATCTAGATAAGTTCCTTAGGGGGTCTAGTTTCCAAAATGGGGTCACATGTGGGGGGTTTCCACTGTTTAGGCACATCAGGGGCCCTCCAAACGCGACATGGCGTCCGTTCGCAATTCCAGCCAATTTTGGTTTGGAAAAGTCAAACGGCGCTCCTTCCCTTTCAAGCCCTGCCGTGCGCCCAAACAGTGGTTCCCCCCCACATATGGGGTATCAGCGTACTCAGGACATGTTGGACAACAACTTTTGTGGTCCAATTTCTCCTCTTACCCTTGGGAAAATAAAATTTGGGGACTAAAACATCATGTTTGTGGAAAAAATATGATTTTTTTTCTTCACGGCTCTACATTACAAACTTGCGTGAAGCACTTGAGGGTTCAAAGTGCTCACCACACATCTAGATAAGTTCCTTAGGGGGTCTAGTTTCCAAAATGGGGTCACATGTGGGGGGTTTCCACTGTTTAGGCACATCAGGGGCCCTCCAAACGCGACATGGCGTCCGTTCGCAATTCCAGCCAATTTTGGTTTGGAAAAGTCAAACGGCGCTCCTTCCCTTTCAAGCCCTGCCGTGCGCCCAAACAGTGGTTCCCCCCCACATGGGGTATCAGCGTACTCAGGACATGTTGGACAACAACTTTTGTGGTCCAATTTCTCCTCTTACCTTGGGAAAATAAAAATTTGGGGACTAAAACATCATGTTTGTGGAAAAAATATGATTTTTTTTCTTCACGGCTCTACATTACAAACTTGCGTGAAGCACTTGAGGGTTCAAAGTGCTCACCACACATCTAGATAAGTTCCTTAGGGGGTCTATGTTTCCAAAATGGGGTCACATGTGGGGGGTTTCCACTGTTTAGGCACATCAGGGGCCCTCCAAACGCGACATGGCGTCCGTTCGCAATTCCAGCCAATTTTGGTTTGGAAAAGTCAAACGGCGCTCCTTCCCTTTCAAGCCCTGCCGTGCGCCCAAACAGTGGTTCCCCCCCACATATGGGGTATCAGCGTACTCAGGACATGTTGGACAACAAACTTTTGTGGTCCAATTTCTCCTCTTACCCTTGGGAAAATAAAAATTTGGGGACTAAAAAATCATGTTTGTGGAAAAAATATGATTTTTTTTCTTCACGGCTCTACATTACAAACTTGCGTGAAGCACTTGAGGGTTCAAAGTGCTCACCACACATCTAGATAAGTTCCTTAGGGGGTCTAGTTTCCAAAATGGGGTCACATGTGGGGGGTTTCCACTGTTTAGGCACATCAGGGGCCCTCCAAACGCGACATGGCGTCCGTTCGCAATTCCAGCCAATTTTGGTTTGGAAAAGTCAAACGGCGCTCCTTCCCTTTCAAGCCCTGCCGTGCGCCCAAACAGTGGTTCCCCCCACATATGGGGTATCAGCGTACTCAGGACATGTTGGACAACAACTTTTGTGGTCCAATTTCTCCTCTTACCTTGGGAAAATAAAAATTTGGGGACTAAAACATCATGTTTGTGGAAAAAATATGATTTTTTTTCTTCACGGCTCTACATTACAAACTTGCGTGAAGCACTTGAGGGTTCAAAGTGCTCACCCACATCTAGATAAGTTCCTTAGGGGGTCTAGTTTCCAAAATGGGGTCACATGTGGGGGGTTTCCACTGTTTAGGCACATCAGGGGCCTCCAAACGCGACATGGCGTCCGTTCGCAATTCCAGCCAATTTTGGTTTGGAAAGTCAAACGGCGCTCCTTCCCTTTCAGCCCTGCCGTGCGCCCAAACAGTGGTTCCCCCCACATATGGGGTATCAGCGTACTCAGGACATGTTGGACAACAACTTTTGTGGTCCAATTTCTCCTCTTACCCTTGGGAAAATAAAAATTTGGGGACTAAAACATCATGTTTGTGGAAAAAATATGATTTTTTTTCTTCACGGCTCTACATTACAAACTTGCGTGAAGCACTTGGAGGGTTCAAAGTGCTCACCACACATCTAGATAAGTTCCTTAGGGGGTCTAGTTTCCAAAATGGGGTCACATGTGGGGGGTTTCCACTGTTTAGGCACATCAGGGGCCCTCCAAACGCGACATGGCGTCCGTTCGCAATTCCAGCCAATTTTGGTTTGGAAAAGTCAAACGGCGCTCCTTCCCTTTCAAGCCCTGCCGTGCGCCCAAACAGTGGTTCCCCCCCACATATGGGGTATCAGCGTACTCAGGACATGTTGGACAACAACTTTTGTGGTCCAATTTCTCCTCTTACCTTGGGAAAATAAAAATTTGGGGACTAAAACATCATGTTTGTGGAAAAAATATGATTTTTTTTCTTCACGGCTCTACATTACAAACTTGCGTGAAGCACTTGAGGGTTCAAAGTGCTCACCACACATCTAGATAAGTTCCTTAGGGGGTCTAGTTTCCAAAATGGGGTCACATGTGGGGGGTTTCCACTGTTTAGGCACATCAGGGGCCCTCCAAACGCGACATGGCGTCCGTTCGCAATTCCAGCCAATTTTGGTTTGGAAAAGTCAAACGGCGCTCCTTCCCTTTCGAGCCCTGCCGTGCGCCCAAACAGTGGTTCCCCCCACATATGGGGTATCAGCGTACTCAGGACATGTTGGACAACAACTTTGTGGTCCAATTTCTCCCTCTTACCCTTGGGAAAATAAAAATTGGGGACTAAAACATCATGTTTGTGGAAAAAATATGATTTTTTTTCTTCACGGCTCTACATTACAAACTTGCGTGAAGCACTTGAGGGTTCAAAGTGCTCACCACACATCTAGATAAGTTCCTTAGGGGGTCTAGTTTCCAAAATGGGGTCACATGTGGGGGGTTTCCACTGTTTAGGCACATCAGGGGCCCTCCAAACGCGACATGGCGTCCGTTCGCAATTCCAGCCAATTTTGGTTTGGAAAAGTCAAACGGCGCTCCTTCCCTTTCAAGCCCTGCCGTGCGCCCAAACAGTGGTTCCCCCCACATATGGGGTATCAGCGTACTCAGGACATGTTGGACAACAACTTTTGTGGTCCAATTTCTCCTCTTACCCTTGGGAAAATAAAAATTTGGGGACTAAAACATCATGTTTGTGGAAAAAATATGATTTTTTTTCTTCACGGCTCTACATTACAAACTTGCGTGAAGCACTTGAGGGTTCAAAGTGCTCACCACACATCTAGATAAGTTCCTTAGGGGGTCTAGTTTCCAAAATGGGGTCACATGTGGGGGGTTTTCCACTGTTTAGGCACATCAGGGGCCCTCCAAACGCGACATGGCGTCCGTTCGCAATTCCAGCCAATTTTGGTTTGGAAAAGTCAAACGGCGCTCCTTCCCTTTCAGCCCTGCCGTGCGCCCAAACAGTGGTTCCCCCCACATATGGGGTATCAGCGTACTCAGGACATGTTGGACAACAACTTTTGTGGTCCAATTTCTCCTCTTACCCTTGGGAAAATAAAAAATTGGGGACTAAAACATCATGTTTGTGGAAAAAATATGATTTTTTTTCTTCACGGCTCTACATTACAAACTTGCGTGAAGCACTTGAGGGTTCAAAGTGCTCACCACACATCTAGATAAGTTCCTTAGGGGGTCTAGTTTCCAAAATGGGGTCACATGTGGGGGGTTTCCACTGTTTAGGCACATCAGGGGCCCTCCAAACGCGACATGGCGTCCGTTCGCAATTCCAGCCAATTTTGGTTTGGAAAAGTCAAACGGCGCTCCTTCCCTTTCAGCCCTGCCGTGCGCCCAAACAGTGGTTCCCCCCACATATGGGGTATCAGCGTACTCAGGACATGTTGGACAACAACTTTTGTGGTCCAATTTCTCCTCTTACCCTTGGGAAAATAAAAATTTGGGGACTAAAACATCATGTTTGTGGAAAAAATATGATTTTTTTTCTTCACGGCTCTACATTACAAACTTGCGTGAAGCACTTGAGGGTTCAAAGTGCTCACCACACATCTAGATAAGTTCCTTAGGGGGTTAGTTTCCAAAATGGGGTCACATGTGGGGGGTTTCCACTGTTTAGGCACATCAGGGGCCCTCCAAACGCGACATGGCGTCCGTTCGCAATTCCAGCCAATTTTGGTTTGGAAAAGTCAAACGGCGCTCCTTCCCTTTCAAGCCCTGCCGTGCGCCCAAACAGTGGTTCCCCCCCACATATGGGGTATCAGCGTACTCAGGACATGTTGGACAACAACTTTTGTGGTCCAATTTCTCCTCTTACCCTTGGGAAAATAAAAATTTGGGGACTAAAACATCATGTTTGTGGAAAAAATATGATTTTTTTTTCTTCACGGCTCTACATTACAAACTTGCGTGAAGCACTTGAGGGTTCAAAGTGCTCACCACACATCTAGATAAGTTCCTTAGGGGGTCTAGTTTCCAAAATGGGGTCACATGTGGGGGGTTTCCACTGTTTAGGCACATCAGGGGCCCTCCAAACGCGACATGGCGTCCGTTCGCAATTCCAGCCAATTTTGGTTTGGAAAAGTCAAACGGCGCTCCTTCCCTTTCAAGCCCTGCCGTGCGCCCAAACAGTGGTTCCCCCCACATATGGGGTATCAGCGTACTCAGGACATGTTGGACAACAACTTTTGTGGTCCAATTTCTCCTCTTACCCTTGGGAAAATAAAAATTTGGGGACTAAAACATCATGTTTGTGGAAAAAAATATGATTTTTTTTCTTCACGGCTCTACATTACAAACTTGCGTGAAGCACTTGAGGGTTCAAAGTGCTCACCACACATCTAGATAAGTTCCTTAGGGGGTCTAGTTTCCAAAATGGGGTCACATGTGGGGGGTTTCCACTGTTTAGGCACATCAGGGGCCCTCCAAACGCGACATGGCGTCCGTTCGCAATTCCAGCCAATTTTGGTTTGGAAAAGTCAAACGGCGCTCCTTCCCTTTCGAGCCCTGCCGTGCGCCCAAACAGTGGTTCCCCCCCACATATGGGGTATCAGCGTACTCAGGACATGTTGGACAACAACTTTTGTGGTCCAATTTCTCCTCTTACCCTTGGGAAAATAAAAATTTGGGGACTAAAACATCATGTTGTGGAAAAAATATGATTTTTTTTCTTCACGGCTCTACATTACAAACTTGCGTGAAGCACTTGAGGGTTCAAAGTGTCACCACACATCTAGATAAGTTCCTTAGGGGGTCTAGTTTCCAAAATGGGGTCACATGTGGGGGGTTTCCACTGTTTAGGCACATCAGGGGCCCTCCAAACGCGACATGGCGTCCGTTCGCAATTCCAGCCAATTTTGGTTTGGAAAAGTCAAACGGCGCTCCTTCCCTTTCGAGCCTGCCGTGCGCCCAAACAGTGGTTCCCCCCACATATGGGGTATCAGCGTACTCAGGACATGTTGGACAACAACTTTTGTGGTCCAATTTCTCCTCTTACCCTTGGGAAAAAAAAATTTGGGGACTAAAACATCATGTTTGTGGAAAAAATATGATTTTTTTTCTTCACGGCTCTACATTACAAACTTGCGTGAAGCACTTGAGGGTTCAAAGTGCTCACCACACATCTAGATAAGTTCCTTAGGGGGTCTAGTTTCCAAAATGGGGTCACATGTGGGGGGTTTCCACTGTTTAGGCACATCAGGGGCCCTCCAAACGCGACATGGCGTCCGTTCGCAATTCCAGCCAATTTTGGTTTGGAAAAGTCAAACGGCGCTCCTTCCCTTTCAAGCCCTGCCGTGCGCCCAAACAGTGGTTCCCCCCACATATGGGGTATCAGCGTACTCAGGACATGTTGGACAACAACTTTTGTGGTCCAATTTCTCCTCTTACCCTTGGGAAAATAAAAATTTGGGGACTAAAACATCATGTTTGTGGAAAAAAAATATGATTTTTTTTCTTCACGGCTCTACATTACAAACTTGCGTGAAGCATTGAGGGTTCAAAGTGCTCACCACACATCTAGATAAGTTCCTTAGGGGTCTAGTTTCAAAATGGGGTCACATGTGGGGGTTTCCACTGTTTAGGCACATCAGGGGCCCTCCAAACGCGACATGGCGTCCGTTCGCAATTCCAGCCAATTTTGGTTTGGAAAAGTCAAACGGCGCTCTTCCCTTTCAGCCTGCCGTGCGCCAAACAGTGGTTCCCCCCACATATGGGGTATCAGCGTACTCAGGACAGTTGGACAACAACTTTTGTGGTCCAATTTCTCCTCTTACCCTTGGGAAAATAAAAATTTGGGGACTAAAACATCATGTTTGTGGAAAAAATATGATTTTTTTTCTTCACGGCTCTACATTACAAACTTGCGTGAAGCACTTGAGGGTTCAAAGTGCTCACCACACATCTAGATAAGTTCCTTAGGGGGTTAGTTTCCAAAATGGGGTCCATGTGGGGGGTTTCCACTGTTTAGGCACATCAGGGGCCCTCCAAACGCGACATGGCGTCCGTTCGCAATTCCAGCCAATTTTGGTTTGGAAAAGTCAAACGGCGCTCCTTCCCTTTCAAGCCCTGCGTGCGCCCAAAACAGTGGTCCCCCCACATATGGGGTTCAGCGATCAGGACATGTTGGACAACAACTATTGGTGTCCAATTCCTCTTACCCTTGGGAAATAAAAAATTGGGGACTAAAACATCATGTTGTGGAAAAAATATGATTTTTTTTTTCTTCACGGCTCTACATTACAAACTTGCGTGAAGCACTTGAGGGCTCAAAGTGCTCACCAACATCTAGTAAGTTCCTTAGGGGGTCTAGTTTCCAAATGGGGTCACATGTGGGGGTTTCCACTGTTTAGGCACATCAGGGGCCTCCAAACGCGACATGGCGTCCGTTCGCAATTCCAGCGAATTTGGTTTGGAAAAGTCAAACTGTGTCCTTCCTTTCGAGCCCTGCCGTGCGCCCAACAGTGGTTCCCCCCCCCATTGGGGATCACGTACTCAGGACATTTGACAACAACTTTTGTGGTCCAATTTCCTCTTACCCTTGGAAAATAAAATTGGGGACTAAAACATCATGTTTGGAAAAATATGATTTTTTTTCTTCACGGCTTACATTACAAACTTGCGTGAAGCACTTGAGGGTTCAAAGTGCTCACCACACATCTAGATAAGTTCCTTAGGGGTCTAGTTTCAAAATGGTTCACATGTGGGGGTTCCACGTTTAGGCACATGGGGCCTCCAAACGCGACATGGCGTCCGTTCGCAATTCCAGCCAATTTGGTTTGGAAAGTCAACGGGCTCCTTCCCTTTCAAGCCTGCCGTGCGCCCAAACAGTGGTTCCCCCACATATGGGGTATCAGCGTACTCAGGACATGTTGGACAACAACTTTGTGGTCCAATTTCCTCTTACCCTTGGGAAAATAAAATTTGGGGACTAAAACATCATGTTTGTGAAAAAATATGATTTTTTTCTTCACGGCTCTACATTACAAACTTGCTGAAGCACTTGAGGTTCAAAGTGCTCACCACACATCTAGATAAGTTCCTTAGGGGGTCTAGTTTCCAAAATGGGGTCACATGTGGGGGGTTTCCACTGTTTAGGCACATCAGGGGCCCTCCAAACGCGACATGGCGTCCGTTCGCAATTCCAGCCAATTTGGTTTGGAAAAGTCAAACTGTGCTCCTTCCCTTTCGAGCCCTGCCGTGCGCCCAAACAGTGGTTCCCCCCCACATATGGGGTATCAGCGTACTCAGGACATGTTGGACAACAACTTTTGTGGTCCAATTTCTCCTCTTACCCTTGGGAAAATAAAAATTTGGGACTAAAACATCATGTTTGTGGAAAAAATATGATTTTTTTTCTTCACGGCTCTACATTACAAACTTGCGTGAAGCACTTGAGGTTCAAAGTGCTCACCACACATCTAGATAAGTTCCTTAGGGGTCTAGTTTCCAAAATGGGGTCACATGTGGGGGTTTCCACTGTTTAGGCACATCAGGGCCTCCAAACGCGACATGGCGTCCGTTCGCAATTCCAGCCAATTTTGGTTTGGAAAAGTCAAACGGCGCTCCTTCCCTTTCAAGCCCTGCCGTGCGCCCAAACAGTGGTTCCCCCACATATGGGTATCAGCGTACTCAGGACATGTTGGACAACAACTTTGTGGTCCAATTTCTCCTCTTACCCTTGGGAAAATAAAAATTTGGGGACTAAAACATCATGTTTGTGGAAAAAATATGATTTTTTTTCTTCACGGCTCTACATTACAAACTTGCGTGAAGCACTTGAGGGTTCAAAGTGCTCACCACACATCTAGATAAGTTCCTTAGGGGTTAGTTTCCAAAATGGGTCACATGTGGGGGTTTCCACTGTTTAGGCACATCAGGGGCCCTCCAAACGCGACATGCGTCCGTTCGCAATTCCAGCCAATTTTGGTTTGGAAAAGTCAAACGGCGCTCCTTCCCTTTCAAGCCCTGCCGTGCGCCCAAACAGTGGTTCCCCCCCACATATGGGGTATCAGCGTACTCAGGACATGTTGGACAACAACTTTTGTGGTCCAATTTCTCCTCTTACCCTTGGGAAAATAAAAATTTGGGACTAAAACATCATGTTTGTGGAAAAAATATGATTTTTTTTCTTCACGGCTCTACATTACAAACTTGCGTGAAGCACTTGAGGGTTCAAAGTGCTCACCACACATCTAGATAAGTTCCTTAGGGGGTCTAGTTTCCAAAATGGGGTCACATGTGGGGGGTTTCCACTGTTTAGGCACATCAGGGGCCTCCAAACGCGACATGGCGTCCGTTCGCAATTCCAGCCAATTTTGGTTTGGAAAAGTCAAACGCGCTCCTTCCCTTTCAAGCCCTGCCGTGCGCCCAAACAGTGGTTCCCCCACATATGGGGTATCAGCGTACTCAGGACATGTTGGACAACAACTTTGTGGTCAATTTCTCCTCTTACCCTTGGAAAATAAAATTTGGGGACTAAAACATCATGTTGTGGAAAAAATATGATTTTTTTTCTTCACGGCTCTACATTACAAACTTGCGTGAAGCACTTGAGGTTCAAAGTGCTCACCACACATCTAGATAAGTTCCTTAGGGGGTTAGTTTCCAAAATGGGGTCACATGTGGGGGGTTTCCACTGTTTAGGCACATCAGGGGCCCTCCAAACGCGACATGGCGTCCGTTGCAATTCCAGCCAATTTTGGTTTGGAAAAGTCAAACGCGCTCCTTCCCTTCAGCCCTGCCGTGCGCCCAAACAGTGGTTCCCCCCACATATGGGGTATCGCGTATCAGGACAGTTGACAACAACTTTTGTGGTCCAATTTCTCCTCTTACCCTTGGGAAAATAAAAATTTGGGGACTAAAACATCATGTTTGTGGAAAAAATATGATTTTTTTCTTCACGGCTCTACATTACAAACTTGCGTGAAGCACTTGAGGGTTCAAAGTGCTCACCACACATCTAGATAAGTTCCTTAGGGGGTCTAGTTTCCAAAATGGGGTCACATGTGGGGGGTTTCCACTGTTTAGGCACATCAGGGGCCTCCAAACGCGACATGCGTCCGTTCGCAATTCCAGCCAATTTTGGTTTGGAAAAGTCAAACGGCGCTCCTTCCCTTTCAAGCCCTGCCGTGCGCCCAAACAGTGGTTCCCCCCCACATATGGGGTATCAGCGTACTCAGGACATGTTGGACAACAACTTTTGTGGTCCAATTTCTCCTCTTACCCTTGGAAAATAAAATTTGGGGACTAAAACATCATGTTTGTGGAAAAAATATGATTTTTTTTCTCACGGCTCTACATTACAAACTTGCGTGAAGCACTTGAGGGTTCAAAGTGCTCACCACACATCTAGATAAGTTCCTTAGGGGGTCAGTTTCCAAAATGGGGTCACATGTGGGGGGTTTCCACTGTTTAGGCACATCAGGGCCCTCCAAACGCGACATGGCGTCCGTTCGCAATTCCAGCCAATTTTGGTTTGGAAAAGTCAAACGGCGCTCCTTCCCTTTCAGCCCTGCCGTGCGCCCAAACAGTGGTTCCCCCCACATATGGGTATCAGCGTACTCAGGACATGTTGGACAACAACTTTTGTGGTCCAATTTCTCCTCTTACCCTTGGAAAATAAAAATTTGGGACTAAAACATCATGTTTGTGGAAAAAATATGATTTTTTTTCTTCACGGCTCTACATTACAAACTTGCGTGAAGCACTTGAGGGTTCAAAGTGCTCACCACACATCTAGATAAGTTCCTTAGGGGGTCTAGTTTCCAAAATGGGGTCACATGTGGGGGTTCCACTGTTTAGGCACATCAGGGCCCTCCAAACGCACATGGCGTCCGTTCGCAATTCCAGCCAATTTTGGTTTGGAAAAGTCAAACGGCGCTCCTTCCCTTTCAAGCCCTGCCGTGCGCCCAAACAGTGGTTCCCCCCCACATATGGGGTATCAGCGTACTCAGGACATGTTGGACAACAACTTTTGTGGTCCAATTTCTCCTCTTACCCTTGGGAAAATAAAAATTTGGGGACTAAAACATCATGTTTGTGGAAAAAATATGATTTTTTTTCTTCACGGCTCTACATTACAAACTTGCGTGAAGCACTTGAGGGTTCAAAGTGCTCACCACACATCTAGATAAGTTCCTTAGGGGGTCTAGTTTCCAAAATGGGGTCACATGTGGGGGGTTTCCACTGTTTAGGCACATCGGGGCCTCTCCAAACGCGACATGGCGTCCGTTCTCAATTCCAGCCAATTTTGGTTTGGAAAAGTCAAACTGCGCTCCTTCCATTCCCAGCTCTGCCGTGTGCCCAAACAGTGGTTTTCCCTCACATATGGGGTATCGGCGTACTCAGGAGAAATTGCACAACAACTTTATCAGTCCTTTTTCTCCTTTTTCCCTTGTGAAAATAAAAAAAATGTTTGTAAAAGATCATTTTTGTGACTAAAAAGTAAAATGTTAATTTTTTCCTTCCATGTTGCTTCAGCTCCTGTGAAGCACCTGAAGGGTTAATAAACTTCTTGAATGTGGTTTTGAGTACCTTGAGGGGTGTAGTTTTTAGAATGGTGTCACTTTTGGGTATTTTCTGCTATATAGACCCCTGAAAGTGACTTCAAATATGAGGTGGTCCCGAAAAAAAATGGCTTTGTAAATTTTGTTGTAAAAATGAGAAATCGCTGGTCAACTTTTAACCCTTATAATTTCCTAACAAAAAAAAATTTTGTTTCCAAAATTGTGCTGATGTAAAGTAGACATGTGGGAAATGTTATTTCTAACTATTTTGTGTGACATATTTCTCTGTTTTAAGGGAATAAAAATTCAAAGTTTGAAAATTGCAAAATTTTCAAAATTTTTGCCATATTTGCGTTTTTTTTCATAAATAAATGCAAGTTATATGGAAGAAATTTTACCACTATCATGAAGTACAATATGTCACGAGAAAACAATCTCAGAATCGCAAGATCCGTTGAAGCGTTCCAGAGTTATAACCTCATAAAGAGACAGTGGTCAGAATTGTAAAAATTGGCCCGGTCATTAACGTGCAAACCACCCTTGGGGGTGAAGGGGTTAAGAGGGAGGGCAGCGCACGCGCGCACGCCCTAAGCACAGTGGCAGGAAAGGAGCGCGCGCCGCCAGCAGAGCGGAAGGAGGACGCCGGACCCGGAGCAGAGGGGTGAGGGGAACAGCGTCCCTGCCTGGCAGAGGGCAGGGACGCCGGCGCTACATAGCCAACATGGAGTGAAATTAAATTGAACCAAATAACCACCTTTCACTACCACTAGTGAGCACCATATCTGCCTCATATGGTTAGGTTGTAAGACTAGACTAATGCAATGATGCATTAGCTAACAATTTTTAACAGAAATGGGGAAAAAATAACAAATATTGGTAGAAATTATAATATCTAACGAAATAATAATCTTTTCCCATATCCCATATACCACCAGCTAAGTACCATATGGTATTTGTAGACATTCAGATGAGTGCAAATATGCTTACACAACATAGTGTTAAAATAAATGCTCACAAAGAACTAACATTTCTCTCAATAGGCCCAGATAATGAAAATAATAGACGTTGACTATGGCTACTGAACAGCATATTGCTAGCATATGTTGTTTACAGGCATCTAGATTACTGCAAATGTCTTAGAGACAAGAGGAGGTTAAAGTAAATATAAAACCATTACTAACTGTTTTTTAAATCCTAAAAGATAAGTTACATACAAAATCACAGCTGGTGGTATGAGGGTGGTGGGGTTGGCGGGTTCCCAGCATCTCTTTGTGGTTGGCTTGGATGACTACCTTGAGCATCACCCTGTTGGGGTCGATTTTCATGCCCCTGAGCTAACATCTGGCCATGGTCAGGTTGGTGTGTGGGCACATTGCCATACAGATAAGGGAGATTATATTCCAGTGTAAGATGATACCCACGAGAATTATACCCCCAATATGACCATGTTGAGCACATCCAGGTTGGGACCAGCCTCCAACACTGGATCTGTACTAGTGGCCATATTGTGAAGTCAGATTATAGGCAGCCATTTGACAAAAAAAACTAACTTGTAAATAATAAAGGGAAAAACATAAGTTTGTGTACATAAATCTCCCTTAAAAAGTATTATTTTATTAAATTTCTCTTAAAAAACACCAAAACCCAGTGTAAGTGGTTATAAAAAATGATAAACCAAAATAGGAAAAAATTGACCAATCCTACCTGTTCTGACCCTATAATATGCCTATTCTTACACCTTCCTTGCCGTGGAGGTTGGCACCCTAAGACACGATTTTTTGGCGCCCCCACTCAACGTCGACTATCCCTCACTTCCCTAATATTACCCTAGATACAAAGGTGGGAAAACAATATAGTGAAGGGAAGTTATGAAATCGATAGATCCTTATATATTAATATATATCATGACATATAGGTCTGACACTTAATAATATCATGGCATATGGGTCTGACAGAACAACTATTAGTCTCACTTCAAATCACACAGTAGGAGGGATAATACCCATATACTTTAACAGGGATGCACTGATATTTGGGGTATAATCTATAGGCTCCTTGATCCTTGGTATGAGCCTCCAAAAGCTATATTAGTAGCATAATAAGCAACATGACAATGCATTGGTTGTCCCCTAAATCCTAAATGTGCGCCTCACAAAGCGATAACATTGATGCAGTGAAACAGCATATTGAAAATGAGATCGTGAGACTTAGCATTAGTTGTCCCCGACGCGTTTCCCGTCATCACGGTTCATCAGGAGGAAAAGATACCAGATGCCGGATATCATGATGCTAGACATAGCCGTCGGTCCAAAAATGGGGGATTTAAATAACCCCCTGATCATACCATCATAATAGATACCGCCCCCTCAATCGTCGGCGGTAGTACAGGGTCAGAGCAAATTAACGGTCCCCCTTTCTCACCTGCTACACTCCGGCGTGCGTTCCGTTGCCACTGCTGTGCGTTCCACCGCCAGTGTGTCAGAATACAGGAAGAGCAAAGATCACGTGATTCATCACATGATCGCCGGTACTTCCGGTTCTACGATCTCTATATGCGGTCATAACAAAGAACTCAGTGCATTGGAATTCACTACAACGCCTGCGATTTAGGCTGATATAATCAGGACTGCGATCCATACTTATTATCATGAAACAGATAGTGATCTATACTTATTATTATAATAAAAATATACGTGTGTATGGATAAATAATAATAATATGGCAACAGAAGTCCAGAGACTTTTCTGGCATCCATAGATTTGGAGGCTCTGTATAGCAGTATCCCTCATATACATGGTATGAAAGCTATCAATCACTTCTTGCAAACCAGAGCAATTGAATGTCGAAAACACAACATGTTTATTGATAAACTATTATCTTTTTGTATCACCCATAATTATTTCCTCTTTGATGGGAAGTTCTTCCACCAGCTCAGGGGTACCGCGATGGGGAGCCCTTGTGCTCCCACTTACGCTAATATCTTCCTGGGCTGGTGGGAGGAAACCCTTATTTTTGGGGAGAAGGAAGAATGGTGGAATAACTATATCTCACTCTGGGCCAGATATATCGATGATATTCTGATTTTTTGGTCTGACTCAGAGTTGGATTTCTGCCGCTTTGTTGAGACAATTAATATCAATGACATTGGACTCAGATTCACATCAGAACATCATGACAGAAGTATTAACTTTCTGGACTTAAACATTTCAAAGGAACCAGATGGCAGTATTAAAACTTGTACATATCGAAAACCCACTTCCACTAATAATCTCCTGAGATGGACGAGTCATCATCCCGCCCCTTGAAGAGGGGGATACCCAAGGGGCAGTTCTTACGATTAAGAAGGAACTGCTCAGATTTGGGTACTTACAGGAGACAAGCCAGTGACCTATATGATAGATTCATAGCGAGAGACTATCCCTGAGAGGTTTTGGATGGTCCAATGAATGAGGCACTCTTTGCCGATAGACAACCCCTTCTTAGAAAGAGAAATACTGAGGATCTAAATGAGATGGTCAGGCTAATTGGAACCTATGATATACAATCTGAGCAGGTTTTCCATATTCTCAAAAAGCATTGGGGAGTCTTATTAGCGGATCCCAATCTAAAGAATTTTGTGGCCCCAAAACCTAGTGTCACGTATAGAAGGGGTAGATCCATTGGAGACCATTTAGTTCATAGTTTGTATCAGAGACCAAAAGGGGCAGGTACTTGGCTTGATAGAAAACCACTGGGTCTCTTTAGATGTGGAAACTGCTCAAAATGTGGGATGATGTCCCAGACAAAAACCTTCAGTAGCTCATATAATGGGAGGATATACACGATTAGAGACTTGGAAATTGTAGAATATGGGCTTGGTATACAAAGCCACTTGCACTTGCCCAATGGATTACATTAGTAAGACCATTAGGGAATTGAGGGTTAGGGTGGGAGAACATTTGGGTGATATCAGAAACAAAAGAGATACACCCGTAGCCCGACATATGAATGAAGTACATAATGGTCGTATGAAGGAAATTTCCTTTTGCATGGTGGAATTAATTCAGCCTAGAGTTAGAGGGGGGATCTGGATAGATTAATACAAAGACGGGAGGCAGAATGGATATTCAGACTGCAATCGTTGACCTCTAAAGGACTTAATGAATGTCTCTCTTATACCTGTTTTATTTAGTTGTTCTGCTTGTTTTTACCACATGGTACTTGGGCTTTATTTATGGGTTGATCGTCGCAGCTGCATACCAATATACTTATTGCTGATATTCATTATACTGGTATTATATATGTATCTATATTTACTTTGAGAGTATCCATAACTTCATATCCACATCACCCCCCTTTTTTTTTTCTGTTGCCATATTATTATTATTTATCCATACACACGTATATTTTTATTTATAATAATCAGTATAGATCACTATCTGTTGCATGATAATAAGTATGGATCGCAGTCCTGATTATATCAGCCTAAATCGCAGGCGTTGTAGTGAATTCCAATGCACTGAGTTCTTTGTTATGACCGCATATAGAGATCGTAGAACCGGAAGTACCGGCGATCATGTGATGAATCACGTGATCTTTGCTCTTCCTGTATGCGACACGCTGGCGGTGGAACGCACAGCATTGGCAACGGAACGCACGCCGGAGTGTAGCAGGTGAGAAAGGGGGACCGTTAATTTGCTCTGACCCTGTACTACCACCGACGATTGAGGGGGCGGTATCTATTATGATGGTATGATCAGGGGGTTATTTAAATCCCCCATTTTTGGACGACGGCTATGCCTAGCATCTGATATCCGGCATCCACAGTATCTTTTCCTCCTGATGAACCTGATGACGGGGAAACGCGTCGGGGACAACTAATGCTAAGTCTCACAATCTCATTTTCAATATGCTGTTTCACTGCATCAATGTTATCGCTTTGTGAGGCGCACACTTAGGATTTAGGGGACAACCAATGCATTGTCATGTTGCTTATTATGCTACTAATATAGCTTTTGGAGGCTCATACCAAGAATCAAGGAGCCTATAGATTATACCCCAAATATCAGTGCATCCCTGTTAAAGTATATGGGTATTATCCCTCCTACTGTGTGATTTGAAGTGAGACTAATATTTGTTCTGTCAGACCCATATGCCATGATATTATTAAGTGTCAGACCTATATGTCATGATATGTATTAATATATAAGGATCTATCGATTTCATAACTTCCCTTCACTATATTGTTTTCCCACCTTTGTATCTAGGGTAATATTAGGGAAGTGAGGGATAGTCGACGTTGAGTGGGGGCGCCAAAAAATCGTGTCTTAGGGTGCCAACCTCCACGGCAAGGAAGGTGTAAGAATAGGCATATTATAGGGTCTGAACAGGTAGGATTGGTCAATTTTTTCCTATTTTGGTTTATCATTTTTTATAACCACTTACACTGGGCTTTGGTGTTTTTTAAGAGAAATTTAATAAAATAATACTTTTTAAGGGAGATTTATGTACACAAAAATAGGCAGCCATTTGACCCTGTTGTTGCCAAGTTGTTGATTCGGTGGTGGAATGGGTTGAGGTGTAGGAGCCCATGCAGGAGGATCATCAGATCTGTTGGGAAATGAAAGGGGATTAGAACATGTTGGAGAGGTGAGCCTAAACTGCTTATATGGTATTTGGTGTGATGTATGTACTTACGGTTTGAGATCCAGAATAGGTGCAAGAAAACCCAGCCTGTCAAAGTAAACGTACTTTCGCTTTCTGGGTGCTGCTGACTCGCTTTTGGCCCTCTGCTGGCGTTGGCGCCTGTATTGGTCGCAGATGGTTCTCCATCTTCTCATAACATCATCCACTGCAATGACACATATAATGTAATAATTTAGCTAGCTGGACAAAGCCTAATTATTCTACATACACGTTATATAGTCATGGGGGTCTAGTAGGATGTGACTATACTAACATTTTTGCGCCAAAAAAAATCTACAAAAAATGGGGGGCTAATTATGCGCTAGAACTACACTGTGACCGTTAAGAAGATTGTAAAAAAAGTAAGTAACTTACTCATTCGCTGCTGCTCCTCGCGTGGGCTGTCGCCAAAGTGGGGAAACATCTGCCCACAGATGTGCCTCCATGCCGCCTCTTTCCTTGCGCGGTCCACGTAATGTGCATCTCTTTGGTGCCAAATTTCGGCCCTCTCCTACAGCAATGAGAAATATAACTTGGCACTACTGTAGAAGGTGCACAAGTAGGAACCCAACCAAGTGAAGATATAGAAAGATAACTTGGCACTCAACTTTATGAAGAAAGATAATTTTTATTGCAGTCCAAACAAAACCAACGTTTCGGTCCAAGTCGGACCTTCATCAAAGTACTGCAAAATTAACATCATGATATGTAAAAATAAGTACAATATGATTTACTGTATAACATGATTAAATTAGAGGAAATAAACACTTCTTGTATATATATTGAATAAAGAAAAGGAATTTTGAAAATAAAAGAAAAGAAAAAGAAAAAGGAAAACGCCTACCCGACTGCTTTATTGAAGGAAGTCCAGTTTGTGGACTAATGGTGACACATAAAGTGTGATCATCTGAAGACTGAACAGAATGTATATAGGTGAATCAAATGTTTACATGGATAAAAGACAACAAACAGGTGTTTGTGATTTGTATGGTAAAGATTGCATCTTAATGAAGAAAGTATAGTGTCAGATAATTTTATTCAAACTAGATAGTGCACATAAATATAAAGAAATTGTGCGGTGACCAGTGGAGTGTATTTATTAATAAGGCGCAAAATGGATATTATACCTGAGAAAATATCAATAAATGGAGTTCTCAGTGTGGACTAGATTAGTTGCATTCACCTAAGAGTAAATAGGTATACAGGAATTATCGCCAAATCGTTTGTTAATGTACACCCAAAAAAAGGAATCCATAAGAGGTATGGATATATAATAGGCTATTATGTCAAAAATACGAACTCTTACTGTATGGCATAATGATATCTCCTTATTATCTTTGTAACAGGCGGTGACCTAGATCCACCTAAAATAAATATGGTGCCTATGAGGAGTAATGATATACTAGCAGCTGTAGTGTCAGGAATATAGAGGGGTCTTACATATGTGTGGCAGGTAATGTCCCCTTGTTGTTTAGATAACGGTAGTGACTCCAAAGCCGCCTGAAAAGTTACATGAAAAATCACTTGGAGATTACAATGCACACAAATGATAGGGATATCCGAAAAGATGTCTTACCGGTGGTGATATATAGCGTAGTAGCTCAGGGACTCTCCCAACGCGGTATCCGCCGCTTGTTGGAGCGAGGTCCTGGGCTGATTGACCGCCTTTTTATGTGTATAGGGCGGGACTAGCGTTGTGGCGTAAACCGGAAGTGCGTCACAGGAAGTGGCGTTGCTAGTGCGTTCCAAGTGCCGGTCGCTTGCGTTTCAAGCTTGTCTTAGTGACTGGGAGACACATAAGGGGGTGTGGAATGAAAGTGACCTAGCGTTAATGCCTTAGGTATATAGGGGAACACTGGTAAACATAAAAGAAAGTGTTATAGATTGTGCAACAGATTTTAATATAATATAACAGAGTGACAGACCAGCTATAGCAGTCGAGAGGTAAAGGATTGTAGAGGAGTCCAGAGGTTAGGCATGTAGAGGAATCATTATTCTAAGTTCAGTATAGACGACTCTGTAAAAAAGAGCAACGGTATTAATAGATACAATAGGGAGAACACTGGATTAAATATAACAGACCAACGATAAATGGAATACTTAATTAGATAAATGAGTGCAAATCATATTCTCTATTAAGTCCACGGGGGGATAACGTCTGAAATTGGTGAATCCAATAGGATTCTCTCTTTTTCAAAAATTGTATGCGGTCACCCCTCGTCTAGATGGTTTAATCAATTCTATTATCTGGAATTTTAATTGTGCTATAGAATGTCCCGTTGTTATGAAATGATAAGGTATTGGCAATAGCATATTCTTGCAACGTATGGTTGACTTATGTTTTGAGACCCTATCTCTTATGGGCTGAGTAGTTTCACCCACATATAAAAGGCCACAAGGGCACTTAATCAAGTAAATAGCATATGAAGAATCGCAGGTGGAGTAATCTTTTATATGATACTTTTTGCCAGAATGTGGGTGTATGAAGGTGTCCCCTTTAATCACATTATTGCACTGTGTGCAATGTAGGCATGGATATGTGCCCATTTTAGGTCTCTGTAGGAATCTCTGTGTAGAACTGCGACCTGATGTATTCATGTCGGCCCTAACTAGTGAGTCCCTAATGTTGGGAGGTCTTTTATAGCAAGGTTGAAATGGATTATGGAACTCCTTTACCTCGGGATGTGCCGTTTTAAGGATGTTCCAATGCTTGCGTATGCTGTGGTGCAGAATGTGTACAAAAGGATGATAAGCGTGTACTAGAGGAATGCGATTAGTAACAGATCTGCGTGGAGCCACTATAGGATTTTTGGCCTCATTAAGTAGAGTGGAAGGGTAACCACGTTCTTGAAATTTCCTTTGCATTTCCTCTAATCTGAGGGCACTGACATCAGGGTCAGAGACAATCTTACGTACACGATGGAATTGTGACCTAGGTATAGATCTCTTAGTTGTTGAGGGATGTAGACTACTGTAATGCAGTAGGCTATTCCTGTCGGTTGGTTTGGTAAATAGGTCAGTAGTAATGTTACCAGATATATCTTTAATAACCAAAGTGTCCAGAAAACTGACTTTATCTGGGCTTGAGGTAATGGTAAAGGTCAGACCTGGCCAAGCTTGGTTGAGTATATTGAAGAAGTCCGTAAGGGAACTTTCATCGCCTGTCCATATACAAAAAATATCGTCTATATATCTTTTCCAAAAAAGACAATATGTTTGGAATAGAGGTTCTGGGTAGACAATCTCATCTTCAAAGCAAGCCATGTAACTGTTTGCATATGGAGGGGCTACATTTGAACCCATGGCTGTTCCTTTTGTTTGTAAATAAAAAATTGTCCTGGAACATAAAAAAATTCCTAGTAAGGACTATTGTGAGTAATTGTATACAGAACTCAATGACCTCTATGGATTTGTCAGATGATTGGAGTAGGCGACGTGCACAAGAAATTCCCTTTTGATGGGGGATAGAGGTGTACAAATCCCTAACATCAAAGGAAACCAAGATGGCGGTATTAGGTACTGGACCTAGATCACGTATGGTCTGTAAAAAATGTCCAGTGTCTAAAAGGTAAGAGGGAGCTTGTCTTGTGAGAGGTGTCAGAATTTTTTCCAAGAAAACAGAAAGAGGTGATAAAATAGATTCAGTTGATGCCACTATGGGTCTACCTGGTGGATTCTCAAGACTCTTATGGATTTTCGGTAGGATGTAAAACACAGGAGTGATAGGATCCTTTTTTGTAAGGAACTCCTGTGTTTTAGAGTCTATAACTCCTAAAGTGACAGAATGTGTTAATAATTGGCCAATGGATTTATTCAATTCACTGGGGGGATTATAACTTAGTCTGGTATAGACATTAGTGTCATTCAGCTGTCTTAGTACCTCATTGACATATGTTGATTTGTCCATGACAACAATCGCACCCCCTTTGTCAGCGGGTTTGATTATTATCTGGTCATCTTGACGAAGAGCTTGGAGTGCCTGAAAATCTAAGATGGACAAATTCTGATGGTAATGTAATTTGCCTCCTTCCATATCTTGTCTCAAGGGTATGCCACACTGAACAATATCGCTAACGGGATCGCTAAAAAACGTCACTATTTAGCGATCCCGTTAGCGATGTTGTTCAGTGCGGCAGCTGCCAGCGACGAGCTTCCTGCTGTGATCTCGCTCGTCGCTGGAATCGTTCCGGACCCTATTTTCTCGTCGGCGCTCCCAGCTGGGTAAGTATATATCGCTAGTGTGGCACCTTTTCTTAGCGATTTAGCAGTACTTTTGTACCGCTAAAGTCGTTAAGAAGATCGCTAACGGCGATAGCGTCGTTAACTATATCGCTAAATGTGGCCGCACTTAGCGATATAGAAACAATCCCGCTAGCGATCGCATTAGTATGCGTCGTTATTGTGATCGCTAGCGGGATTGTTTAGTGTGGCAGTACCTTCAGTTTCTAAAAAGCTGAGTCCACAAAATTCACAAAAGTTTCCACTGCATGTGAATTATGTGGTGGTCTATACGTACTTTTGTTGCGTAGACCTAAATCAGAGATGGAAATCAAAGATTGATGTAAAGGAGGGTTAGTACATGCATTTTCTTTATATTTATGTGCACTATCTAGTTTGAATAGAATTATCTGACACTATACTTTCTTCATTAAGATGCAATCTTTACCATACAAATCACAAACACCTGTTTGTTGTCTTTTATCCATGTAAACATTTGATTCACCTATATACATTCTGTTCAGTCTTCAGATGATCACACTTTATGTGTCACCATTAGTCCGCAAACTGGACTTCCTTCAATAAAGCAGTCGGGTAGGCGTTTTCCTTTTTCTTTTTCTTTTCAAAATTCCTTTTCTTTATTCAATATATATACAAGAAGTGTTTACTTCCTCTAATTTAATCATGTTATACAGTAAATCATATTGTACTTATTTTTACATATCATGATGTTAATTTTGCAGTACTTTGATGAAGGTCCGACTTGGACCGAAACGTTGGTTTTGTTTGGACTGCAATAAAAATTATCTTTCTTCATAAAGTTGAGTGCCAAGTTATCTTTCTATATCTCTCCTACAGCAAGACTCTCAACATGTCCACATTGATAAGCATAGGCATCATGGCCGACTCCGTGGAGGCGTTCTTCCGGGATGTCTGGCGCTCTTTCTGAGCTAATTTGCATGTGCCAGCTCCCTCCTGCATGTGTTGCACCATTTCCTGTGAGCTGCAAGTCTTCCGTATTTCTCGCAAGTCACACGCCTGGTCCGTGTGTAATCCGTTGTTTTCTCGCTCCCAAAGACTTTAATTGGCGTACAACGGGCGTAATACGCGTACAATCGCAGCATGCTGCGGGTGTCTCGCACCGTAAGATACGGCAGACAAAAATACACATGATCAGAGCTGCCCCATAGACAAATATGGTTCCGTGTGTAATGCGTGGTTTAACGCCTCACACTCGTCCGTATTCCTCCTTAGTGTGACATCGGCTTAAAGCTGCCTTACAAATTTTACCACACGGGAATGGTATAAAAAAAGCACTTCCTGAATTGCTGGTTTTTGTTCATTCTGTCTCCCAAAAATCGGAATAGAAAGCGATCAAAAAATGTCATGTGCACGAAAATGGTACCGATAAAAACGTCAGCTCGACCTGCAAAAAATCAAGCCCTCACATGACTCTGTCGGCCGAAATGTAAATAAATTATAGCTCTCAAAATATGGTGATGCAAAAACTAGTTTTCGCAATAAAAAGCGTCCTATAGTGTGTGACAGCAGCCAAACATAGAAACCCGATATAAGTCTGGTATCGCTGTAATTGCACCGACCCGAAGAATAAAGTCGCCTAATCACTTATACGCACGAGGAACGGCATAAAAAATAAATAAAACCAATTCTTCACATGCTGTTGATTTTTTCATTCTGCCTCCCAGAGATCACAGTAAGGCTTGACACCCATTTATCCTGCGCTCTGCGCTGATTGCTTACACTGGGGTTTCCATGTAAATCTCTGAAATATGTGATTCAGACAGAACCTCTGGCTGAAGATTCCCTATACTGAGGCAAATGGAGGCACTGTGGACGCCGTCTGATGTGCGATCCGGCGGCGTCCGTCTTTTTAGGATTGCATAAAAGTGCTGTCGGCCACAGTTTTGTGCATTTTTGAAAAGAATGACACCACTGAATTCAGGCCAGATGGAGTCCAGAGTAACTCTGCTGCCTCCTTATAATGAATGGATCCATCGGGAGCTTCATCTGAATCACGTCACTCAGAGATTTAGATGGAAACCCCAAAGTTAGTGCTCAGCGTAGAGCGCCGTATAAATGTATTAACGGAAACATAGGGGGCTTCCACGTTATTGGTAGCACAAAGGCTCTGGAAAAGCGAAATGGCTCCTCCCCTGCCAAAAGAAATTCTGCAAATTCTTCGCTTCCAAATCCAAATGCCCCAACCCTTCGGAGCCCCAGTGTGTCTAAACCACATATAGTGTCCACAAGTTTGGCATTTCTGTAGTGATGAGTGCCCGCCTAACTTACAGGTGCATGTCTCCAGAAGCATGAGCTGGGCATAACGTACTGGTAACTACAATGTGCTGGTCACTACAGCGTACTGCTCACTACAATGGCAGTTTGCAATTTTCATTCAGCAACATCCATTGCTGCCTGTTTATGGAAAACACCCATGGAGTCAAAATCGGCACTACATTTGTAGATAAATTCTCAAAGGGTTATAATTTCCAAAATAGGGTCACTTGAGAGGGGATTCTGCTTTTCTAGCACTTAGGGGATCTTTATATGGAATCCACAAACAAGTCTAGGAAAATCTGCACTCCAGGAGGCAAATAGCGCTCCGTACCTCCCGAGTCTCTCCATATGGCAAAGTAGTACTAATATGGGGTATTTCTACATTCAGCAGAAATTGTGGGACAAATTCTGGTGCCATTTTTACCCATTTCCCTGTGTGAAAATGTAAAACTTGGGGCTAACACACAATCTTGATGATAAAAATGTAAATTATTTTTTCTTCACTGCCCAATGGTATAAAAGTTTGTGACACACCTGTGGTGTCAATATAATCACTGCACCTCTATACCTTATTCGCCTCAGAAAGACCTTTTTGAACCAGGGCTACCATCCAAGAACAATTGAAAACCAAATTACAAGAGCCACCAGAATATCAAGGAATCACCTGCTACATTACAAAGCTAAAGAAGAAAATAACCGGGTGCCTCTAGTGGTCACCTACAATCCAAATCTGGAGATGCTAAGGGAGCTGCACGGAAACTACAACCTTAACTACAAAAAGATGCCCGATTACAATCCATATTTACAGACCCCCCACTACTATGTTTTAGGCAGCCCCCAAATCTAAGAAGCATCATTGTCAGAAGCTCCCTGTCCTCCCCAACAGCTGCAGGAACCTTTCCTTGCAACAAGAAGAAATGCAAAACCTGTGCATCTATAATGACCACGGACAAGATAAAGATCCCCAACTCCCATCAGGACTACAAGATCCCAGGTACTTTCAGCTGCATCACATCTAATGTGGTGTACCTAATTATTTGTACGAAATGTCCAACTGGGGGTCTGTATGTGGGGGAGACCGGGCAAAAACTGAGAACAAGGATGAATTCTCATCGCTACACAATAAGAGAAAAAAGAATGGATTTACCTGTGGCAAAACACTTTTGTATGCCCGGTCATAGCATGATGGATATGGAATTACTTGTATTAAAATCTAACTTCAAATCTGAGAAAGATAGAAAGGTTTGGGAATATAAACTTATGATGACCTTTGACACTTTTAGTGCTGGAATGAATATATCACATGGATTCATGTCTGTGTACATCAATTAAGGACTCTGCTTCTCTGACCTTCTAGGGGCATCAAAACACAATAGCAGACTCCAATCAGAGGGTAATAAAACTTTCACTCCTTATCTATGAACTGTTCCAATATTTATGTTCATCCCTCTGCCATAATGACAGTTCTGCTTCACGTCACTTTTCTTACCTATTGCATTATTCCTGTGTCCTCTTGTGTATAAATATGTGATTCTTCAGATGTTGTATTAGTCTTTGCCTGATGAAGAGACCTGAGTAGTCTCGAAAGCTTGCAATTTGTTACCATCTTTTCAGTTAGCTATTAAAAGGTATCAACCACTGAGGACTCTCAAGTCTAAATATTTTTCTTTTGCACCTCTATATGAATTCATTGAGTGGTTTATTTGGTAAAATGGAGTCACTTATGGGGGGGTTCTGCTGTTCTGGCACCTCAGGGGCTCTGTCAATGTAACATGGCACCCTCAAACAAGTGCAGCAAAATCTGCACTGTAATATGGCGCTACTTTCCTTCTGAGCTTTGCACTGTGCCTCAAAAGTAGTTTTAGACCTCATATGGAGTATCGGTGAACTCAGAAGAAATTGCCCAACAAACTGTGGAGTTCATTTTCTCCTTTTTCCCTTGTGAAAATACAAAATGTGTAACTAAAAAAGATTTTTCTGGGCTTTTCACGGCTTAACATTATAAAATTCTGTGAAAAACCTGGGGGTTCAAGGTGTTTAACACACATCTAGATAAGGTCCCAAAGGGGTCTAGTTTCCAAAATGGTGTCACTTGTGGGGGTTTTCCACTGTTTAGGCACTTCCGGAGCTCTTCAAACGTGACATGGCATCATCTAATTATTCCATAGAATTTTGCATTAAAAAAGTCAAATGGCGCTCCTTCCCTTCCAAGCCCTGCCGTGTGCCCAAACAGTACTATTCCCCCACATATGGGGCATAGACGTACTCAGGAGAAATTGCACAACAAATTGTATGAAGCAATTTCTCCTGTTACCCTTACGAAAATGCAAAATATGGAGCAAAAATATATTTATTTGGGAAAATGTGATTTTTTTTATTTCCACGGCTCTACCTTATAAACTTCTGTGAAGCACCTGTGTGTCAAGGTGCTCAATACACATCTAGACAAGTTCCCTAAGGGGTCTAGTTTCCAAAATAGTGTCACTTGTGGGGGTTTCCACATCAGGGGCTCTGCAAACGTGACATTGCGTCCACTATTTATTCCATCAAATTTTGCATGCCCAAAGTCAAATGGTGCTCCATCCCTTCCAAGCTCTGCCATGTGCCAAAACAGTAGTATTCCCCCACATATGGGCTATCAGCATACTCAGGAGAATTTGCACAATAAAATTTACGGAGCAATTCCTCCTGTTACCCTTATGAAAATGCAAAATATGGAGCTAAAAAGATTTATTTGGGAGAAATGTAACATAGTAACATAGTTTGCAAGGCTGAAAAAGACATTTGTCCATCCAGTTCAGCCTGTATTCCATTAGAATAAATCCCCAAATCTACATCCTTCTAAAGAACCTAATAACTGTAAGATACAATATTGTATCCTTGGTATAAACAGATCCTCGGAGAGATATTTGTATTGTCCCCTTATATACTTATACATGGTTATTAGATTGCCCCTCAGTCATCTTTTTTCTAGACTAAATAATCCTAATTTTGCTAATCTCTCTGGGTATTGTAGTTACCCCATCCCCTTTATTAATTTTGTTGCCCTCCTTTGTACTCGCTCTAGTTCCATTATATCCTTCCTGAGCACTGGTGCCCAAAACTGTACATAGTATTCCCGATGCGGTCTAACCAGGGATTTGTACAGAGGCAGTATAATGCTCTCATCATGTGTATCCAGACTTCTTAATGCACCCCATGATCCTGTTTGCATTGGAGCCGCTGCCTGGCACTGGCTGCTCCAAGTAAGTTTATCATTAACTAGGATCCCCAAGTCTTTCTCCATGTCAGGTTTACCCAGTGGTTTCCCGTTCAGTGTGTAATGGTGATATTGATTCCTTCTTCCCATGTGTATAACCATACATTTATCATTGTTAAACTGCCTCTGCCACCTTTCAGCCCATTTCCAACTTATCCAGATCCATATGTAGCAGAATACTGCTTTACATAGTTTTGTATCATTTGCAAATATCGATATTTTACTGTTAAAACCTTCTACCAGTTTGTTAATATATATGTTGAAGAGAATAGGTCCCAACACCGACCCATGCGGTATCCCACTGGTCACAGCGACCCAGTTAAAAAATATACCACTTATAACCACCCTCTGCTTTCTATCTCTAAGCCAGTTACTTACCCATTTACACACATTTTCCCCAGACCCAGCATTCTCTCATTTTGTGTACCAAGCTCTTGTGTGGCACAGTATCAAACGCTTTGGAAATATCAAGATATACCACATCCAATGACTCACCTTGGTCCAGTCTATAGCTTGTCTCTTCATAAAACCTGATTAGATTGGTTTGACAGGAGCGATTCTTCATAAACCCATGCTGATATGGAGTTAAATAGTTATTCTCATTGAGATAATCCAGAATTACATCCCTCAGAAACCCTTCAAATATTTTACCAACAATAGAGGTTAGGCTTACTGGCCTATAATTTCCAGGTTCACTTTTAGATCCCTTTTTGAATATTGGTACCACATTTGCTATGTGCCAGTATTGTGGAACAGACCCCATCGCTATAGAGTCCCTAAATATAAGAAATAATGGTTTGTCTATTACATTACTTAGTTCTCTTAGTACTCGTAGGTGTATGCCATCCGGACCAGAAGATTTATCTATTTTAATCTTATTTAGCCAGTTTCACACCTTTTCTTGGGTTATATTGGTGACCCTTAATATAGGGTTTTCTTTGTCTCTCGGCATTTCACCTAGCATTTCATTTTCCACCGTGAATACCGTGGAGAAGAAGGTGTTTAATATATTAGCTTTTTCCTCGTCATCTGCAACCATTCTTTCCTCACAATCTTTTAAGGGGCCTACACTTTCACTTTTGATTCTTTTCCTATTGATATAGTTGAAGAACAGTTTGGGATTAGTTTTACTCTCCTTAGCAATGTGCTTCTCAGTTTCCTTTTTGGCAGCTTTAATTAGGTTTTTAGATAAAGTATTTTTCTCCCTATAGTTTTTTAGAGCTTCAACGGTGCCATCCTGCTTTAGCATTTTAATTGCTTTCTTTTTACTGTTAATTGCCCCTTTTACTTCTTTGTTTAGCCACTTTGGGTTTTTACTATTTCTTGTCCTTTTATTCCCACAAGGCATAAACTGCTTGCAGTGCCTATTATGGATGTTCTTAAACATTTACCATTTATTATCTGTATTCTTATTTCTGAGGACATTGTCCAAGTCAACCAGATTAAATGCATCTCTAAGCTGGTCAAACTTTGCTTTCCTAAAGTTCAGTGTTTTTGTGACTCCCTGACAAGTCCCCCTAGCGAAACACAAGTGAAACTCTATAATATTGTGGACGCTATTTCCTAGATGCCCAACGACCTGCAGATTTGTTATTCTGACAGGTCTATTAGTATTAGCTCTAAAAGTGCTGGTTGGATTCTGCACTAATTGTGAAAGATAATCTTTCTTGGTTATTAGCAGAAACCTGTTGCCTTAATGGGTTTTGCAGGTCTCTGTTTCCCAGTTAATAACCGGGTAGTTAAAGTTCCCCATAACAAGGACCTCATTATGGGTTGCAGCTTCATCTATCTGCCTTAGTAGTAGGCTTTCCATGATTTCTGTTATATTTGGGGGTTTGTAACAGACCCCAATGAGAATTTTGTTACTATTTTTCCCTCCATGTATTTCGACCCATACGGACTCAACATCCTCATTCCTTTCTCTAATATCCTCCCTTAAAATAGACTTTAGACAAGACTTTACATAAAGACAAACCAGTCCTATTCTCAGATTTTTACGATCCTTTCTAAACCCTGTAAGTTAGCTTCCCAGTCATACCTTTCATCTAACCATGTCTCGGTTATTCCCATTATGTTATAGTTACCTGTAGATGTTTCTGCTTCTAGTTCTTCCATCTTGTTTGTCAGGCTTCTGGCATTTGCAAGCATGCAGTTCAGAGGATTTTGTTTTGTTGCAATCTACTCCTGTGGATTGTTTTAGAAATTTTCTTACCTCCCTTCCGAGTATGTTGTCTTGGGTCTTTGCCACACCTCATATCCTTCATCAGCATATTTTCTGGCTTCATGTTCATGTCTAACATTTTTCTTCCTGTCCCCTCTTCTTTTAGTTTAACGCATTCCTGATGAGTGTAGCGAGTCTTCTGGAGAATGTGTGTTTCCCAGGTCTGTTGAGGTGTACTCCATCTCTGGTGAGGAGTCCGTCGTACAGGTAATTCACACCATGGTCCAGGAATCTGAATCCTTGTTGTCTGCACCATTGTCTTAGCCAGTTTTTTGCATCAAAGATCCTGTTCCATCTTCTGATGCCATGCCAATCTACTGGAAGGATAGAATAAAAAAACTACCTGTGCATCAAGTTCCTTTACTTTCTTCCTCAACTCTTCAAAGTCCTTGCAGATTGTCAGTAGGTCCTTCCTTGCCGTGTCATTGGTGCCAACATGTATCAGAAGAAATGGGTGGACATCTTTGGTGCTGATTAGCTTTGGTATCCTATCAGTCACATCCTTGATCTTCGCACCTGGGAGGCAGCATACTTCTCTTGCGGTTATGTCCGGTCTGCAGATGGCAGCTTCTGTGCCTCTCAGTAGTGAGTCTCCCACCACTACCACTCTTCTTTGCTTCTTGGTTGTACTTTTTGTTGACAATTCTGGGTGTTGCTGTGTGCCCTTTTCTTCTTTGCTTGCTTGCAGTGCCTCATCCTTAGGTTTGCCATCTTCATCCTCCACAAGGCCCTGGTATCGGTTTCTCATTTGTGTGGTTGGTGAAGTCTCCATGGTCTTCTTGCTTCTTTTGGTCACATGCTTCCACTCATCTGTTTTTGGAGGTTCTCTGACACTTTCTTCACCTTCGGTGAACAGTAGAGATGCTTCTGTTCTGTCTAGGAAGTCTTCATTTTCTTTGATGAGTTTCAAAGTTGCAATTCTTTCTTCCAGACCCTGCACCTTTCCTTCTAAAAGGACCAGTAGTCTACACTTCTGGCAGGTGAAGTTGGATTCTTCTTCTGGTTGACCTATGAATATGTAACACATAGTGTTGAGCATTCCGATACCGCAAGTATCGGGTATCGGCCGATATTCGCTGTATCGGAATTCCGATACTTAGTTCCGATATTTTTCCTATATCGTATACCGGAATCGGAAGTTCCCATAATTCTTTGAGAGGCAGTGTGATTTTAGTCAGCCAATGAGGAATCCTACGAAGTGTGGGCACATCCTGTAATGCTGCGGTCATCTTTACTAATGGCATGGCTGTGATTGGCTGCTGAAATGATGTCAGAATGCACTATAAAAGGCGCCGCCGCCATTTTAGCGTCACTGTGCTGTGAATTCAGATAGGGACAGAACGCTGCTCTGCTGACTCTGAGGGACAGTTAGAGATTGCGATTTTGTGTACTTTGCTTTAGGCAGGCTAGTTTACCAACCGCTGTGTAAAGCTTCCTTTTGCCTTGCAGTGTTGTTTTAACAGCTCTGTGCAAGGTGTGTGTGTGAGAGTGCAGGTGACGCTGCAGTTTGCTCTGCATCCAACGCTGTCTGTAGGCATCTGCACGTGTCACTCACAGACTCTTTTTTTTTTTTTTTCTTTAGTGTAATTCTAGCTGCTCCATTCAATAGAAATTATAGTGTGATGCGCTTCCATCCGTATACAATACATTGGTTGCAAACACTATAGAAGTACAGAAAGGAGCCTTTCACAGATAGTGAACAGTTGTGTTTCAGTGTTCACTGCAGTCTGTGAGGTATTTTTTTTTTTTTTTTAAATGCAGATCACGCTCCAGTTACTTCTTCAACCACCGCTGCGTGTACTCTGCTGAGTGTCTGTCACTGGCTCATCCTTGTCATTTTTCTAAAATTGGTGCTGCTTTATTCTATTTTCAATTTACTAAAATCTATTAGTGTGACGCTCTTCCATCAAAATACAATACATTGCTTGCAAACATAATAGAAGTCCACAAAAAGGCCTTTCACAGCAAGTGAACAGTTGTGTTCACTGTTCACTCTAGTCTGAGGTTTAAATTTTTGGTAGGAGTGTAGATCCCGCTCCACTTACTTCAACCACCGCTGCGTGTACTCTGCTGAGTGTCTGTCACTGGCTCATCCTTGTCATTTTTCTAAAATTGGTGCTGCTTTATTCTATTTTCAATTTACTAAAATCTATTAGTGTGACGCTCTTCCATCAAAATACAATACATTGCTTGCAAACATAATAACATAATAGAAGTCCACAAAAAGGCCTTTCACAGCAAGTGAACAGTTGTATTCACTGTTCACTCTAGTCTGAGGTTTAAATTTTTGGTAGGAGTGTAGATCCCGCTCCACTTACTTCAACCACCGCTGCGTGTACTCTGCTGAGCGTGTCTCACTGCCTCATCCTTCACATTTTTCTCGAATTGGTGCTGCTACATTCTATTTCAAATAATTCAAATCTATTACAGTGACGTGCTTCCATCCGTATACAATACATTGGTTGCAAATAGTGTTGAGCGATACGATACTGCAAATATCGGGTATCGGCCGATATTAGCTCTATCGGCCTTTCGATAATTCGTTTCGATATTTTCGTCTTATCGAATACCGGAATCGGATTTGTCACTGTCACTGTGAGTGTCCGTCGGTCGGGTCTGTCAGGAGTCAGCGGCACTTACCTGGCAGAAGATCTCCGGCGGTCACGTCCTGGACTGCTTGATGGCCGCCATTATCTTCTCCCTGGCGGTCACATGCAGTTTTTCGCGATAACTGCAGTGACTGCAGGGTAATCCCGGCCGTAAACCAGTCCGATGACGTCACCGCCGGGGAAGCAGGTAATCAGATGTGCTGCGCCGGGATGACAGGCTCTGCCTGTCATTCTGATGTAGCAGAGCTGGATCGTCGTGGGACACTCGTTACTATGGACTGCGTCGGTCAGGTGGTATACTTTTTTTTTTTCATTTTTTTACAGGAGATCGATGGCGTCGCAGGATGAGACTGTAATAAAAGTAATGAAAACTGTGTTTGTTTTTTTTTTATTAAATTAAAAAACTTTTTTATGAACATTCACCCGTCCGGGTACATAAACAATTTAACTATTTACATACAGGGACCCTGTCCGGGTTATTTATAATTCTTTGGCAGGGGTGTTCCAGGTACCACCTGGTACTCTTCTGATGCTTGCCAAACATCCGAGGCACCAAGGACCACCAGGACCTGATGACGTCGTGTGGCCTGTACAGTCAAGTCGTGACCCGCTATCTGGGTCTGTGTGGCCACCTCTTTCATCTCCCTCCGGGTCTGGAACCCTATGTCCCGGACTGAACGAACCCCAGGGGGCCTAACAGGCGCCGGGTACGGGCCAGCTATACTTATTATGTCCATAGCTGGGGCTGCTGAGGAGACCACTGAGGGAGGCTGGGGAGATTTACGGCGTGGGGTGGGCACTTTTGCAGAGGCCTGGATGTGGGAGGCTGAAGGCTCCGAGGGTCTCACAGGTTCCTGACACTCTGGGGAGTAGGGGTCGCACCTGGTAACATTTAGGGCGTACCATCCATTGTAACCCCAGTGTCTGGTGTAAGTCACCAAGTCTCCTGGCAATAGGTCCCTCCCCGGGTGTCCTTCTGGGAGGTGAGCCTCCACGTCCCGCCGGTTCACAAAAACTTCTAAATAAAGTCCAGGCTCCTGGATGAAGCCCCAACCACCTTTCAATTTAAAGCTCCGTACTGCACCCTTACGCCGCGGCTCCCACAGGGTTCCTTTATCTTTTCTCATCCGGTCCTTATCTGCCCGGTCCTTCTCCAGCTGACGTTGGCGAAGCTTTTGGGTTTCTCGCTGCTCCCTTTGTCGCTCTGCTTCCCGCTCCCAACGTTTCCACTCTTCCTCCTGACGCCGGTTGAAATTCTCCTCCACCAGCAGCTCCATGTCTCCACCATCAAACTGCAGCTTACAGTGTCCGGTTTGCGGCAGCTCTCCTGGCGCCCCCCAGTCCTGGCGGCGCTCACCTGCGGAGGAAGCAGCCGGCTCTGGAACAGATGACAGTCGGGGCTCCGGTACAGGCAGGTAGACCTCTGGTGCCTGCGCGGCCTCCTCCATGAGGACGGGTGTCGCTTCTTCTGTCTCAGCGACGGGGGCAGACAGCGGGATCTGGGGTGCTGGTGCGGCGTTTTCTGCAGGAACGGGTGCCTCCACTGCGACAACGTCAACCGGATCACATTGCAAGGGCTCCTCTACTAGAACGGGTGCCTCACCTTCCGGTACAGACACTTCAGGTAAGAGGGATTGGCGCCGCTCCAAGTTTATTTTTAGGGCACGCCAGCTGGCTTCCATCCTGGCGACCTCCTCCCGGTGCTGGGCCAGGCCTCTTAGGGTATCCTCCGCTTCTTGCAGCGTAGGAGGGTTTCCAGGCCGGGTGCCCAACGGTGGTTCCGTGGCGATCGGGTCGCTTCCGTGGGGGGAGAGCTCTGACTGCTCCATCCCTTCACACTTCTGCTCGTGTCCATTAGCCATCTCTGCCAAGTCACATGTGTCATTAGCATCTGGAGAGGGCCCCTCTTTTGTAGGGAGGCGGGACCTTCGTGTTAGTTTCCGCACACTGAGGAGGATGAGGAGGCGGAACTGAAGAGCTGTGGGGCACGATGTTACATTGCAGTACCATTTACAGTGGTCGGCCATCGTTTTTGCGCCACTGAGTGAGTGTACACCCACGAAGAGCACGCCCTTCTTCTTCACCAGTGCCTCGTCGTGACGCAGATATGGCTGAAAAATGGCAAATACATTCTCTGATGATTTTAGCAATTCTCAAGCACAAAACCAGTTCAATTCAGGCACACAGGACTCGCTTATAGCGAGCTACAGAATCCTGTTCGTGACGCCCAAGTTGAGTCGCACAGAGCCAGAGGTTTTGGGGGTACTCGGCACCGAGCCCGTCGACTTCTATGGGTATGTCACGGCTTTACCCGGCAATTGAATCAGAGTCTATTTTACTATGTAGAAGTGTATAAACTATAAATATATGTATATATATATGTCACAATGACATGTATATATATATATATGTATTCTATGTGTGTATATTTTGTGTTTACAACGAAAGAAAGGGTTTTTTTTGTTGCGATATTTTGTTCCCATAGACTTACATGGGACTTCCAGTATCAGAATCGGATATCGACGATATTTAGTGATATTGGCGATACCATTTCGATACGATATTTTTAGATATCGAGCAGTATCGCTCAACACTAGTTGCAAACAATATAGAAGTACACAAAGGGGCCTTTCACAGCTACTGAACAGTTGTGTGCACTGTTTACTGTAGTCAGAGGTTTTCATTTTTGTAGTGCAGATCCCGCTCCAGTTAGTTCTTCAACCACTGTTGCTTGTACTCTGCTGAGCGTGTCTCACTGCCTCATCCTTCACATTTTTCTCGAATTGGTGCTGCTACATTCTATTTAAAATAATTCAAATCTATTACTGTGACGTGCTTCCATCCGTATACAATACATTGGTTTCAAACACTATAGAAGTACACAAAGGGGCCTTTCACAGCTAGTGAACATGGGTTTTTAATTTTTAAATAAAATATGTATTTTTTCAAATGACACAAATATAAGTAATGTTGAAGAGGAATAGTCCTACATCCATTGTTTGCACAATATTACAGGTGTACATCATGTCCCTTAATCAACAATGTATTATTATATTTACTTGTATGCTTTATTTAAAAGCCAAGAACACAGAAGGATAACCTTCGCACTGCAGCTGTTGTCAAAGTTCAACCCACATTATGCACTTCCAACATTGCAGCATTTGAGGCATGATGTGAGTTGGATTTGTCAAAGTTATGGAGTGAGAAGGTTCACCATCAGTACCCTATAGCATAAGTATGCTTTTGTGTTAGCATTTGTGTTAGACATGTGGATATCTGCCATAATATGTCACAATTATTTAGTTACAGATTTGTTACCAACACTAATCATTGAATGGTTTTAAATGTGACGTTTCACTTGTTTACAGCTTAGAAATAAGGGTGTAGCCTGATATCTATGTGTAGCACTAGCCACTTTAACATGTCATGTTTTTTTCAACATGTATAGCTAGGTAGCAGTAATTTTTGCCGGACACACAGCAGGGGAACAGCAGGCGTTACTGAACCCCACAAACACATCATCGATTGTTTTGATCTGTGCATCCAACACTTCTGAGCCCAGGGGCAAGGAGGGTGTAGCCTGAGGCCTAGTATGAGATGTTTGAACTTTAATTTGAACTTTAATTTGGAGTTAGCAGCATTAATTTTTGTCAGACACACAGCAGGGAACAGCAGGCGTTACTGAACCCCACTATCACTATAGCTTGTGTATTGGTCTGTGGACACGACACTTCTGAGCAGCAACTCACAGTGTTGTAGCCCAGGGAGTATAGCTCAGGTGGTAGAAAGATGAACATAACAGGAGACATGGAAAACGTTGCCAACCAGTTAGTTAATCTGAAACCGGACAGGCAAATTCAGGTGAGATCCATGCCTAGTTCATTTTCAGAAAAGTAAGCCGTTCTACATTATCGGAGGATAGTCGCATGCAACGGTCTGTTAGTACACCACCTGCAGCAGTAAAGACGCGCTCCGATAATACACTGGCAGCAGGGCAAGCCAGCACCTCCAATGCATACTGGCTAAGCTCTGGCCATGTATCCAGCTTAGAGACACAAAACTTGAATGGGGAAGAGCCATCTGGGAGTACACTGAGAGGGCAAGACATGTAGTCTGTCACCATCTTACGGAAATGTTGCCTCCTGCTGACTGGATCCGTCTCGGATGGTGTAGACATTGGTGGCGCTGCCACAAAACTTCGCCACATTTGGAACATACTGTTCTTGCCCTGTGCAGAGGCGCTGCTTGTGCTCCCTCTTGTTGCAGAGCTGTCTCCACTGCCTCGACGCACAGAGCTGCTTTGTAAAGCAGTAGCAGCAGCGCTCTCGGCTGGAATGGAGAACATTATGGATTGCACCAGTGTGTCTTGGTACTTCCGCATTTTACGCTCCCGGTTCAACGGTGTGATGAGGATTTGTAAGTTGTCCCGGTAGCGAGGGTCTAGGAGGGTGTACACCCAATAATCAGACGTGGTGTGAATGTGTTCGATGCGGCGGTCGTTTCTCAGGCACTGCAGCATGAAATCAACCATGTGCTGCAGACTCCCAACTGGCCAAGAAACGTTGTCCCCTGCAAGAGGTGTCATCTCTGCCTGCTGTGCATCACCCCACCCTTGGTCTACATACTGACTAGAGCATTGTCTACCTCCCTCTGGAGCGATGTCTTCCTCCTCCATTGACTCCTCCTCATCCTCCTCACAAAGTCCTTCAAATACATAAAAATTTACAAAATTTAAAACTCAAAATTTAAAAACATTGTATCATAATTCTGTAACATCAGTTTATGGAAACACAATAGCATTACAAAAGGATAGACAAAAACTGTACTGTGCTTTGTAAATACATTAAAAGTTTGGAATGGTTATGAAAATATAGACAGCGACTCTGGAGGTTCAATTGTTGATACAGCATGGTACTTTGAAAGTCTTCCAGCCCTTTGTGAGGAACCACGTTGCGCTGACTGTCCAGAAGGTGATAGAATTTGTGACTCCTCATCCTCCACCTCTTCCAAAACCTCATGCCTTAGTGCTTGCAGTGTTTTTTGAAGCAGGCAGATAAGGGGGACAGTCAGGCTGACTAGTGCATCATCTGCACTCGCCATCCGCGTTGACTCATCAAACACACGCAAAACGTGACAGATGTCCTTCATAGAGTCCTTCACCACTCATTACACTGGCTGCCCATTCATTATAGGATCCAATTCTAATTACTGGTTCTCACCAACAAAGCTCTCCACAGTGCAGCACCCCCCTACATCTCCTCCCTCATTTATATTTATCGGCCTAACCGACTGCTGCACTCTGCAAACGACCTTCGACTAACCTCTGCACTAATCCGTACCTCCCACTCCCAACTCCAAGACTTCTCCCGCGCTGCGCCAATCCTCTGGAATGCTCTACCCCAAGAAATTAGGACTATCCGCAATTTGGATGGTTTCAGGCGCTCCCTCAAAACACATTTGTTCACAGTGGCCTATCACATTCACTAATCAAAGTCATTCTATGTGTAAGTCTGTGTGTGTAGCCCATTCACTATCTCCATGCATCCCTCACTCCCTTAAAATGGCTGGACCATCATTGTAAAAACACCATTGTATATAAACACCTGTACTTTGTATCTCCCCCACCTCATTGTAGATTGTAAGCTTTCACCAGCAGGGGCGGCTGATTTTGCTTTAATTATTGTATTGTTAACGTTGTTACTTATGACTTGTGTTTTGAAACTGTTAAACTGTAAAGCACTGCGGAATATTATGGCGCTACATAAATAAAGAATATTATTATTATTCTTATTATAGAGGCCCACTCAGTAGTGGTGAAGTGTGAACGGCGCAAATTGCGAGTTGATTGCGCCTGATGCAGCTGATACTCCATTACTGTTGGCTGCTGCTCACACAACCGCTCTAACATATGTAACGAGGAATTCCACCTGGTGGGTACGTCACATATGATGCGATGTTCATGAAGGCGAAATCTGCGTTGCAGAGCTGCAATCAGCGATCTGGCCATGCTGGAACGTCGCAAGTGAGCGCACTCTAGGCGGACCTTGTGCAGCAGTGCATCAAGATCCGGATAGTCCCTCAAAAAACTCTGCACGACCAAGTTGAGCACATATGACAGACATGGTATGTGAGTGAGGTTGCCAAGGCCCAGAGCTGCCACCAGATTTCGGCCATTGTCACACACTACCAAGCCTGCCTGTAGATTCTCTTCCAAAAACCACACGTCGCTCTCCTGCTTTATGGCATTACAGAGCTCCTGCGCTGTGTGGCTAAGATTCCCCATGGAAATTAATTTCAGGACGGCCTGTTGACATTTGGACACGGCTGTGCTCATATCGGTCGCAACAGGTAAACGTTCACGGGTCCATGTGGAGGTAGACCGTGACGGCTCCTGCAGCGATGATTCTGAGGAACTGGAGTAGGAGGAGGAATCAATGTGTACAGACTTGATTCCTGCAATCCTTGGAGTTGGCAGAACACGTACAGCACCACTCGCAAGATCAGTACCCGGCTACACAACATTGACCCAATGGGCAGTGAGGGAAAGGTATTGTCCCTGGCCATGGGTGTTAGAACCCTCTTGTTAGGTTTTGTTTCAGTTTGCTGGTCACATGACCTTTTTTCCCTATTTAGTCTGGCTCCGCCCTTCTGGCTTTGCTTGACTTCATTGTATTATCTACTGTTAAGCTAGCCGGGTGCTTAGGTGCCTTAATCTGTCAGTTTTGCTTGATGTTAGGATCGCAAAGTATTTATTTTTCTGTTTAATTATCCATGCTACAATTTATGTTAGGAGGTGTCCACCTTTTCTCCCAGTCCCTAGATCTTGTAGGGATTACTCCCTCGCAACTATAGGTCTTCGTTCACACTAGATGAGGACTTTAGCGGGTCTGGTCGCAGGATCAGGTTCCCCGTTACATCGTAGGGATTCAGCTTAGTTGTATTGTAGGGACAGAATTCCCTTCTTTCCTTACTGGTTGTAGCAGATCATAACAATGGGTACTGGTCCACGCATCGGTGGTCAGGTGGACCTTGCTACTGAGGGCGTTTAGTAGCGCATGTTTAATTTTTCCCTCAACATGCTTTTGCAGACCAGGGACGGCTTGCCTGCTGAAATGAAATCGGCTTGGCACATTGTATTGTGGGACTGACAATGATATTCAGTTACGGAAACTGTCTGTCTCCACCAGCCTGAATGACAGCATTTCAAGGGACAGGAGTTTTGCAATGCCAGCATTCAGAGCCTGTGCTCGTGCATGGTTTGAGGAGTATGGCTGTCTTTTATCCCATGCCTGTGCTACCGATGGCTGTTTTGTGGCCTGGGAGTGTGAGGATGACAGGGTATTTGCTGCTGTGTGTGGAATAACAGTTTGTCTCTGGACAACAGTGGCCGAGGTTCTTCCATGGCGATCCTGTGAGGAAGCAGAACCAGCTGTGTGTGAACTCGATGAAGAGGCTTCAACACAACCTGAAGATGTAGGTGCTGCTGTAGGTTGGCCTACATCTCCAGTGTGTCTTTGTAACTCAACTACGTGCTTTGTCCGCACATGTTTCCACATATTTGTGGTATTGAGGTGACTGACACTTTTAGCTATTTTTAATTTTTGATTACACAGCTTGCATTTGACATAGCAAATATTATGTGCAAGTGTGTGAAAAAAGGACCACGCAGTGCAAGTCCTGGGAGCGCACGTTTTGACTTTTGGAAGACAACTGCTCCGAACAGGTGCCAAACTGGAGGCTACAGGCAACCGAGTCTGCAGCCTAACTCTCCCTCCTGTTTGTACCGTTGGGGCAATGTCTATCTTCCTTCTATCACTAACCACTTCTCTAGGCCTCTCCCAGCTTTCAACCAAAGTACTGGTTCTCAGCCACAAAGCTATCCACAGTGCAGCACCCCTCCTACATCTCCTCCCTCATTTCTATCTATCGGCCTAACCGACTGCTGCGCTCTGCAAACGACTTTCGACTAACCTCTGCACTAATACGTACCTCCCACTCCCGACTCCAAGACTTCTCCCGCGCTACGCCAATCCTCTGGAATGCTGTACCCCAAGAAATTAGGACTATCCACAATTTGCATGGTTTCAGGCGCTCCCTCAAAACACATTTGTTCAGAGCGGCCTATCACATTCACTAATCAAAGTCATTCTATGTATTCTGTGTAAGTGTGTATGTGTGTGTGTGTCTCTAGCCCATTCACTATCTCCATCCCTCAGTCCCTTAAGATGGCTGGACCATCATTGTAAATGCACCATTGTATATAAACACCTATACTTTGTATCTCCCCCACCTCATTGTACATTGTAAGCTGTCACGAGCAGGGGCGACTTATTTAGCTTAAATTATTGTATTGTTAACGTTGTTACTTATGACTTGTGTTCTTAAACTGCAAAACTGTAAAGCGATGCGTAATATGATGGCGCTATATAAATTAATATTATTATTATTAGGATTCCTCTGAGCTGCTCCCACCACCTTCCTGTTCCTCACGCCATGTTGGGTCTTGGACCTCATCATCTCCACTACCCTCTTCCAACACCTGCTGTTGGGTGGTCTGGCCAGCACCATGCTCAACAGAAACTGGCACCTGAGTCTCATCATCATCAGATGCGTTCTGCGGTGTGCTGACCATCGGCACTGTCTCACCCGCCTCTTCAGATTCAGAGAGACACAGCTGTTGCGCATCACTGCATACTCCCTCTTCACATTACAGAATGCTGCTTGGCTGGGCCCCTGTTTGCAAGCCAATAGATTCTGAGAACAGAAGCAGACACTCTGCTGGCTCCTGTACAGAACTCTCTGACTGCCTGGGCAATTTGCCAGGCGGTGAAGAGACAGATGGTTGCTCAACATTGCTGTGGTCCTGAGAGGAGGTGGAAGCAATTGAAGTCGATGCATTGGCTGACATCCAAACAACAACGGCTTCAATTTGTTCTTCCCGCAGCAGGGGGGTACTCCGAGCTCCTACAAAAGTGCGCATAAAGGAACGCTCACGGGGAAAACTGGTGGATGCTGTGTCACTGGGGGCCGCAGCAGCCACAGAATCCCCACGTCCTCTCCCTGAAGAAACTCCACGGCCACGACCACGTGCCTTACTCCCTGCCTTCTTCATCTTGGTAAATTGATAAAGAAAGTCTGAAAAGTTATAAGGTCTAAGTGTGGTTATTCCGCAGAGACTGCAGTGAACACTGCACACAACTGTTCACTACCCAACACGTCTCAGCAGGAAGGCAGTCTGTGCGTCAAAACAAAGGCGCAAGCATACATCCATGTACCCTGTTTATAAAGCTATATAAAAAAAATTATGTAGTAGTGACGCACACTTTATTGAGGTACAGTATTACATCGACATTCACCATCTGTGGCTATGCAGTCTCATCTATATATACCTTATCTATCCGTTGTCATGCTTGCAAGTCGACAGTCAGCCATAAATAGCAATTTTCACTATGCACTATGCACTTTTTAAAGGTTATGTTTGTTAATAAAAATGATTATTGCCACATATTATGAGTATTACATGATGGAAATTGTATAATTTTGTATAAACTGTTTAGTGACATTATTCAGCAAATGGAACATTTTAGTAATATCACAGATAACTTGTAATGCTGATGATGTTTTGAAGTCAGACATTCATTGTCTATACAATAAAAATGGTGTACATACTGTTACTTATCCATCATTAATGGATTCAGATATGTACTTGTATGCTTTTATGTACAACCGTATAGCAGATTCCTTAACTAATTTATTTTGTGGTTTGCATTGCTGTTCAACATGTTAATGTATGTGTTTATGTTTGTCAATTCTTTATTTATCTAGATATTAGTTTAAATGAAATCATCATCTTATGGTAGTAAAGGTTATCTTTCTCTTGTTTGAAGTATAGACATTTAAAATTGACAGGTAACAAGGAAATTACTTGATCTAGTATTTAAACATTCTCCTTGACCCTGGGCTCCAACACCGCCAGTTGTTGCTCGGAAGTGCTGTTAGCACAGTCAACACTTGCTCCTGTGTTACTGGGGTTCAGTAATGTCAGCTGTTCCCCTGCTGTGTGTACGTCAAAAAGTCCTGCTGCCTCCACCCTGTTGTCTTCTCATCCCTGGGCTTCAACTCCGCCAGTTGTTGCTCGGAAGTGCTGTTAGCGCAGTCAACACTTGCTCCTGTGTTACTGGGGTTCAGTAATGTCAGCTGGTCCTCGGTTGTGCCATTGGCTCTTTTCCTTCTGCTGCCCCTCCGGGTTCCAGTACCGTCAGCTGGTTCTCCGCAGTGCCTTTGGCCTAGGTGCCTCCATCTCGGTATCCGAGTTCCAGCAACGTCTGCTGGTCCTTGGTAGTGCTTTGGAGCACAGGTACCTCCTGCTTAGTAACCGTGTCCCTGTAATGTCAGCTGGTCCTCGGTTGTGCCATTGGCTCTTTTCCTTCTGCTGCCCCTCCGGGTTCCAGTACAGTCAGCTGGTTCTCCGCAGTGCCTTTGACCTAGGTGCCTCCATCACGGTATCCGAGTTCCAGCAACGTCTGCTGGTCCTTGGTAGTGCTTTGGAGCACAGGTACCTCCTGCTTAGTAACCGTGTCCCAGTAACGTCAGCTGGTCCTCGGTTGTGCCATTGGCTCTTTTCCTTCTGCTGCCCCTCCGGGTTCCAGCACAGTCAGCTGGTCCTCGTTACTTGCATTGGCTCTTGTACCTTCTGCTACATTTACAAATTGAAGATTTTTTAAATGTTTTTTTGGGTAATCACTCTGGATCTCCAACAATGAAGACGACGACCCTGATGACCACCCCGAAGAAGATGACGACCACAAGGACGACGAGCATCAAGCCAACCAGCCTAAACACCATCACAAAGAAGAAATAAAAGATTACCCAACAGGACTAAGAAGGTTAAGACAAACTACAAGATACAGAACAAGAGACTTAAGAGCAATAAGCAGAAGAACATGAAGTATAAGACCAAAATGAAGAGCAAAATATATGCTCTAAATTATAAGCAGAAGAAGACTAAGCAGTGTATGGGGGTGAGTCCGTTCCTCCTCGTGGTGCCCCTGGAAAATGCCTGCTGCTGCAGGCTAAACTGAACACGGACAAATACTGTTGTAATTTAAATCTTTTGTGACAGCAAGAACGGAAGGATGAAAAATTCATACTTTGACAGATTACAAGTACAGGAATCTCTGTCACAAATAAGAATATGATGAAGAAGATGAAGTACAATATGAAGAATAATAGTTGAATAAGAAGAATATGAGTAATGTTAACAAAAACATGAATAGCAAGAAGTTTAAGAAGAAGATAAAGAAGGTGAAGATGAAGAATAATTTGATGAAAAAGATGATGCTGCTGAAGATTATGAAGGAGAAAGTGTGTCTAAAGTTAAAAAGGTGAAGAGCATGGAAGTTGTGAAATATACATATTTGCCAAAATAGAAAAAACGTAAACATTGTCAATTTCTTCGTCAATCCGAACATCTTTAAAAAAAAAATATTTATGCTATTCCATTTGATTGGGTTAAACATCTATGCCTTTAATGTCTCCTCATTCCTTCCCCAATACATTCTACATTACTCTTTGTTGTTTTCCTTCATGTACAATTAACCAACAAGGCAAGAATGGGGTTTTTTTAATTCCGATATTTTGCTCCCATAGACTTACATTGGATTTCCGGTATCGGTATCGGGTATCGCTGATATTTTTGGGTATCGGCGATACCATTCCGATTCCGATACTTTTGGATATCGGAAAGTATCGCTCAACTCTAGTAACACATGATGCAGCTCACCATGTAAGTTGTCACATCTGCTATGTTGCTCCTAGATCCTGCTGACTTGCTGTTTGTCTTCCTTCTTGTGTAATTTGCTGTGTGTTTTCCTTCTTGTGTAATCTACTCAAGCTTTCTTACAATAATGTCCTAGAGGCAAAAATTTGCTCGCCATAAGGCGCGCAAATTTTGGATGCTTTCCAAGCAGCTGATCCCGGCTGTACCCAACGATCTTATTGCAGAGGGAGAATCTTCGCTTTTCCCAGAAAGCACCTGGAATATGTAAATTGTCCTCTTCAAGCTTCAACCCCTGGTTTGGCGATGCTTTCCAAGCAGCTGGTCCCGGCTGTACCCAATGATCTTCTTGCTGAGGGAGACATTTTGATTTTCCCAGAAGGCACCTGGAATATGCAGTTTGTCCTCTTCAAGCTTCAATCCCTGGTTTGAACCTGGCTCCTTGGTTCCCTGGTTTGTGATTTTTTTATTTCCACGGCTGTACGTTATAAACTTCTGTGAAGCACCTGTGGTTTCAAGGTGCTAAATACACATCTAGATAAGTTTCCAAAGGGGTCTAGCTGCTAAAATGGTGTCACTTGTTGGGCGCTTTCCACTTTTTAGGCACATCAGGGGCTCTCCAAATGCGACATGGCAACCGCTAATTATTCCAGCATATTTTACATTCAGAAAGTCAATTGGCACACCTTCCCTTCCGACCCCTGCTGTGTGCCCAAACAGTAGATTTCCCCCATATATGGGGTACTGGCATGCTCAGGTGAAATTGCACAACAAAACGTATTGTCCAATTTCTCCTGTTAACTTTGCAAAAGAAAAAAATTAGGCCTAAATTATAATTTTTATGAAGGAAAAGTAAATATTTATTTTTTCCTTCCACATTCCAAAAATTCCTGTGAAGCACCTGAAGGGTTAATAAACTTCTTGAATGTGGCTTTGACACCATTTTAGAATGGTGTAACTTTTGGGTATTTTCTTTCATATAGACCTCCAAAAGAGACTTCAAATGTGAGGTGGTCCCTAAAAAAAATGGTTTTATAAAATTTGTTCAAAATATTAAAAATCGCTGGTCAAATTTTAACCCTTATAACTTCCTAACAAAAAAAAAATTGATTCCAAAAATTGTGCTGATGTAAAGTAGACATGGGGGAAATGTTATTTATTAACTATTTTGTGAGATATGACTCTCTGATTTAAGGGAATAAAAATTAAAAATTTGAAAATTGCGAAATTTTAAAAATTTTCGCCAAATTTCTATTGTTTTACAAATAAACGCAAGTCATATTGAAGAAAATTTACTGCTATCATAAAGTACAATATTTCATGAGAAAACATTCTCAAAATCACCCAAGGGATGAGATCTCGTTGCTGAGCATGCGCCACCCCAGCGGCCATTTTCCCGGAGGCCACCGCAATGCAGGAATGGATATGCGGGGCCTCCGGGCTTTCAAAAGATGCCGATGGAGCCCCCCAGCACCACAGAGCACCACCGCCAAACCTGCCGCATCTGCTGCACCAGCCGCACCAACCTGAGATGGGATTTCCCTGAGGCCACCACATTGCAGCAATGGATATGCGGGGCATCCAGGCTTTCAAAAGGTGCCAGCTGAGCCCCGAGCTCCACTGCCGAACCAGCCGCACCAGCCTGGGATGGTATTTCCCAGAGGCCACCGCACCTGCTGCACCAGTCTGGGATGGGAGTCATATTGCCTGACCACCGAACACCCCCTGTGACCCCGCTCCACCAGCACTGCTGATCCCCTCCCCCGGGTAAGCTGAATTCAGACTGTAAGATGTGTTAGGGATCGAGTTCCAGCTGCTGCACAAGGGGAATATTGAACCAGTCCCACTGCGGTCCCCCATCCATCTCTGGCAGCAGTGGAGCCTGCTCAGCAGAGATGTCGGTCCCAGCGTCTCACTCGGTCTAATACTGTGCAGAGGCTTGTTGCTGACTCTTCTGGTTCCTCTATTATAACCAGTGCTGGAGCAGGCAGTCTTGGGACTAAGTCCTGCGTTTCCCCTTCTGAGCATGCCCAGGGTAAGATCTCTCATTGGAGATCAGGGGTCACATGCTCAGGTCTGGCTAGTAAAATGGCAGATGACCAGCGCCTAGGGCAGTTCATCCAGCAGCTGGAGGGTAGGTTTGTGACTGTTGAGCGCACAACCTCAGCTGTGGATGTTACTGCAGTCACTGTTCAGGCTGCTAGCGCAGCGGCAGCCAGTTTGTCCTCCGCCATCTCTGCCCTGACATTATCCCATCTCCCACTTCCAGACAAGTTTTCTGGTGACAGTAAACATTGTCGGGGATTCGTAAGCCAGTGCTCTGTACAGCTCGAGCTTCTGGCTGCACATTTTCCCACGGAGCGGGCAGAAGTTGTTTTCATAGTATCACTTCTGTCGGGCAGAGCGTTGGAATGGGCAACGCCGCTGTGGGAGCGCGACGATCGTGCGGTGCGGAGTGCTCCTTGGTTTCTGGAGGCTCTTAAAAAGGTCTCTATAGGCCCTCAGGTCACCCACGATACGGCGTTCCAACTGCTGGCAATGTCACTGGGTTCGTCCATGGTCAGCCAGTTTTCGGTCCAATTTCGTACTCTGGCCTCCGAGTTAGAGTGGCCGGATAAAGTCCTCATTCCGGTATACTGGAGAGGTCTGGCTGACCATGTAAAGGACGCTTTGGCCACCAAGGAGATTCCTGCCTGACTGGAGAAGCTTATCTCCATAGCTACCCACATCGACCATCGTTTTCACGAGCGGAGGTTGGAGCGGGCCCAGTGTAGGCAGAGGTTCCGGCTGGCTCCCACCTTTGCCAAACCTCTAGAATCTCCCATTCAGGCGTCCGACTCCCAGGAGGCCATGGAGGTTGATCGAGCGGGACCTAAGTCTCGGCCCACTTGAGTCATTGTGGTTTGTAACAATTGCCAACAGTTAGGACATTATGCCAATAGATGTCCCCAGCGATCGGGAACACGATCGCGTCTAGTAACCATGGGAGGAGGTTCACTAGGTTCAGCGGCATTTGCCTCCAAGCTGTCCTTTAAAGGGACAATCTCTTTTGGTCCATCCACTCTAACAGTTGAGCTTTGTGTGGATTCTGAAGCAGAGGGGAATTTTATGTCCTCTGCCTTCGCTCTCCGCCACACAATACCTCAGGTTATGCTCGCCAAACCGGTGACTGTTCGAGTGGTGAATGGATCAACACTGTCCTCACAGATCACACATCAGACAATCCCTCTCACATTATCTATGTCTCCTTCCCATCAGGAGATTATCTCTTTCCTAGTCCTTCCCGAGGGTATAGATGATGCTCTGCTGGGAGTACCCTGGCTTCGTCTTCACTCCCCACATATTGAGTGGTCCTCTGGGAGGATACGGGGTTGGAGTGAATCTTGTAAAGGTAGATGTGTGAGTGAGAGTTTTCAGGTTACTACTACAGGGATACCCGCAGATTTCACTTCCCTTCCCAAGTGTTGTTGGTCCTATGTAGACGTGTTCTCCAAAAATGCTGCGGAGACTCTTCCGCCTCACCGCCCCTATGACTGTCCTATTGACCTCTTGCCTGGAGCAGAACTGCCTTGGGGAAGGGTTTATCTCCTCTTTCTCCCGGAGACGGAGGCTATGTCCCAATATATCCAGGAGAATCTGGCAAGAGGGTTCATTAGGAAGTCAGTGTCACCTGCTGGGGCAGGGTTCTTCTTCTTGCAAAAGAGGAACGGAGAATTACGTCCCTGCATAGATTACAGGGGTCTTAACGCCATCACCGTTAAGAATAAATACCCGTTGCCCATGATTTCTGAGCTCTTTGATATGCTCCGGGGAGCAAGGGTATTTACCAAATTAGACCTGCGGGGTGCCTATAACCTGATTTGCATCCGTGAGGGGGACGAATGGAAGACGGCTTTTAATACCAGGGATGGGCACTATGAATATCTGGTGATGCCCTTCGGGCTCTGTAATGCCCCAGTTATTTTCCAAGACTTTGTTAATGACATCTTCCGGGATATGCTTTCCACCTCGGTTGTAGTCTATCTGGATGATATTCTCATCTTCTCTCCAGATATTAACTCCCACCGGAGAGATGTCTGCAGAGTCTTCGACCTCTTGCGGGCAAATTCCCTTTATGAAAAGTTGGAAAAATGTGTGTTTGAGCAGGAGTCTTTACCATTCCTGGGCTATATCATCTCCACCCAGGGATTGGCTATGGATCCTGCCAAACTACAGACTGTGATGGACTGGCAAGAACCCCATTCCCTTAAAGCGGTGCAGCTCTTTATGGGGTTCATTAATTATTATCGCCAGTTCATTCCCCATTTCTCAACTTTGGTAGCTCCTTTGGTATACCTCAGCAAATCCCAAATTGTGGTTCCTAAGAAGTCTCCAAGGCTTTCACCTCAATAAAGTCTCATTTTGCTAGGGCTCCCATCCTACACCGCCTGATGTTGATAAGCCATTCATATTGGAGGTGGATGCCTCATCCGTTGGTGCTGGAGCAGTCCTCTTTCAAAAGGATGCTCAAGGTCGGAAGCATCCTTTCTTCTTCTCCAAGACCTTTTCACCAGCGGAGAGGAATTGTTCCATCGGGGACAGGGAGTTGCTAGCAATGAAGTTGGCTTTCTCTGAGTGGAGACATCTGTTGGAAGGGGCTCGCTTTCCCTTCCAAGTCTTCACCGACCACAAGAATTTGGTATATCTTCAGACAGCCCAGCGGCTTAATTCTCGCCAGGCCAGATGGTCCTTGTTCTACTCCCGGTTTCATTTCACACTCGATTTTCTCTTGGGAGAGAAGAACATTCGTGCCGACGCTCTCTCTCACTCTGTGGTGTCCTCTGAGGAGGAGGAGGAGCCTCGGCTTATTGTCCCCACAGAGAGCCTGAGAACAGTGGCCCCAGTTTCGATAGAGTCTGTGCCCCGGGCAAGACTTTTGTGCCTACCCATTATTGACCGGAGTTACTCTTTTGGGCACATTCGTCCAGGGTGGGTGGACACTTTGGGGAACAGAGGACATCTGAGTTGCTGGCAAGGACATACTGGTGGCCGCATATTGTCCGTGACGTTGGGGACTCTGTTCGGGCGTGTGTCTCCTGCGCCAAGAATAAGTCTCCTCGACAACGGCCAGCAGGGGTTTACCCTTTGCCAGTGGCAGACAGGCCCTGGGAGATGGTTGGGATGGACTTTGTGGTGGGCTTACCCAAGTCTCGGGGCTGCACCATCATTTGGGTAATCACCGACCATTTTTCCAAAATGGTGCACCTGGTGCCGCTACCACGGTTACCTTCTGCACGGGCTCTGGCAGTGTTGTTCGTTAGGCACATCTTTTGTCTACACGGCATGTCGGACAAAATTGTCAGTGACTGAGGTCCCCAGTTTGCGTCTCGATTCTGGAGAGAGCTTTGTCGTCTACTCAGTATTGAGTTAAATCTCTCTTCAGCATACCATCCCGAGACTAATGGGTTGGTAGTGAGGGCCAACCAGACCTTGGTCACCTATCTACAACATTTTGTCTCAGCCAGGCAGGATGACTGGGCATCCTTGCTACCGTTGGCTGAGTTTGCACTAAACAATGCTGTGGCTGATTTCACCGGACAGACTCCATTCCTCCTAAACTACGGTCACCATCCGTGGGTTCCGGTGCCCATGCCCATGTCTTCCACCGACTCCAGGGTGGCAGACTGGGCTGTGGAGTCATGGGACATTTTGCACCGTACCCAGGATGCCATTCAGGCGTCCAAGGA
>JARQOD010000004.1:126671676-126725784 GCA_033576555.1 Oophaga sylvatica
AAACATGATATTTTAGTCCCCAATTTTTTTCCCTAGGTAACAGGAGAAATTAGACCCCCAAAGTTGTTTGTGCAATTTTTCCTGAGTACGCTGATACCCCATATTGTGGGGTAAACCACTGTTTGGCTCATGTCGGGGCTCGGAATAAAGAGCACTGTTTGACTTTTTGAGTACAAAATTTGCAGGAATCAATGGTGGCGCCATGTCGCGTTTGAGACCTCCTGATGTGCATAAATAGTGGAAACCCCTCAATTCTAACTCCAACCCTAACCCCAACACACCCCTAACCACAACCCTAACCCCTACACACCCCCAACCCTAATCCAAACCATAACCCTAACCCCAACAACCCTTAACCCTAATCCCAACCCTAACCATAACCCTAACCACAAGCCTAACCCTAATCCCAACCCTAACCCCAAAACAACCCTAACACTAATCATAACTCTAACCCTAACCACAAGCCTAACCCTAACCCAACCCTAACCCCAACCTAACCCTAATTCCAACCCTAACCCTAATTCTAACCGTAACCCTAATTCCAACCCTAACCCTAATTCTAACCGTAACCCTAATTCTAACCCTTAATTCTAACCCTAATGCTAAAGGCTAGGTCCACATTACGTTTTACCATCCCGTTCAACACATAGCGTTGACGGGCTGGTAACGGTATAGCATAACGCGATCGCGTTATGCTATACCCGCTAGCGCAGAGGAATCAGCAGATGATTCAGCTGTGCTAGCGGTGATGGAACTGAGACGCTGCAGCCTGCGTCCAGGCTCCATCACTGAATGATGGCATGTCGCGAACGCATGCCACTTTTACGGCATTCATCGCGATGAGCCCGCAAAAGTGGGTGAATGGCAGCGTTAACGGACTGCATTACACCGCATTATACCGTGGTGTAATGTAGTCCGTCTAACAGACTGCCATAATGCGATATGAATCCAGCCTAACCCTAACCCTAATGCTAACCCTAAGCTAACCCTAACCCTAACCCTAACTGTAATTCTAACCGTAATAGTAAAAATAAATAAGTAAATATTTTCTTTATTTTATTTTTTGTCCCTACCTATAGGGTGATAAAGGGGGCTTTTATTTACTTTTATATATTTATTTTGATCACTGTGACAGCATCACAGTGATCAAAATAAATTTACGCACTCTGGAGGGCGCACTGTGGATGCGCCCGCCATTTTCCAAGATGGCGGCGCCCATGAAGAGTCCCGTACGGAAGCCGGGATGGATCCAGGACGCCAGAAGACCGGGGGAGGTGTGGGGAGCTGAGGGGGGGTCGGAAGCCGAGGGGGGGCAGAGGCAAGGAGAAGGGGAGAGGACCGGAGCGCAGGGGAGCAGATAGTGATGGCGGAGACCGATCGGTGGCGGCGGCCGATCGCCGCCGTCACTCGGTCTGGGGAGGGTCAGAAATCAGTGTCCAGCCATGGCAGATGCTATTGCAGCATCGGCCATGGCTGGATTGTAATATTTCACCAAATTTCATTGGGTGTAATATTACAAATCGGTCTGATTGACTGTTTCACTTTTAACAGCCAATAAGAGCGATCGTAGCCACATGGGGTTAAGCCACCCCCACTATGGTGATGCACAAAGGGTCTTGTTACTGCGGGTCGGGTGACCTTTCAGTGACCCCGGTCACCCGACCCGCAGGAACATGATTTATACCATGACGCCTACGTCGGCGTCATGGGTCGGGATGCCACTGGTTTTCATGATGCTGACGTAGGCTTCATGGGTCGGGAAGGGGTTAATTGATTTAGCATATTTCATCATAAATTTAGAGCATGTGCAGAATGGAGATTTTGATTACTACTGGTCAAATGGAAAAAGCGATGGAGGACATAGGATTAAAGAAATTGTCCACTACTTGGAAAACTCCCTGTATTACCCTGTGCGTGGCCCCAACAAAATAAAAAGTTTATACTCACCTCCTGTGCCAGCGCCGTCCCATGGTGTCAGTATAAGGGGTTACAAGGACTGTTGTGTCCCTCAAACACTTCCCTGTAAAGTATCAGTGTTGTACATATTATTGTGTATATTTGTGAGACCTGTATTTGTATATACTCTTGTCTGTATGTATATTGTTGCCTTGTAATGCTTCTATGTGTATGTATATAATAGGGAAAGTGCAGTACCTCGGTTATGACAATAGATGGGGTACATTAGTGTACATAGTTTCATATAGGAGGAGCTAACTGGGAATAAGATAGAGGGTTTTCTTGTTTGTAGTTGAGTAGGAGCCCAGGTGCCCATATAGGGCGGATAGTTCGCAACATGAAGTGAGGTGCCCAGCCATCCAGGACCCGGTGGGTCAGAAATATGTTTGAGGCAGCAGGGCAGGGGCAGACATATCATTGGTGCAACCTGTGCGGTCGCACAGGTGCCCAAGATGTAATGGGGCCCAGTTTCACCCCCAGAGCAGGTGAAATTGTGCGTTATGATGAGCCTCAAAGGGCCCTTATACTGTTCTTGCACAGGGGTCCTCTCCTGACTGTGTCTACCAGTGCAGCAGGGTGACATCAGTGGTGGAGAAGAAGCCAGAAAAGGTCACGTCAGTATGGAGACGCGGGTGGCTCATCATGTGGCAGATCATTGCATGGGCTGATGCCCTCAGATCTGGGGGAAAATGAATGAGGGAACCCCCAACCATAGTGAGTTTGAGCAGGGAGGATGCTGCGTTACCGCAAGAGGCGGTACGATCTGGGCACATACTGATGGATGAAGGAAAAAGTGCAGGGAAAGTGGAGGACATTTGCTGTAAGAAACACTATGCTGATGATGTATCTGGAAAGGATGTGCTGCGTAAAGAATAAAGGAAAGTTTTATGTTTTGAGTTGCAACTGGACTGTGTCTCTGTTTTTACACAAGCGACTGAAGGGGATCTTAAGCCTCGGAGAGAAGACCCTGAAGGTGCAGAGAAAAGAGAGACAGGTACACTGGAAATGGGACTTTCTTTGTATGTGATGGGAGGCCAGGGTGCACAAGAGCTATCAGTCCCAGCCATGACTACTGCCCTGGCTCTTCCCCTCACACTAGTACTTGCTTTCCCTGGGCTGCAGCTGTTGTGACTAGAGATGAGCGAACTTGTTCGGAAACGTTCGCCAATCTCAAATTCGGCAACGAACATTGCACATTCGAATTTGTGTTTGGATTCCTAAGCTTTTTTCCTAAAGATGGCCAAAAGTCAGCCAAAGTTCGGTAAATGAGTTCACTGAAGGCTCTTTCAGATGTCAGTGTTTACAGTTTTCCAGTAGCAGCACGGGCCACAAAATGTTCCACACACGTGCACACTGATGACACAATGATGATATTCCGGTGTAATCAGTGTGACCTGTACTGGCGCATGGGAATAGCGGTACTGTTCGTGCTGCTCCTTGGCACATATCATATTCATCAGCCACCGTCTGCGATATAAATAAATTTAAAAAAATGAAAAAATTATGTGGGGTTCCCCTGTATTTTTGATAACCAGCCAGTTAAAACTGACTGCTGTGGGCAGCAACACTCAGCTGTCAGCTTCAGCAAGGCTGGTTATCAAGAATAGAGGGGTCACCACCCCATATTTTTTAAATATTTAAATAAATCATTAAAAAAACTGAATAGGGTCCCACCCATTTTTGACAATCAGTCAAGCTAAAGCAGCCTGCAGGCTCCCCAGAAACGGCACATCTATTAGATGCTCCAATTCGGTTGCTTTGCTTGGCTCTTCCCACTTGCCCTGTGGTGGTGGAAAGTGGGGTTCATATTTGTGAGGTTGATGTCACTTTTGTATTGTCCAGTGAAATCAAGCCCACGGCTCAGTAATAGAGAGGTGGCTATAGTATGCCTGTCCATTTCTAATTCTATAGTTATGTTGTAAATAAACACACACCCATGATAAAGTTCTTTAATTGAAAGTGTGACACAGACTTATTTAATGAATCTAAATTAAACCATACTCACATCATTGCCAGTCTACAGAAGCCAGAGTCTCCTTAACAGAATCAAAACAATGAACAAGGAGAAAAATGTAGCAAGGAAGAGAGTATGTCAAATGCTTTAGTAAAACACTAATTTTACTCAATAATTTTCCTTAAAATCAAATAACATACTATAAATTTAGAGCAAACAGCCTAGTAGCACATACAGACCACTAGGAAATTTGGTGGATGAGGTAATTAAATCACACACATACATATATATATATATATATTTTATATATATATTATATAATATACCAATGTGGTCACAATTGTTGGTACCCCTCGTTTAATGACAGAAAAACACTCAATGGTCACAGAAATAACTTGAATCTGACAAAAGTAAATAAAAAATCTATGAAAATGAACAAATGAAAGTCAGACATTGCTTTTCAACCATGCTTCCACAGAATAAAAAAAAATAGAACTCATGAAATAGGCCTGGACAGAAATGATGGTACCCTTAACTTAATATTTTGCTGCACAACCTTTTGAGGCAATCACAGCAATCAAACGATTCCTGTAACTGTCAATGAGACTTCTACACATCTCGACAGGTATTTTGGCCCAATTCTCAGGAGCAAACTGCTCTAGTTGTCTTGTGTTTCTAGGTTGCTTGTTCCAGATGGCATGTTTCAGCTCTTTCCAAAGATGCTCAGTAGGATTTAGGTCACGGCTCATAGAAGGCCACTTCAGAATAGTCCAATGTTTTCCTCTTAGCCATTCTTGATGTTTTTTAGCTTTGTGTTTGGGTCATTATCCTGTTGCAAGACCCATGAATTGTGTCTGAGACCAAGATTTCTGACACTGGGCAGCACATTTCTCTCTAGAATCCCTTGAAAGTCTTGAGATTTCATTGTACCCTGCACAGATTCTAGACACCCTGTGCCAGATGCAGCAAAGCAGCCCCAGAACAAAACAGAGCCTCCTCCATGTTTTACAGTAGGGATAGTGTTCTTTTCTTGACATGCATCATTTTTCCCCCTGTGAACATAGAGTTGATGTGTCTTGCCAAAAAGTTCCATTTTTGCCTCATCTGTCCATAGGACATTCTCCCAGAAACTTTTGGCTTGTCAACATGTAGTTTGGCAAATTCCAGTCTGTTTATTTATGATTTTTTTTCAACAATGGTGTCCTCCTTAGTCGTATCCCATGAAGTCCAATTTGGCTCAAACAATGATGGATTGTGCGGTCTGACACTGATGTTCCTTGAGCTTGAAGTTCACCTTTAATCTGCTTAGAAGTTTTTCTGGGCTCTTTTATTACTATTCGTATAATCCGTCTCTTTGATTTTCATCAATTTTCCTCCTGCGGCCACATCCAGGGAGCTTGGCTACAGTCCCATGGAGCTTAAATTTCTTAATAATATGTGCAACTGTAGTCACAGGAACATCAAACTGCTTGGAGATGATCTTATAACTTTTACTAACATGTTTGTCTATAATTTTCTTTCTAATTTCCTGAGACAACTCTTTCCTTTGTTTCCTCTGGTCCATGTTGAGTGTGATATACACCATGTCACCAAACAGCACAGTGAGTATCTGTAGCCCTCTATACAGGCCCACTCACTGATTGCAAGATGGTAGACCTGTGATGCTAACTAGTGGACATACCTTGATTTAGCATGTCTCTTTTGTCACATTAGTTTCAGGGATACCATAATTTCTGTCCAGGCCTATTTCATGAGTTTTATATTTTTTAATTCTGTGTAAGCATGGTTGAAAAGCAATGTCTGACTTTCATTTTTCATTTCATAGATTTTTGATTTATTATTACGTTTATCAGATTCAAGTTATTTCTGTGACCATTGTGGGTTTTTCTGTCATAAACTAGGGGCACCAACAATTTTGACCACATGTGTTATATATATATATATATATATATATATATATATATATACTGTACATATACAACAACGTGAGGAAACCTCAAAAATTGCGATGAAACAAGTCCAATACATACCGTATATACTCGTGTATAAGCCGACCCCCTAATTTTGCTACAAAAACTGGGAAAAATTATTGACTCATGTATAAGCCGGGTGTATAAACTGCCCTCCTGCTCTGTGCTGCCCCCCGTCCTCCTCTATGCTTCCCCCGTCCACCGATCTCCCCCCGTCCTGCTCCACGCTTCCCCGTCCACCGATCTCCCCCCGTCCTGCTCCACGCTTCCCCTGTCCACCGATCTCCCCCCATCCTGCTCCATGCTTCCCCCGTCCACCGATCTCCCCCCATCCTGCTCCACGCTTCCTCCATCCACCGATCTCCCCCCGTCCTGCTCCATGCTTCCCCCGTCCACCGATCTCCCCCCCGTCCTGCTCCACGCTTCCCCCGTCCACCGATCTCCCCCCCGTCCTGCTCCACGCTTCCCCCGTCCACCGATCTCCCCCCGTCCTGCTCCATGCTTCCCCGTCCACCGATCCCCCCCCGTCCTGCTCCACGCTTCCCCCGTCCACCCATCTCCCCCGTCCAGCTCCATGCTTCCCCCGTCCTCCGTTCTCCCCCGTCCAGCTCCATGCTTCCCCCGTCCACCGTTCTCCCCCCCGTCCTGTTCCGTGCTCCTTGTCCTCTCCTCCATCATACTCACCCCTCCCCGTGCCATCGCTGAGCGTCCCTGCAATCCTGCGTTCTCCCCGTCTTCCTGCAGCTCTTCATCACTGAGCGGTGATGTAATACCGCTCATTAAGGCCATGAATATGGAGGCGACGCCCATGGGAGTGGCGTCGTGTCCATATTACATGACCTTAATGAGCGGGTATTACGTCACCGCTCAGTGCTGAAAAGCTGCAGGAAGACGGGGAGAACGCAGGATTGCAGGGACGCTCAGCGATGGCACGGGGAGGGGTGAGTATGATCCCAGCCACCGGGTTCCTGCCGCGGCATCCCCTCCCCCGCTGGTTTCTGCCCTATGACTCGTGTATAAGCCGAGGGGGCATTTTCAGCACGAAAAAAGGTGCTGAAAATCTCGGCTTATACACGAGTATATACGGTAATATCCAAAAGTTTATTATACAATTTTTAAACAGTAAGTAAAAAACATACAGGACAGAGTGTACAAGCACGGAGGAAGAAATGGAGTGCAACACATGCACAAGATCGGATAAATATGAAAAAAGAGGGGTCGGCGGAAGGAACAGTCCCAGTAATAATACCTATAGAATTACAATGATCAAAGCACTAAGTAATAAAGCACCTAATTGTACAAAAAGGTCCTTCTTCCTGCAGCTCCACGGCACAGCTATGGGGGCTGCTTTTGCGCCTGCCTACGCTAACTTGTTCCTGGGGCTGTGGGAGAGGGACCTCTTCCTGTCAGATCAACAGGAGTCTATGGAGCGCGTCCTGCTTTGGACGCGCTACATAGACGATATCCTCTTGATCTGGCAGGACACTCCTATTTCCCTTAATGATTTCTTTTTACGTTTGAATGGTAAAGATCAAAATATTCATTTGACCTTTAAATTTGACGCTGATCGGATTGATTTCCTTGATGTTATGCTGAGAAGGGACCCCTCTGGGGTGATACAGACGGACATTTACAGGAAACCAACATCTACTAATATGTTACTCCATGCGTCTTCTTCCCACCCTAGACATATGGTTAGAGCGGTGGCTACTGGTCAATTCTTTCGGATTCGACGGATATGTTCGTCAGATTCTGACTTCGAGAGACAGGCTACTGATCTGGCTGCCCGGTTGCGTTTACATGGCTATAGCAATCGGGTTATTAAAAAAGCATATCATAGGGCCAAATACAATACTCGCAATAATTTATTATATAAACATGATACCACTGCCACCATGAACCATCAGCCAATTAGATTTGTCACTACGTTTCAATCCCAAAGCCATCGTTTAAGAGCTATTTTGACAAAAAATTGGCCTATATTGATGACGGACCCTACTTTGGCCAAACTATTGCCGGCTAGACCCATGATTGCTTACCGTAGGAGCCGCAACCTCCGCGACTGCCTGGTCCGTAGCCACCATGACCCTGCCCCTCAATCCATCTTTTCTATCCCCCGTACTACTAAAGGGGGTTGTGTTCCTTGCGGCCGTTGTGTGGCGTGCGTCAATGTTGATCGAACCAATACATTTACAAATTCTTCCGCCACACGTCAGTATAAAATACGCAAAGCCATTTCCTGTACGACTAGAAATGTGATATACTATGCTACATGTCCATGCTCCCTGATTTATATTGGCCTTACCACGCGCCAACTTAAGGTTAGAATCAGGGAGCATGTACTGGGCATTCAATCGGCGGCCACTCAGGAAGACATATCGGCGCTAAAAACTCTTCCACGCCACTTTAAACTTTTTCACAATTGTGATGGTAGTGGTTTGAGGGTTAGGGGTATCGATGTACTCGACTTAGGCATTCGTGGCGGTAACAACTCCCAACGATTAGCCCAACTTGAGACGCGGTGAATATGGATGTTAGACACTGTCCACCCTAAAGGCCTTAATGAAAGTTGAGTTACGCCTCATTTTTGTGATCATCAGCTTCTCGTGCGCTTTGTGCTTCTATGTGCTCTCTTTCGGTTGATATGTTGTTTTTAAATGCTTTTATTCTTTTTTATAGATGTTAGTTGTGTGTCCTCACTTAATAAATTTACATCCCTCGGGAAGAACAGATGAAGATTCCTATCCTACTACAGCATAATTCTTCCATCCGTGTTGCTCTTGATTGATGATATTGGTGTTATATGTGATATTGTGTTACTCTGTTATTCTATGTACTATATATTTACACCTTCGTTATTGTCCATAATAATAGCATGATCATCCGTCATTATCGCATATGCAATTTGATGTTGTTGATGTAAGAAATGACATTACCTTGTCTGGTACTCAGACATATGACTGTATAAATGTATACATATGTAGATAGAGAGATAAAGATTATGCCTGCGGGCGTTGTTATTATGCCTCCTGTTATATGATTGTTACGCATTCTCAGTTTATTTGCTATTGGACTTGCACCTTTTTGCACCATTTAGCATCTATCTTTGCACACGGTTTGTGATATGTACCCATTACTCACTTTTTAGCCGAACCGGAATGTGTCACTGCCGCTGTCCTGTACGCATGCGCGCCCCATACTCTACCGCTCCGTTGTTTTCGGCATCTTCCGGCTTGGATGGTTGCTCTCGCAACCGTCGGAGCTTGATGCCGAGACAACGTTGCGTGGAGAGTCACTGGGGCTGCGGATGCATCACTTCCGGTCCGCGCTCTGCCACTTCCGGTCTGGCGCTATTTAAAGCGCTTCTGTTTCCCCTGCTATGTGCCCCCGAAGAAGGAGTCATCTCCGAAACGCGCGTCGGGCCTGGGTGCCGGCCGCTGGTTCAGTCCCTTCTCTCTCCACATCTGCAGGTATTATGGCTGTTGTACATGTTTATGCGCACATTGCATTATAGGCTTGGTATATACACTCCTCATCATGTGGGTCCTGTGTACCTATATGGTGGACCATTGTGTCTCATTTTCTCATGCTGAATGCAGCTTTCAATAGGCTTATCTTATGCCTCTTATACCAGGGTTCCCGTTATCATGTGTGATATTGACCATTGAGTCTCACCTCTATATGTAGTGCTATACTCTCTTTGCCATAATACCATAGCACCGTTCTTATTAGATTGTTCATTCAGTCTCCATACTGACTGATTGATGATATGTGATTTATGTTCATTACAGGTCACATGGATTATTGTTATACTTCATTGTAGATTTAATTGGACACCATTTGTCATCTGTTTATTCTTACCCATATTACCGTTTTTCAGATGCATAGATCCATTGTATTCTTAGTCTGTGTGCCTTTTTGTACAATTAGGTGCTTTATTACTTAGTGCTTTGATCATTGTAATTCTATAGGTATTATTACTGGGACTGTTCCTTCCGCCGACCCCTCTTTTTTCATATTTATCCGATCTTGTGCATGTGTTGCACTCCATTTCTTCCTCCGTTCTTGTACACTCTGTCCTGTATGTTTTTTACTTACTGTTTAAAAATTGTATAATAAACTTTTGGATATTATGTATTGGACTTGTTTCATCGCAATTTTTGAGGTTTCCTCACGTTGTTGTAGTATATGTGCGATTGTCCTATGGGTTCATGACAGTTCTTCAGCAGACACTATTAGGTATTATATTTAAGTAATGTAATGATGTATACCTTTATGCTGATTCTGCTATTTAGCAGCTGCATTTACTGTACATATACAGTATATTTATATATATGTATATATATCTCAAAAAGGTTTGTATAGACAAATAGTGATTCAAAATAAGGTAAACTTATATATTAATTTACATACTAGTTTGCTGTGTGAATACAAGTAAACATTAGGCAGTAAACAATAAGTTCATATGGAGGAATGTATCCAGTATGCAGACAGGAGGGAAACAAAAATAGCAATGAGTAGCTCACCCACCAAGGACACAACACGTGTTTCAACACAGCTTACTAACCTCAGTGCTTGATGTCACCTGAAAATATAAAGGTGAAATTAACCATCCAACTATCACCCCACTTGCTACTTTACCAGGGCAAGTGGGAAAAGCGAGGCTAAGTGCCAGATTTGGTGCATCTTATGAATGCGCCTTTTCTGGAATGGCTGAGTTTTGATATTTTTAGTCTGGGAAGAGCCAATATCCATGGCACCTTCCTAGGCTGTTAATATCAGCCCGCAGCTGTCTGCTTTGACATTGCTGGTTATTAAATATAGTGGGATGCTACACCATTTTTTTGGGGGAACCCCAATTTATGAATATTGTCTCTTTCCCAGAATATTAACATCAGCCCTCGCCATTGGATTTCCCACTGCTGATTATGCAAATTACGGGGGACCCTCACACAGTTTTTTTCAATTACTTTTTACATTTTCAACAAGAATAGTAAGGTCACTAGGGTTCATAACAGCTGTTTCTCTTGCTATGCAAGTGCCAGTGCTGGACTGATGCACGTCCGCGAGTCCGGCATTCGGCACTCCAGCATTCATCAGTCCAGCACTGGAGTTACCATGAGACCCAGTGGTGTGAACTCAGGTAACCAAGTTACCAGAGTTCAAGCCACCATGTATCCCGACAGCTACGGAGTTTAGAAATCTCATATGAAACTTTGAGGCACATTTTAAGTCTACTGAAGTTTCCAGCTGCTGGAACAACTGAAGGCTGTAAACTAAGGTTGGCTTGGGTGTCTATTTTACTGTACTTGTTAATAAATTAAAAAAAGAACTGAAAAAACAGAGTGGGGTCCCTTGTAATTTTCCTAAACAGCTGATGAAAAGCCGACAGCTTGGGGCTGATATTAATATTCTGGGAAAGAGGCTGGTTATCAAGAATAGAGGGGTCCTCACAATGTTTTTTTTAATTATTTAAATAAATATTTTAAAAAACGGCATGATAACCAAAATTGCTAAAGCAGACAGCTGGGGGCTGGTATTCTCAGGCTGGAAACGGGCCATGGATATTGAACCCCCTGACCTAAAAATTGCAGCCTCCCAGAAAAGACACATGTATTAGATGCTCCAATTCAGGCACTTTGGCCAGCTCTTCCCGCTTGCCCTGTAGTGGGTTCATATTTGTACAATTGATGTAACCTTTGTATTGTCTGGTGACATCAAGGCCACGGCTTAGTAATGGAGAGGTGTCTCTAATACACCTCTCCATTACTACTCCTATGTTTGTATTGTAAATAAAGACACAGCAAGAACAAAGTCTTTTATTTGAAATAAAAGCAAAACACACTTTTCCTTTTTTAATTTAAAAATAACAATCACAGTTATACTCACCTAACACCCATTCCATTAAATCCCTCGTTCTCCTGTAATAAAACAAAAATAAGAAACAACAATATCCCTCCCCTGTCCATCGTTTTGCCCCACGTCATAGTCCATGTCTGAGGATTACTAGTTTTCAACCTGGACCGTGCAAACATTCGACTGTCCAGGCTGAGAACCACTGAGAATAGGTCTCACGGTGCAGAGGTAAGTTCACCGAGAGAATTTCATTGCGGTGAATTTGAACTGCGATGAACTTGCCACTGCACAGTGAGACTTTTTCTCACTGTGCCAGCAGTGATCTCACTGGAGGGAGGTCACCGCAGTTCATTGGCCCGGCTTGAAACGCAGCGCCAGTGACCTACGGTAACCTCGATAAGGTCACCGCTAATCACTGATGCTGCAGTCGCAGCAGCTTATACATCAGTGATTCTCAGCCTGGATGGTCGCATCTTGGCACCCTCCAGGTTGAAGACTAGTAATCCCCAGACATGAATTACGACATGGGACAGAGCGACGGACTGGTGAGGGTTACTATTGTTTTGTATTATTGTTTTTGTGTCTTTATTTACAAAATAACTATAGGATCACTGGTCAACAGCATTTTTGGTGCCAAAGATATTTCAACGAATTTAGGGTAACTTTGGGGTGCTGATTCTGAATATGTCATCAGTTTTGCTAGATTGGCTCTAGTTCTTGATATTTTCTGTAAAATGTGTAAAAAAATGACGTAATTTGCTACACGCACATTAACTTTATTGATATTGTCATGAATACTATAAATTAAACAAAGTAAATGTTGATTATAGTTTATTTTAACTAGTTTTAGAAAGTAATCTTCAAAAATGAACAAGACATGAAAGATAGGAGACATTTAATCTCTGGAAAAGCGCTTTTTATATGATTTTCTTCTATGTGAGCTTTTCGGGCAGTCACGCTGTAGATTCCAGCAGTAATCAGCCATCATATGTCTGTCCCATCTGCCTTGGTACCTTTCCTCCATCACCATAATATCCTGATGAAATCTCTCCCCTTGTTCTTCGCTAAAATCTCCAAGATTTTCTGGAAATCTGTCCAAGTGACTGTGAAGATAATGCAATTTAATGCTCATGTGTACACCCAGATTTCTAAATCTCAATAGCATGTTTTGTACCAGTTCTTCATAATTGTCTGCCTTTTTATTTCCCAAGAAGTTCTTCACTACCAACACAAAACTACACCATGCAGCAGCTTCCATGTCATTCATTTCCTTAGGAAAATTTGAATCTTTAATGAGTTTCCGAATTTGAGGACCATCAAAGATTCCTGCCTTCAGTTTTTCGCTACTAAGACCAGGGAAAGATCTGCAGATGTACATGAAGCAATTACCATCTTTGTCTAATGCCTTGACGAACTGCTTCATTAATCCTAACTTTATGTGAAGTGGTGGTAGAATGATTTTTTCCTTGTCCACCAAAGGTTCGTTCACTATGTTTGATGCTCCTACTGTCAAGGTGTCCCTTGGAGGCCAATTCACTTTCTCCCAGTGCTGATGTTTTGCTCTACTATCCCACATGCAGATGAAGCAAGGATACTTTGTGTATCCACTTTGCTGTCCAAGTAAAAAGTTGACCATTTTTAAATCAACACATATCAGCCACGAATGTTCATGGTAGCACAGTTTCTCCAAGACCATTTTGACATTTTTGTATTGTTCTGCAAGTTTAGTTGAGTGAGCTACTGGAAGAGATGCACACTGATTGCCATTGTTCAACAAAACACATTTCAAACTCCTTTTAGAACTATCTATGAAAAGCCTCCAGTCTTCAGGACGATATACTTGTAAACCCATTTGCAGCATCAGGCCAGGAATATCCTTACAATATACAAGTAGGTCATCTTCACAGAAAAATTTAAGAAGTGCTTCTTCTCTGGTCCTGTAAGATGTAATTTTGTTCCAGGCGTCAGACAATTTTTCGCACTTAGCCTGGAAGCTAAAAGTTCGGATGCACTTTTTGAGAGGTTGAGGTCTCTTATTAGATCGTTGAGCTCTCCTTGGGTAAATTGCGTAGGTGTTCTGAAACTTCCTTCATATTCTGGTTCACTTCCAGAACTAATGCTTAGCTCCATACCCTGCATTTCATCATCATCAGGTGGGGGAAGGTCAGGTAACATGGTAAACACAGGTACAGGCACATCTTCACAATGAGGGACAGGCCTTCTTGCAGATTCCATGTTAGGATACTCCCATTTTCGTTTCTTATGCTTATTGAATCCTTGCACTTGCACTGCACAGAAATAACAGTCATCATGATGATTTTTGCTCTCTCCACACCATTGGAACACCAAATTTGAAGCTTTTTCTTTGTCCTTTGCTCCATTTTCGTAATAATTCGATACATGCTTTGCACACTATGTGTGGTGCCCAAAACTTGTCTTGGTCCCCAAGCATAACCCCAAAATAGGCCAAATACACTTTTTTTACGAAGTCTGTTATGTTTCTTCTATGTTTTGGCAGTGTATATTCACCACAAATGTAACAGAATGAGTCTGAATCGTTAAGGCAACTTCTTCTTGATGAGTTCATGCTTTTCATTGGAAAACATACAACAACATAAAGTTAGTGCAAAAATCAAGCTATGAACAAACTTCTAGAACACTAATTAACACAAAACTATATTGAGAACTGCTCAGTTCAAGTACTAATCTAAAGAAATTAATGAGATGACGCGTCGCATTTACCAACACGTGCTATAAATAAGATACGAAAAATCTCAAAAACTAGAGCTAATCTGGCAAAACTGATTGCATATTCAGAATCAGCACCCCAATAATACCCCAAATTCATTAAAATATCTTTGGCACCAGAAAAAAAATATTTTTTTGTTGACCTGTGAGGTGTCTTAAAGATGCCTCACCATTACTAACCAATGGGCTTGATGTCACCAGACAATACAAAGATGACATCAACCCCACAAATATGAACCCCACTTTTTTTTAGGCCAGGAGGCAATATTCATGACCCCTTAATAGCCTGAGAACACCAGGATCCAGCTGTCTGCTTTAGCAAAGCTGGTTGACAAAAACAGGGGGACCCCACACTGTTTTTTTTTAATTATTTTTTTTATTAGAGAAACAGCATGAGGACCTCTCTATTCTTGATAACCTGCCTTGCTAACACTGACAGCTGAGGGTTGCAGCCCCAAGCTGTCAGTTTTGCCTGGCTGGTTATCAAAAACACAAGGAAACTCAAGCCTTGAATGGTTCGCTCAAATCTAGTTGTGACATGTGTCCCCAGCGCACAATCAGCGCTCATGTCACTGTCCATACCTTTGGACAAATTGAACATGAAGAGGAAGTATGGGAGCATCTGACCTCTGACTTTCTCTTCATGTTTGATTTGTTTGAAGGCTGGGATAGTGATGCCAAAGCTGATTTGGTCGCTGGGATCACATGTCACACCAACCGCACAAGAGCCCCAAGGAAGGGCAAGTGCCGACTCCGCGGTAACGGTGCCATTATAGAAGGTGAGTATAGGTTTTTATTTTATTGGGGATATGAGAAGGAGTTGTCCTAGTAGTGGACAACCCCTTTAAACTTCATACATTGAAGGGTTCCATAGTTTCATCAGCTTAAACTTACTGTACGTGAGATAAAAGAAATTAGCACAATTTACTGACTGACAAAGTAATATATGACCTTAATGACCTGTGATATACATTTTCATCACAGTTTGTGTTCAAAGTGTATGGAGTGAATTCAGACTTTTGGGCAGAAGTTGGCTGTGTTTGACAGCCCGCTACTTCCTGAAAGGGCTTTTGAAGATGGCCGTATAATCCGGAAAAGTGCTATCGATTGTTTTGATTGATCGCACTCTTCCCAATATTATTCATTGAGGCTGTGCATATGTCCGACTTTTCCATTGGATCTAGTGCTAGTGGTCTGAGAAAAAAAATCAAAGCATGCACGATTTGCCTCCAAAAATCCGATCGCATTCAAGTCTTGATGTCACTGATGCTGTGCGGAGTCCCTGGCTAACCTGAACTGATTACCATGGGAAACATTCAATTAAGCTTCCCAGCTAATCACTTCCTCTTCTGTCAGACAGGAGAGGAACTCATCCATTCGGGGGTTTACAGTGACGCTGGAGCATTAGCTCCAGTCCACGCAGTAAACATGCTAACCCTTTATGAAGGATTACAGCATTGGACCTGACTGAGCGCCGGATAGGTAAGAATAATGTTGTTTTATTAATTTTTTTTATTACAGGAGAACAAGGGAATCGAAGGAATACCAGTACAATAAAAGATGGTCAAAAACTGTGTGTTTATTTCATTAAAATGATTTTTCATTAATGTGTGCGTGTTTTTTTTTTTAATTTCATACAATAGGATTAATAATTGATAGTTGTCTAATTAACAACTCTCAATTATTAACCTGGCTTAAAGTCACCTTCCAATAGCAAGGTGGCCTTAACCCATTATTAACCCATTAGCCACCGCTACAGGGCAATGGGAATAGACAGGCTAAGTGCCAGAAAGGGCCCATCTAGATTTGCCTTTTCTGGGGTGGCTGGGGGCAGATGTTAGTAGCCAGGGGGGCACAAAATAAATGCACCCTCCCTAGGCTATTATTATATGCCCCCATTCACTGGCTTTGCCTGTCTGGTGGAGAAAATACAGCGGGAGACCACGCATTTTTTTCAACGAATTTACATATTTAATTAACCCCTACATGTATGAAATTTTGCACACATACACTCATCTAATTGTTAGTGAAAACCATATATCAAACTACATTAAATGACATGGTTAACTGAATGTAAACCATGTGTCATTTCATGTCGGGTTCTGTAATTTTACAAAAGCCGGCAATTGAATTAGCGGCTATTATACTATGTAGAAGTGTATGAACTATAATTATATATATATATATATATATATATATATATGTCACAATGACATGTATATATATATATAATATATATATATATATATATATATATGTATTCTATGTGTATTGTAAGCTTTTCAGGGGATATAGCTCTGAGATCGCCGTCTGGGTAGACGGAGTGGCACGGAAACAGTTCATTCACAGACAGCAGTTCTGGTAAAAACTGGCCGCAACCAGTTTTATTAAAGTCCACAGCAAACAGAACATAATCAAAACCAAATCATAAACATAAGCCCTGGGCTTGTCCAGCCACTTACTACACTTAGATAGATTTCCCTCTCTATCTGGGTCCAGACTCTAACAGCCTGTCCCCAAAACAACACATATGTTCAGTAGTTACCAGCATGGAGGTTCGCAGAGGCTCCTCTTTGTGTCTAAAGGCATATCCAACGTCCAGACTTGAGAGAGCTCCCCTCCTATTCAGCAGCTATCCGCATGGATTCTCACAGAGACTACTCCTGTGTCCGGGGTACATCGAGCACCCAGACTGAGACAGCTCATACTCCTGGAGACTCCTTCTTGTGCCTGGACTCCTTGTCCAGACTAAGCGAGCTCTCTGTCTGTGTTCGCTGACACCTACTTCTGGTCTCCTAATTAACAGCTGAGTGGTTTCAGGCCTGAGCTGCAAGTGTGTACTGAATGTAAGGTGTAGTGACCTTTCTCTACCACTAGGTTTACAAAGCCATACATTTCCCTTATACCAGTCAGCAAAGTATCTAGGTGAAATGTACACCCCATTCAACACACATACTCTCACTGTCTCACATATCCCCCCCCTCTTCTCCAGACCGGAGGGCTGGTCATCCAGACCGGAGGGCTGGTCAACAATCCAAAAGAGACAGTGAACTCTGGACCAGTCATGGCCCTCATCAGCTTCATCTTCACTACTGTCATCTGTATCTTCACCTGAGCCATAGCCAACATCAGCTTTCTCTTCATCTGAAGCATCCGCACTACCCTGTACCCTCCCAGGCCTATGCTCTCTGCGGGCCTCGGTATCCTGCACGGTTTCATCTTGACCTTAGGGCCGGGCTCAGTTTCGATATAGTGCCTGGCCAGAGAAGTACGACCCGGCACATCAGAACACTTCTGCTGACTCTTCCTCAGAAACTCACGTACCTCCTGTCCTTGGTGCACTGACCATGTGTCACCAACTATCACAGAAGGTATAGGGGGTTTTTCACTTTTCTCTAGTTCCCCTTGAACCCTCTTTAGCACATCTATTTTCTTGAATATCGGTTGACTCATAAAGTCTATTTCACAGACCTTAAGCTCCTCTGCCATGGTCTCTGACCATTTTAAGCTACTCTGTTCAAATGATTGGGACTGTAGAAGGAGCAGATCATTTTTCTTTTGCAGTACACATAATTCATCCGCTAAGTCTCCAGCTGAATTGTAATGTTCTACTGTGACAACAGCATTCTTATATAGAGCCTTAGACTTATTGAGCAGCATTTGCTCTTGCAACGAAGAGATTCCCTGTATCCTTCCTTTTACTTCATTGACCTTCTCACGAAGATGCTCATGGCTTTCATCACACTCCTTCATCACAGTTTGGAGTTTTTTCTGAGAAGTCATCAATTCATCTGGTACCTGTTGGACGTCTTTTATGTCTTCGGCCCCTTCTTCAGGCTCTTCTGGTAGAACATGCTCAGAAGCCCTACCGTCAGTCTTACATTCTACCTCTTCAGTCACATCATTATGGTCTCCAATATCTCCATTTATTCCGGCTTTCAAGTTCTCCTTGATAGCTGCATCTGTATACTCAGAACCCGCTGGATTCTTCTCTTCCACCACGTTCTGCATCCCATCTGACCTCCCGTGTGTCTGCAGCGGCAACGGAGTGACACACCGCTTTTCCCATTTGTTGGGACGTGGCTCCGATGTAGACTCCATGAAAGTGCGCTTGAGCTCACCAATGCCAGCCTGATGTCTCAAAATCTCATCTTGTGATTTATCCAGATCCTTGGTGTCACTCGGGAACACTGCTGGGGCTCCGGGTGCCGAACTTCCAGCCTGAGCTTCACGAGTTGCAGCTACTGATCCGGACCGTAACCCGTCCACGCCTCTGTCTTCGGCAGAAACAGATTCCTGGACAGAGTCAGTCCCCATATCTTCAGTCTTGTTCCTCACAGCTTCACTTGAGACCTCAGCTTCTGATGAGGCATCTGGCTTGGTGACCACCACTTCCATGGCTTTTTCCACCTCTGCAGCATTACCTTCAGAGTCCTGGGCATGATGCAGCTCCATACCATACATTGATAACTTCTCATCTTCAACAGCATCCACTTGTGCTGTGTTCAGTTTCAGAGTCCTGCCTTTAAAGCTCAGCTCTCCTCCTTTCACCTTAGTCTTCGCCAGGGAATTGGCCAACTGTAAAACATCTTCAGATGCCATCTTCTGTCCAGCTGTAAGGTCAGCATCAGCATTCCTCTCAGGACTCTCAACCTCCTCTGCTACCATGCCTTCCTCATTTGCACTGGTTGCTTGTCAACAGATGATTCACTATCACTACCACTATCCCTGTCTGACCCCTTTTTCTCAGCCACATCCGGCTCACTTTCAGGGTTATACAATTCATTCTCATTCTCATCCTGCTCACTTTCAGGGGTATACAATTCATTCTCATTCACATCCTGATCTGGAACCTTAGTTAACATGTCATCCACAACATTAACTTCACCATCTGGTCCCTCAAGTATGTGACTATGTGACAACCCCAGCACTATACTTCTATATAGCTCAGGTACTAGGAGCTGGCTCACGACCTCTCCCTGGACTTCAGTGTCCCTATACAACAGGTTAGTGTTTATGGCAACATGAGGAAACCTCTCCTCAGAGCCAGGCTCTTGGGAAACCTCATTTAGAACAATTATATTTTCCTGTGCCGTTTTAAGAGTGGGGTCTCGCCATTGTTCACTCTCAAAATTGTCACAGGACACAGGTAAGTCAGGGACACTCGGTTCCCGAGAACCACCATCCTCGTCTCCCACCATCACCTGCAAATGAATTTCATCTCTATCACAGTCATCATCACTATCAATATCATTATCATGATTATGATCAGTATCATCATCACCATCATGATCATCATCATTATCATTATCAGCATCAGCATCATTATCATGGTCATCATCATTATCATGATCATCATCATCATTATCATTATCATCATCATCATCATCATTATCACATAAGTTTAACGGCCCACTAGCATTGTGTTCTGCCCCTCGGGACTGCGCACCCTCAGTAGGAGATTCATCACACTGTCCATCAGAAACACTTTTCCCCCAGAGATCCTTAGATCAGGGAAAGTCATTACCCAATATGACGGGGTGCACCAGGTTCTTCACTACCCCCACTTCACATGAAACCTCCCCGCGTTTGGGGATCAAGTCCACGACAGTCTCTGGGTAGACTTTGGTGTCTCCATGGACACACACCACACTCAGGTGTTTATCAGGGATGAAGTCCCTATCAATCAGGCTGTCACACACGGAAGTCACTGGACTCTCCGAGTCCAAGAGGGCCTGTGCTGGGCAGTCATTTACAACCACCGGGGACACCTGTGGTCCAGTCTCTTCGGCTGAGGTGGACACACACACAGGTTCTGCGCAGGGAGAGAGGGATCTGCCAACATCACAATCCATAGGCTCCCCCTCTATTGGACAGTTGGCTGCAATTTCACGACATCTCCAACACTGTCCATCACACTTTCCCACCCATATGTCCCCTCGGGCCTGAACCCGCTTATCAGCACACCCCATGTCCCCAACAGCTGGAACGCTCTTACCGGGAGAGTTCGGCGTCCAGGAACTCTGAAGTGACGACCTCTCAGACGGCTGGTCACGGAGGCAGCCTTTGGTAGCGGAGGCCCTCTCCCTCAGGCTGACCAGACGAGTGGCGTCCTGGTGGTCTCGTTGTCCGACCTCCGGCTGTACCTCAGGAGGACGTGCGCGGGTGTAGCGGTCCACTATCACCCCCTTTCCCCCATGAGCAGGGTTGCCGACGGCAGACTCCCAACTGCATCTCCAGTCATGGACTCCTCTGGCACGGACTGCCACCGTAACACCCAGCCGGGCAAGAATCTCCGCTTTCAGCTTGGCATAGTCTTGGCTGTCCTGCTCGCTCAGGTCAGCATAGGCCCTTTGGGGTTCTCCAGTCAGATAGGGTGCGACCATCATGGCCCATTCAGATAGTGGCAGATTCTCCTTCTCTGCCAGTCCCTCAAACATAGTGAGATATGCCTCCACATCGTCACGAGGCGTCATCTTTTTCAGGGTCCGTCTTACCGCCTTCTTTACAGCGGACAATGCAGGTGACTTTGCCACATTACTTCGGGACGCGGCACCGAAATCCTTTTTTTGTGCTGCCATCTGCTCAACAAATAACCGGTTATTCTCCTGCTGCTGCAGGAATTGCTGCTGGGCCTGCTGCATGCGCTGCTGGTGCTGCAGACGCTGCCGCTCCATGCTCTGCTGCATGCTTCGCTGGGCCTGGACCAGGTACTCAATGAGCTCCTCCATACTGCCGACTTATCTGTCTCAACCACGGTAGTCTTATGTTGCACATTAACTTGCGCCATTTGTTCAAACAGCGCCTCCATCCTGTCATCCATGCTGTCAGACTTCTCTGTCTTAACAACGGCAGTCTTCACTCAAGACATACACACTCCACAGTCTTTTCCACAACAATTTCAGCTTTGCTGTGCAGACACTTTTTTTTTTTCTTTGCAAAGTCTATTAGGGCTACTGTCTCTTTAAGACTGCTCCAACAGACGTTTCTCTTTGCTGACACACTTTTTTTTTTTTTTTTTTTCTTTTCTGCTGCTGCTTCAACAGACTTCACCTTTATTGCTGTCTCTCGCCACTGTGCTGCCCGCATTCTCCACCAATTGTAATCTTTTCAGGGGATATAGCTCTGGGATCGCCGTCCGGGTAGACGGAGTGGCACGGAAACAGTTCATTCACAGACAGCAGTTCTGGTAAAAACTGGCCGCAACCAGTTTTATTAAAGTCCACAGCAAACAGAACATAATCAAAACCAAATCATAAACATAAGCCCTGGGCTTGTCCAGCCACTTACTACACTTAGATAGATTTCCCTCTCTATCCGGGTCCAGACTCTAACAGCCTGTCCCCAAAACAACACATATGTTCAGTAGTTACCAGCATGGAGGTTCGCAGAGGCTCCTCTTTGTGTCTAAAGGCATATCCAACGTCCAGACTTGAGAGAGCTCCCCTCCTATTCAGCAGCTATCCGCATGGATTCTCACAGAGACTACTCCTGTGTCCGGGGTACATCGAGCACCCAGACTGAGACAGCTCATACTCCTGGAGACTCCTTCTTGTGCCTGGACTCCTTGTCCAGACTAAGCGAGCTCTCTGTCTGTGTTCGCTGACACCTACTTCTGGTCTCCTAATTAACAGCTGAGTGGTTTCAGGCCTGAGCTGCAAGTGTGTACTGAATGTAAGGTGTAGTGACCTTTCTCTACCACTAGGTTTACAAAGCCATACATTTCCCTTATACCAGTCAGCAAAGTATCTAGGTGAAATGTACACCCCATTCAACACACATACTCTCACTGTCTCACAGTATATATCTATTCTTTCTTTTGTGATTTAAAAACTATCATTTGGATCCATTATATGTCGGTTTTGCTAGCCACCGACAAAATCTTGCCAGACGGATGTCAAACGGATGTCAAACGTACGCTCAGATGCGAGAAAATCGCATCCTCGCATTCAAATCGGATGACAGACGGATCAGTGTTCAGTAAACATTTGTGCGATTATTGGCCGTCTTAAACGGTCAGATTTATTAGACGGTGTGTGTGACTCCAGCCTTAGAAAGTTATAAGGGTTAAAAAATAAACAGCAATTTCTCATTTTTACGACACCATTTTTTTTTATACAAGAAAAAAAGGTAGCACACTGTAGCGCTATAGCTTGCAAACACGAAATATGAAAAATATGAAAAATGAATTGCATCATTACCTTAGAAATATGAAAAATTGAGAAGTCTTAGCGCATAAGATGGCCAAATTATGCGAGCCTGATAGCCACGTCAAGGCTCCTATCGTATATCAGGTCCTAACTAATGCCTATCCTCGCTTTAGAAAAGTCTGTCTGCATGGGAACATATGAGTCCTCTCTTCAGACTAAAATCTACATCTCTGTGGAGGGGTGATGAACCTGTTGTAATTAAAAAGCCTGTGACCACCAGGTGGAGTGCTCAGGTAGAAGGTAAATGAATACATATCAAAAAACTGACCGGCACATCCAAACATAGATTCAGTGTCAACAGGTGCTAAATAGTGTTGAGCGATACGATAATGCAAATATCGGCTATCGGCCGATATTAGCTCTATCGGCCTTTCGATAATTCGTTTCGATATTTTCGTCATATCGAATACCGGAATCGGATTTGTCACTGTCACTGTCTGTGTCCGTCGGTCGGGTCTGTCACTGTCAGTGTCCGTCGGTCGGGTCTGTCAGGAGTCAGCGGCACTTACCTGGCAGAAGATCTCCGGCGGTCACGGCCTGGACTGCTTCATGGCCGCCATCCTCTTCTCCCCGGCGGTCACATGCAGTTTCTCGCGATAACTGCAGTGACTGCTGGGTAATCCCGGCCGTAAAGCAGTCAGTCCGATGACGTCACCGCCGGGGAAGCAGGTAATCAGCTGTGCTGCGCCGGGATGACAGGCTCTGCCTGTCATTGCGATGTAGCAGAGCTGGATCGTCGTGGGACTGTCGTTATGGACTGCGTCGGACAGGTGGTATACTGTTGTTTTTTTTTTTTTCTTTTTTTACAGGAGATCGATGGCGTCGCAGGAATGAGAGAGTAATAAAAGAAATGAAAACTGTGTTGTCTCTTTTATTTCATTAAAAGACTTTTTTCTTGCTTTGTCTTTTTTTTATGCATTTAATAACTTTGGGATTAATAATGGATCGGTGTCTTATTGACGCCTCTCCATTATTAACCGGGCTTATTGTCACCGTGCAATCAACGGTGACATTAACCCCTTATTACCCCGCTTGCCACCGCTACAGGGCAAGTGGGAAGAGCCGGGAAAGTGCCACAATTGGCACATCTTTTGATGCGCCAAATGTGGGGCTGCTGTAGCCTGGTATTATCAGGCTGTTGAGGGCCAAAATCCATGGGCCTTGACAGTCTTTTAATACCAGGCCGCAGCAGTCTGCATTTTACTTGGCTGGTTAACAAAAATAGGGGGACCCCTACGCCGTTTTTTTTTCGAGGGGATCCCCTATTTTTGTTAACCAGCCAAGCTAAGCAGACTGCTGTGGCCTGGTATTATCAGGCTTGCAAGGTCCATGGATATTGGATCCTTACCAGCCTGAAAAACCAGGCCTCAGCGGTCTGCTTCATCTGGCTGGTTAACAAAAATAGGGGGGACTCCACGCCAATTTTTTTCGAGGGGATCCCTATTTTTGTTAATCAGCCAAGATATGCAGACTGCTGTGGCCTGGTATTATCAGGCTGGCAAGGTCCATGGATCTTGGCTCCTTAACAGCCTGAAAATCCAGGCCTCAGCGGTCTGCTTCATCTGGCTGGTTAACAAAAATAGGGGGGACCCCACGCCAATTTTTTTCGAGGGGATCCCCTATTTTTGTTAACCAGTTCCCTCTGACGTCACTGATTGTGTCCCTGGCTGACCTGAAGTGAAAGTGGAAAGCAATCAATTAAGCTTTCCACTTCCTCTCCTGTCAGCCAGGAGAGGAACTCATTCATTTGGGGGTTTACTGTGAGGCTGCAGCATTAGCTGCGGTCCCTGCAGTAAACATTAACCTTTTCTGAAGGATTACACCGTGGGACCTGACTGTACATCGGATTGGTAAGAATAATTTTGCTTTATTATTTTATTTTTATTACAGGAAATGGTTTTAGCAGGAAAATAAAATATGGTCAAAAACTGTGTGATTATTTCATTAAACTTCTTTTTTATTAAAGTGTGTGTGTTTGATTTTTCTTTCATACAATAGGATTAATAATTGATAGTTGTCTAATTGACAGCTCTCAATTATTAACCTGGCTTAAAGTGACCTTTCAATTGCAAGGTCATTTTAAGCCCTTATTAACCCATTCACCACCGCTACAGGGCAATGGAATAGACGGGCAAAGTGCCAGAAAGGGCAAATCTAATTAGAGATTTGCCCTTTCTGGGTGTCTGGGGGCAGATTTAGTAGCCGGGGGGGCAAAAATAATGTCCCTCTCTGGGCTATTATTATCTGCCCCACTCACTGGCTTTGTCTGTCTGGTTGCGAAATAGGGCGGGAGCCACGCATTTTTTTTCAGCAATTTTAACCTCATATATATCTATATACATGTCATTAAATTGTGACACATATATATATATTATATTTATAGTTCATACACTTCTACATAGTATAATACCCGCTAATTCAATTGCCGGCTTTTGTGAAAATGCAGAACCCGACATGAAATGACACTTGGTTTACATAGAGTTAACCATGTCTTTTCATGTAGTTTGATACTGATTTGCACAAACATTACATCAGTCTATGTGTGCAAAATTTCACACCTGTAGGGGTTAATTAACGGTGTAAATTCGTAGCAAAAAGTCAGTTTTTTTTACAACGAATTTACACCGTTAATTAACCCCTACAGGTGTGAAATTTTGCACACATAGACTGATGTAATTGTTTGTGCAAATCAGATTGCAAACGACATGAAAAGACATGTTAACCTATGTACACCAAGTGTCATTTCATGTCGGGTGCTTCTGTCTTTTCACAGAAGCCGGCTTTACCCCGGCAATTGAATCAGAGGATATTTTACTATGTAGAAGTGTATAAATATACATATATGTAATAATAATGTCACAATGACATGTATATATAATATATGTATTCTATGTGTGTATATTTAGTGTTTACAAGGAAATAAAGGTTTTTTTTTGTTGCGATATTTTTTCCATAGACTTACATGACTTCCGCAATCGGAATCGATATCGACGATATTTAGTGCTATCGGCGATACAATTTCGATACGAAATTTTAGATATCGAGCATATCGCTCAACACTAGTGCTAAACCTAGAGTCACCAACTCATATACATACAAGAAAAAAGGTAGCACACTGTAGCGCTATAGTTTGCAAACACGAAATATGAAAAATATGAAAAATGAATTGCATCATACCTTAGAAATATGAAAAATTGAGAAGTCTTAGCGCATAAGATGGCCAAATTATGCGAGCTGATAGCCACGTCAAGGCTCCTCTCGTAAAATCAGGTCCTAACTAATGCCTATCCTCGCTTTAGAAAAGTCTGTCTGCATGGGAACATATGAGTCCTCTCTTCAGACTAAAATCTACATCTCTGTGAGGGGTGATGAACCTGTTGTAATTAAAAAGCCTGTGACCACCAGGTGGAGTGCTCAGGTAGAAGTAAATGAATACATATCAAAAACTGACGGCACATCCAAACATAGATTCAGTGTGAACAGGTGCTAAACCTAGAGTCACCAACTCATATACATACAAGAAAAAAGGTAGCACACTGTAGCGCTATAGCTTGCAAACACGAAATATGAAAAATATGAAAAATGAATTGATACTCTACCACTCTGTCTGCAAAGTGCGTGACTCATTTGTTCCGTGTGTGAACACTTTGGCAGGCAGCTTGCACACTGCTGTGACTTGGTACCCTAGACTCTGCTCCAGAGTCTAGTCTGTTTATGGTTAGGGTGTCGGTTAGGCACAAGTTTAGTAGCTTCAGGACTGGGGTATTTAGCCACATGACTAAGCATCTGTTTCGGCCACATGTGCCTTTAGCATGGGTCAGCTACAGAGCAAGATAATAATAATAATGATAATCTTTATTTATATAGCGCCAACATATTCCGCAGCGCTTTACATTTTAACAGTTTCAAAACACAAGTCATAAGTAACAGCGTTAACAATACAATAATTAAAGCAAAATAAGACAACCCTGCTCGTGAGAGCTTACAATCTACAATAAGGTGGGGGAGATACAAAGTACAGGTGTGTATATACAATGATGGTCCAGCCATCTTAAGGGAGTGAGGGAAGTAGCTTTATAATCTGGCCTTCTTGAGGGGCACATCCCGAGGCTGATCTTGGGCATGTCAGCTGTTGGTGTAAAAGTGATCCTCTTGGAAGCCACCTTTTTCCCGATGGTTTCAACCTGAAAGCCAATGTTCTGCAGCTCCCCATGAAGGTCGTCCAGGACCCGGCGGCCATCAAATATGAACGCAGGCTTTAACATCTTGGAATGGATGCGTTGGAAATCCAGTTCCTTAAACATGTCCCACTCTGTGCAGATAACTATGGCGTGCGCTCCCTCACAGGCCTCGTATGGATCTGGGGAGATATGGACAAGCTTCTCCACTCTGTCATCAGCAGTCACTCTGGGCAGGGATAAATCCATGACAATTTGTTCCCTTGGTACTTTGGGATCGAATATGTGCAGCTTGGCACCTTCATCCATAAGGTACTTGCTGATGTAGATACTGGAGGATTCTCTTGTGTCACCTGTGTCCTTCTTGACGGCAAAAACCTAGCACAGCATTTTTTGGTCAGTTACTGTGTTGAAGAGACAATCGATGATCCTAGAGGTAAACCTCCGCCTCTGGTAGTCATTCATGTCAACCCTCTAGCCAGCTTTCAGTGTAGGCAATAGAGTATTGCTCTAGCGTCAATAGAGATTCCTCTTGGAGCAGCATCTGCTTCTTTCCTGTGTGCAGTTAGCACAGTTTACTGGCAGCAGGGCCGGCTCCAGGTTTTTATGGGCCCCGGGCGAAAGAGTCTCAGTGGGCCCCTTTAACTCAGACCACGATTCATGATGCACAGATACTGCAGAGAAATATGGGTTGTAAGCTTTTCAGGGGATATAGCTCTGGGATCGCCGTCTTGGGGAGACGGAGTGGCATAAAGAGATCATTCACAGACAGAAGTTCTGTTAAAAACTGGCCGCAACCAGTTTTATTAAAGTCCACGGTAAACAGAACATAATCAAAACCAAATAGTAAACATAAAGCCTGGGCTTGTCCAGCCACTAATTACACTTAGATAGATTTCCCTTTCTATCCGGGTACCGACTCTAATAGTGTAAGGTTCTATGTATATATTCCTGAAACTCAGTTTGTTCGTCAGCCATTTTACTTTCTGTCTTTCTGTAGCTATCTTGCCCTCAGTCAAAATGGAGTTTCCAGCTTGCATGTTCCCGCCCTGATTCTCTCCTTTGCTTCTTAAGCAGCCACAGCTGAGCAATCAGTGCTTCAGAATCTAGCCTGCAGTGAACCTGTGACTTGACTCCTGTAAGCCTTGGACCTTGTACTCCAGCTATTCCTACTGAGGAACTCTGAAGCACTTGTGGACTCTGAACCCTGCTCTTTGAAAGACCCACGTTTGCATGGACTTACGGTAACAGAGAAGAAGATCCTGAATCTGTGTTGGAGAGTGATTTGCTGAGCTTAGTTTACTTTGGCCTGCTGTGTCTCCTGCTTCTGTGTCTGCAAACTGTGTGACTATTTCTGCCAACTTGTATGAAGTAATACAGGACTTTTCTATATCAAACCTGTGTCTCATGTATGTTCATCGCACCCAAGCACAAGACGCTATATGAACTGTACTACATACATTACAAGATTCTGAAGCCAAAACGTTAGTGTCTGCTGGGTCTGGAAGGCTGTGTCTGCTGTAACTGTGGATATCAGACGTCCGGTTGTACTTTCTGTGATGACAGTGGTTGTGACTTCTCACAACCATTCCAGGTGAGCAATTCCCTTAAGTTTTTTCTTTCTGCAGTGTTATCACAGGTAAACACTATTGTTTTTTTTTTTTTCTTTTCTCTTTTTTGTCTGCTGTAACTCTGGATATCAGATGTCTGGATGAAACTTTCTGTGATGATAGTGGTTGTGACTTCTCACAACCATTCCAGGTGAGCAGTTCCCTTAATTTTTTTTTCCTCTCTGCAGTGTTGCCACAGGTGAACACTATTGTTTTTTTTTTCTCCTCTCCTCTTCTTCCAGTAATCCTGTCTTAAAAGATTGGAAAATGGAGGCCCGCATAAAGGAACTTTGCGGAGTGACTGATAATATCCTTGCAGATTTGCAGAATATAAAGACCCGTTTTACAAATCTACAGGACCTCAATAATCACAATTTGCAAGTGGTTGGACAGACTACCCAGGATTTGCGAGCCAGGATTGAGGTTCTAGAGGGGCGAGTCCAGGCTCCTGCCGTAGCCCCGAGTGCTGGGATTCCCAAGTTGCCCCCTTTTCGTTTTGGCGGTGAACTTGAGAAATTCAGGGGATTTATTAATCAATGCAATCTTTTTTTTTTCTGCACATGCTTCACAATTTCCCACTGAACGATCTAAGGTGCTTACTATAATTATGTTGCTTACCAACAAGGCTTTGATGTGGGCAAACCCTCTGATTGAGACTGAGGATGATTGTTTGAATCACCTTGATGATTTTATTTCAGCCATGGGGCAGGTGTTTGATGACCCCAATCGAGGTGCAACAGCTGAAGCAGCCATGTTAGCTTTGCGCCAAGGTAAGCACTCGGTAGCTGAATATGCCTTGGATTTCAGGAGATGGGCCCTTGATACCACCTGGGACAGTTCCGCCAAAAAATCTATTTTTCGAAAGGGTTATCTCCACTGATTAAGGATGAACTTGCTCGTGCCGACCCTCCCACTGCGTTAGGTGACTTTATTAATTACTGCATCCGTATTGATACTCGTCTGACTGAACGCAGGCAAGAGAGATGGTTCGAAAGCAATCATACTAACCTTTTCCTACCTTCCTCTCCAGCTAAGGAACCTTTGAGTAGGATTACACGGGAACCTGAATCCATGCAGGTAGACTCTTTACAACGACGGGTTAGTGATGCACGCAAGGAACATCGTTTTAAGGAGAATCTATGTTTCTATTGTGTAAGTCAGGGCACTTCATTATAAACTGCCCCAGCCGTTCTCGTAAGACTACTGCAGCACTCATTCATTGTGAGTGTTGCGAGAGGGGATCTGTCAGGTCCGAGCCTCAGGCTCCAGAGAGATCTGCAGCAACAGATCTTGATTTCTCGGACTTAAACTCTGTTACCTCTGAGGACGTTGACTGTGTAAACGCTGCCATTTTTCAAGTTTCCTCAGCGGTGTCCCAGCTGAGTTGTAAGAAAAACAATTCTCATTGCTTTCTTTCCATCAAACTCTGGGTTGACTCAGCTTGGGTGTCTAGCTCTGCTATGATCGACTCAGGGGCAAGTGGAAATTTTATGGATGTCTCCTTTGCTCTGAAACAGGGAATACGTTCAGTGAAGAAGGCTACTCCAGTACAGATGGAAACTGTGGATGGCTCCCTGCTGACCTCTGGACCAGTGGATCAGGAAACAGAGCCTTTGAAGGTTCTTATGGGTAAAGATCATCAAGAGAAACTATCCTTTATGCTTATCTCTTCTCCCCACTTTCCCATTATTCTAGGGCTACCATGGCTGCAGGCTCAGAATCCTACCATTAACTGGGAGACCAAGGAATTACACTTTCCAGAGAAACAGATGAGTCCAAAAGTTTCAGCTTGCTCTGTTCCTAAAGGAATCATGTCAGTCCCTGAACTACCAGCTGTATACCAGGACTATGTGGATTTATGTGACAAGAAGAACGCTGACCAGCTTCCTCCTCACCGTCCATATGATTGTCCAATTGAATTATTGCCTGGAGCAGAGATACCTTTTGGTAAGATCTACCCCCTGGCGGGGCCCGAGCTAAAGGCTTTAAAGGATTACATAGATGAAAATCTAGCCAAGGGCTTCATACGCCCCTCTTCATCTCCTGCAGGTGCACCCATCTTCTTTGTAAAGAAGAAAGATGGATCTCTGAGACCATGCGTAGACTATAGGGAACTCAATAAGGTTACTATTAGAAACCGTTATCCATTGCCTTTAATCCCTGAGTTATTGGAGAGAGTGCGACATGCCAAAATTTTTTCTAAACTAGATCTTCGTGGGGCCTATAACTTAGTCCGTATTAGACCTGGGGATGAATGGAAGACTGCATTCAGGTCACGCTATGGACACTTTGAATATTTAGTTATGCCTTTTGGTCTGAGTACCGCCCCAGCCACTTTCCAACACTTGGTGAATGACATCTTCAGGGATCTCCTAGATACATTTGTGGTAATTTATTTGGATGATATTCTAATTTTTTCTAACTCCACAGAGGAACATCATGGACATGTGAGAATGGTCTTGGAACGTCTAAGACAAAATCATCTTTACATCAAACTTGAAAAGTGTGAATTCCATAGGACCGAAATTCAATTTCTGGGGTATGTACTGTCTACACAAGGAATTAGTATGGATGGAAGCAAAACCCAAGCCATCAAGGATTGGCCAAGTCCTAGAAATGTGAAGGAGGTACAGCGCTTCATCGGGTTTGCCAACTTCTATAGACGTTTCATTAGAAATTTCTCTGAGGTAGTGTCACCTATCACTCAACTTACCCGGAAAGAGTCTAGGTTCTCCTGAACTCCCCAAGCCCAGGAAGCATTTTCCCGTCTAAAAGATAAATTTACCACTGCACCTATCCTAGTACATCCCAACCCCGAGCTTGCCTTCATAATAGAGGTGGATGCTTCAGACTGTGCCGTTGGAGCTATACTCTCTCAGAGAACAGGTGAGAAGAATGTCTTGCATCCCTGTGCCTTCTTTTCCCAGCAGTTGTCTTCGGCTGAGAGGAACTACGATGTGGGCAATAGAGAGTTGTTGGCCATTATTGCTGCCTTCAAAGAATGGAGACACCTTCTTCAGGGATCTGCACAGCAAATAGTCGTCCTGACAGACCATCGTAACCTTGAGTTTATCAGGTCGGCTAAGTGTCTGACTCCTCGCCAGGCTCGCTGGAATCTTTTCTTAAACCAATTTAATTTTATCATTTCTTATAGACCAGGATCGCGCAATGGAAAGGCTGATGCACTCTCTAGGATTTACTCAGCAGAGACACGTCCAATTACTCCTCCTAAGACTATTCTTCCTGACTCTAGATTCCTAGGAGTAATTCATAATCAAGACCTACTTAAGGACATCAAGGAAGCATACCATGCGGATTCCTTTTTGGCACAACCCCCAAGGGACGTAAGTCTTGTCTTTAAGAATGGTGTGTGGATTCAGGGACAACGCCTGTATATTCCTGAAACAGTCAGATTGAGAGTATTGCAACTCATTCACGATTCCAAGATAGCTGGGCATAGAGGAATTCTAAAGACACAGGAATTTCTTTCTCGTTTCTTTTGGTGGCCCACTTGCAGGAAGGATGTTTTGAATTATGCCACTTCATGTGAGGTCTGTGCAAGATGCAAAACACCTCGCTCCTCACCAACTGGTCTGTTACAGCCTCTTCCCACCCCGTCCCGCCCGTGGGGATCCATTTCTATGGACTTCATTGTGGAGTTACCAACCTCTCAGGGAAAGAACACCATTTTAGTGGTGGTTGACCGTCTAACAAAGGCAGCTCATTTTATCCCTTGTGTCGGCTTACCCACTGCAAAACAGACATCAGATTTGATGATTAAAGATGTGTTTCGCTTACATGGAGTACCGGATGAGGTTATTTCGGATCGAGGGGTGCAATTCACTTCTAGGTTTTGGCAAAATTTCTGTGCAGCATTGGACATTAAAGTAAACCTTTCTTCTGCTTTTCATCCCCAGACTAATGGACAGACCGAACGAACCAATCAAACCCTGGAGCAGTATCTCCGCTGCTTTATCTGCCACCTACAGGATGATTGGGTGGATCTACTTCCATTAGCTGAGTTCTCGTATAACAACTCTCAGAGTGCCTCCACTAAACAGTCTCCTTTTTTACTCTAATCTAGGTTATCATCCTAACATTCTACCACGATTTCCCATAGAAACGCCTTTACCAGCAGTGGCTGAAAGAATCACGTCTTTACAGAAGAATATGGATCTTCTAAAGGAAAATCTGGAATCGGCTCAAGAAAGGTACAAGAAAGCAGCAGATAAATTTCGTAAACCTGCACCAGCTTTCAAGGTAGGAGACTTGGTCTGGCTGTCAACCAGAAATCTTAAGTTAAGGATTCCATCGTCTAAGTTGGGACATAAGTACATTGGACCCTATAAAATCAGTAAAATTATAAGTGCCGTTGCTTGTCGTCTTCAACTGCCCAGAACTATGAGAATCCACCCTGTCTTTCATGTATCCCTACTAAAGGCTGCAACACCCAATACGTTTCCTGGACGTTCTTCTCCTTGCCCTGACCCAGTGCTAGTCGATGGTCAGGAAAAATTTGTGGTGGAAAGGATTTTAGATTCCAGGTTGTATAGAAATCAGTTACAATATCTGATTAAATGGCAGGGCTACCCAGTGGAAGACAACTCACGGGAACCAGTCAATAACGTTAATGCTCCTCGCTTGCTCCGTCAGTTTCATCAGAGGTACCCACACAAGCCTGGTCTGAGGTCATCCGGAGGTTGTCCTTAAGGGGGGAGTAATGTAAGGTTCTATGTATATATTCCTGAAACTCAGTTTGTTCGTCAGCCATTTTACTTTCTGTCAATTCAATTCAATTCAAAGAAGCTTTATTGGCAGGACTAAATGCACATTAGTTTTGCCAAAGCAAGTGTACCAAAGGGGGATAGGGATAGGGATGTTGAGTAGGGGCAGATCCAGGGTGGGGGCTATGGAAGTCCATGGCATAGGGAGGGGTGATGGGGGCGCAGGTCCAGGGTGGGGGCTATAAAAGTCCATGGCATAAGAGGGGTGATGGGGGCAGATCCGGGGTGGGGGCTATAGAAGTCCATGGCATATCATAGTTCTCTTTCTCGCAGTCTATGACATTCGCTCACATACCGCGCTGCTATCTCCGCTGCTCTCTCTTCTTCCCCCAGCAAGATATATGTTTTCTCTTCCTCCTTCATGGTGATGAAATCCGGGAAGAGATGTGAGAGTCTCCTGAAGTGAGTGTCCCTCACTGCTGAGTATTTGGAGCAGTGTAGCAGGAAGTGGGTTTCGTCCTCTATGGCCTCCTGGTCACAGTGTTGGCATAGTCTTTCCTCCCTGGGCTTGTAGCTCTGCCTGTGTCGGCCGGATTCGATGGCCAGACTGTGGGCACTGAGTCTATACCGGCTCAGGATCTGGCGGTCTCTGGGGTCCGGGAGTTTCTCCAGGTATGGGGCCAGACTGTAGTCTCTCTGTAGACTCCGGTACATGGTCAGTTTCTGGGAGCTGATGATGTCGTTCTTCCAGTCACTGACATACCATGACATAAATGACAATGAAAGGCTCAGAAAGGAGATAGCAGATCTCAAAATACAGAGTCATCAATGTCTGACCCAGCAGGGGGCAATGGGAACAAGCCAGAGAGCAGACAATATGGCCCCCACTGACCAGAATGTGGAGACCCCAAACAACAACACAGCAATAACCTATAATATGAATAATACTGAAACCAAGAAAAGTGAGCCAGCGAGAAGCGAACCAACCACCAGCAAAGCCAGCATCACAGACCCCCACCATCAGCCACTTAACCCATCCCAGACACCACAAAGCCCTGATATCGTCCTAATAATGGACTCAAATGGGAAGTACCTAAATGCACAACGGCTATTCCCAGGAAAACGGGTCAGAAAAATCCACTGTGCAACTATTGAACAGGTGACAGAGGTCATCAATAATCCACGTTTTACCAACCCAAACCATATTATTATACACACAGGTACAAACAGTCTGCCAGACCAGCACAAGCAGATGGCAGCACAACTGGCCCAACTAGCAAAGAAGGCAAAACTAAAATTCCCAGACAGCAAAATCATTCTGTCATTTCTGCTCCCAACAAAGGACATATCCAGGCAAACCACCCAAAGCATCAATATGGAACTGACAGAAAAGGTCAAGACTGTCCCAAACGTGACCCTGGCACAACACCTTTCCATAAACCACCATCACCTATATGATAATAAGCACCTCAACAAACAAGGGGTCAGCCTCCTGGCCAAAGAGCTGAAAGACATCGTACTAAACAGAGGACCCAGGCCTGGATTCAACAGTGACCAACATCACACCGAAAGACCCCTAACAATAAAAAGACAGAAAACCCCAATCCTATATCCAGAAGCTGGAAACAAAGCTCTTCACCCAAAATCAGACCATCAGAGGAGGAGACCTCCATGGAGGGGTCCACCGACCCCACACAGATACACGCAGAGCAGAGATACGGATGAGGTAAAGACCCTGCTCAGTGCACTATGCAGGAAACTAATGTGACTGGATGGAACCAAGCACACCTACAAAACAGTCAGAAATCCAGTTTGTCCTACACAGCCATACTCATTACAAGGTATATACACAAAAGATAAATAGAAAAAATGACTTCACTTACAATCAGCAGCTGGAATATTCAGGGTCTCAACACCTCGACCTTTGGATGTAAAACAAATGACCCGGACTTTATACAAAGACTGAAAAATATAGACATCCAGATCATCCTGGAAACATGGACCAGAGCCGAAAACGAATCCCTAGCGCCCATCGGATACAGAGAAATCTCTGTCCCTGCCCTGAAAAATAAAAACATCAAACAGGGCCGGAGCTCAGGAGGAATACTGATCTGGTATAAAGACGAGCTCCACCAATACATCAAACCGGTGAAGAGAGGAGGCAGCCACATATGGATCAGGATCAGCAGCTCCATCCGCACCTCTCAGTCTGATGTCCACCTCTGCGCCACCTATATACCACCGCCAGAGTCCCCCTACTTCAATCCAGAGAGCTTCGAGATCTTACAAAGAGAAGCCGCCCACTATCAGGCCCTGGGCAAAGTTCTCATCTTTGGAGACCTCAACGCAAGAACAGGGAGAGAAAACGACTTCCTGACCACGGATGGGAACATCTACATATTTGGAGCAGAGAATGACGGCCAAGACTCAGTACACACAGAGAGAAACAGCTACGACAGTACAGTCAACAAAAGTGGTAAAAAGCTCCTGACATGGCTGCTATAGGAAGAAAGCACGTGTTCGGACAATGCAGGACCCCTGCGGTGAAGCGGGAAAACTTCCAGCACTGGCAGCTCACATTACACTGCCTGAGTGCAGGCTGACAGGGGGGGAAGGGAGAAGTATGAGAGCTGCAGAGAGAAGGAGGGCTTTCAGCAGTACAAAAAAAAAAAGAGATGAGGACAGCAATTCCAGCACAGCACTCATCACACCTCCCCCCCTTTGAGGGCGCTACGGAGGCATGACCTGTCGGTAATCCGACATGCGCACCTCAGCGGGTTCGCCACGTCGTGATAACCCATCAGCATTCCCATGATCACTGCCTTTCTTATGTTGTACGGCAAAATCATACTGCTGCAGGGCAAGGCTCCAGCGTAGCAACCTACCATTGGTTCCGGACACTGTGTGCAGCCAGCTCAGAGGGTTGTGGTCGGTGACCACCTTGAAGGTGCGCCCGTACAGGTAGGGCTGCAAACGTTGCAGTGCCCAGACCATGGCCAGGCACTCCTTCTCGATGGTGGAGTATGCCACTTCCCTTGGCAGAAGTTTCCGGCTCAGGTACAACACGGGGTGCTCCTGGTTCCCCGAATCAACCTGGCTGAGTACAGCACCGAGGCCAAATTCGCTGGCGTCAGTCTGTACCAGGAATGGCCGACTGCTGTCGACGGCTTTCAACACTGGAGAGCTGCACAGGGCTGTTTTCAAAGATCGGAATGCCGCCTCACAGCTATCTGTCCAGTTGACTGTTTGGGGTAGACCGCCCTTGGTGAGGTCCGTCAAGGGTTTTGCAATGGCGCTATAGTTCGGTGACAATGACACCTTTCTGTCTTTCTGTCTTTCTGTCTTTCTGTAGCTATCTTGCCCTCAGTCAAAATGGTGTTTCCAGCTTGCATGTTCCCGCCCTGATTCTCTCCTTTGCTTCTTAAGCAGCCACAGCTGAGCAATCAGTGCTTCAGAATCTAGCCTGCAGTGAACCTGTGACTTGACTCCTGTAAGCCTTGGACCTTGTACTCCAGCTATTCCTACTGAGGAACTCTGAAGCACTTGTGGACTCTGAACCCTGCTCTTTGAAAGACCCACGTTTGCATGGACTTACGGTAACAGAGAAGAAGATCCTGAATCTGTGTTGGAGAGTGATTTGCTGAGCTTAGTTTACTTTGCCTGCTGTGTCTCCTGCTTCTGTGTCTGCAAACTGTGTGACTATTTCTGCCAACTTGTATGAAGTAATACAGGACTTTTCTATATCAAACCTGTGTCTCATGTATGTTCATCGCACCCAAGCACAAGGCGCTATATGAACTGTATTACATACATTACAAATAGTCTGTTACCAAAACAACACATATGTTCAGTAGTTACCAGCGTGCAGCTCACATGAGGCTCCAATGGAGTCTGAAGTCAGATCCAGACTGAGAGAGAGAGCCCCCTCTGAACTTCCAAGCAGGTACTTATGGCTGTCTAATTAAGCAGCTGTGTTCACTCTGGGCTGAACTGCAAACCTGTCCCGATGGGAATGGAGTGAACACCGCACTGACAGCCTACTTTTTATGCGCCCCAGCTAAGAAACCTGGGGGAGATATACACCCCGTCCAGTACGCACCCCTTCACTGTCTCACATATCCCCCCCCTCTTCTCCAGACCGGAGGGCTGGTCCAAAACCCCAAAGAGACAGTGAACTCTGGACAAGGCATCAGCATTACCCTGTAACTTCCCAGGTCTATGCTCCACCGAGAAATTGAACTCTTGAAGTGAAAGGAACCACCTTGTCACCCTGGCATTCCTTTCCCTGTTCTGCTTCATCCATGCCAGAGGAGCATGGTCTGATTGTAATTTAAATTTTCTACCCAAGAGATAATAACGCAGGGAGTCCAGCGCCCACTTGATTGCGAGGCACTCTCGCTCCACAATGGCATAATTTTGTTCAGCCGGTGTCATTTTTCGACTTAGATACAGGACTGGGTGTTCTTCACCCTTCACGACCTGTGACAACACGGCTCCTAACCCCACATTAGAGGCATCAGTTTGAACCAAAAACTCTTCTCTAAAATTAGGGGTGACCAGAACTGGTCTTTGACACAAAGCTATTTTTAACGACAGAAATGCTTTTTCTGCCTCCGGATTCCAATTTATCATTTTTGACTTCCCCCCTTTTGTCAGGTCAGTCAATGGGGCAGCAATGGAGGCATAATTTGGTACGAATCTGCAATAGTACCCAGTGATGCCCAGAAATGCTTTGACCTGTCGTTTTGTGAGGGGTACAGGCCAGTTCCGAATTGCTTCTACCTTATCAATTTGTGACTTGATCAGCCCCCTGCCAATAACATAGCCCAGATATTTGGCCTCTTCGAGGCCAATTGCACATTTCTCTGGGTTTATGTTCAGTCCAGCTCCGGCTATCGAGTCTACGATGGCTTGCACCCTAGCGAGGTGGCTCTCCCAATCTGAACTGAAAATTACCACATCATCCAGGTAGGCAGCCGCATAGGCTCGATGCGGGCGCAGTATCTGGTCCATAAGCCGCTGAAAGGTAGCTGGGGCTCCATGCAACCCGAAGGGCATCACCAGATACTGAAACAAACCTTCCGGGTTGCAAAGGCCGTTTTTTCTTTCGCTTCCTCCGACAGGGGTATCTGCCAGTACCCTTTTGTCAGATCGAGGGTTGTAATATAACGGGCACCCCCTAACCTCTCGATTAGCTCGTCTACCCGTGGCATTGGGTATGCGTCAAACTTTGACACCTCGTTCAACCTTCTGAAATCATTACAGAACCTCCAGGTTCCATTAGGTTTTGGGATGAGTACAATCGGGCTACACCACTCGCTTTGGGCCTCCTCAATGACCCCGAGGTCTAACATGCGTTTAATTTTAGTAGAGACTATCTTTCTGCGGGCTTCTGGAATTCTGTACGGTTTTATCTTGACCTTAGTACCGGGCTCGGTCTCGACATGGTGTTTTATTAGAGAAGTCCGGCCGGGCAAGTCAGAAAATCTTTTCTGATTTTTCTGCAGAAACTCCCGCACTTCCTGTTTTTGGTGCACGGACAACGTCTCTCCCATGGTCACAGGAGGTAGAGATGGTTTTACCCCTTTCTCTACTTCACCCGAGGCCAACAATGCCTCTCTGTCCCTCCAGGGCTTGATCAGATTGATATGATACACCTGGTAGGGCTTCCGTCTCCCGGGTTGGTGTACTTTGTAAGTAACCTTGCTCACTTTTTGTACGATCTCGTATGGACCATGCCACTTGGCCAAAAACTTACTTTCCACCGTGGGAATTAGAATTAGGACTCGATCCCCGGGGTTGAAAGACCTAATTTTTGCTGACCGATTATAAACTCTGCTTTGAGCTTCTTGGGCTCTCTGCAGATGATTCTTCACCAATGGCATAATTTTAGCCATCCTCTCTTGCATCTGGGCAATATGCTCTATAATACTCTTGTATGGAGTTGTCTCGGTTTCCCAAACCTCCTTGGCTATGTCCAGCAAGCCCCGCGGATGCCGACCATACACCAACTCAAAGGGAGAAAATCCCGTAGAGGCCTGGGGAACCTCTCTGACCGAAAACAATAAGTAGGGTAACAGGTAGTCCCAGTCCCGCCCATCTTTCTCTACTGCTTTCTTTAACATATGTTTTAATGTTTTATTAAAACGTTCAACCAACCCATCCGTCTGGGGGTGATACACAGATGTCCGAATGTGCGAGATTTTAAGCAACTTACACAGTTCCTTCATCACTTTGGACATAAAAGGTGTGCCTTGGTCCGTGAGGATCTCTTTAGGAATTCCTGTCCTGGAAAACATATGAAAGAGTTCCTGTGCAATATTTTTAGATGCCATATTTCTTAAAGGGACCGCCTCGGGGTACCGGGTTGCATAATCAAGTACAACTAAGATGTATTGGTGTCCCCTGGCTGATTTTACAATAGGACCTACCAAGTCCATTGCTACCCTTTCAAAGGGTATTTCTATAACCGGCAGCAGGATTAATGGACTCCGGAAGTGAGACACCGGAGCATTTATCTGACACGAGGGGCAGGTTTTGCAATAATCCTCCACATCTCGATAAACCCCGGGCCAGTAAAACCTCTGAAGAATTCTTTCCTGGGTTTTGTCCATCCCCAGGTGCCCACCCAGCACGTGGTTATGGGACAAACCTAACACCATACTTCTATATGGCTTAGGTACTAGGAGCTGACTCACGGCCTCTCCCTTTACTTTAGTGACCCTATATAGCAGGTCATTGTTCATGGCAAAATGGGGAAATTTTTCATCAGAGCCGGGCTCTTGTAGGATCTCATTCAGAACAGTTATATTCTCCCTGGCATGTTTAAGAGTGGGGTCTTGCAATTGCTCACTCCCAAAATTGCCACGGGACACCGGTAGGTCAGGGACATTCTGTTCTAGAGAAACATCCTCCCCCTCCCCCAACATCACCTGAAATGGAAATTCATTTTTTTTACAGTCATCATCATTATCAGTATCATTATCGTGATTACGATCAGCATCAGCATCATTATCATGGTCTTCATCATTATCATGGTCATCATCATTATCATGGTCATCATCACTATCATGATCATCATCATCACCATTATTATCATTATCATCATCATTATTATCACATAAGTTTAACGGCCCACTAGCATTGTGTTCCGCCCCTCGGGACTGCGCACCCTCAGTAGGAGCTTCATCACACTGTCCAGCAGAAACATTTTTTTTTTCCAAAGACCCCAAAACAGGGGAAAGTCACGACCCAATATGGCGGGATGCATCAGGTTCTTCACTACCCCCACTTCATATGAGATCTCCCCGAGTTTTGTGACGAAGTCTGAGGAGGTTACTGGGTAGACTTTGATGTCTCCATGTATGCACACCACGCTTAGGTGCCTACCTGTGACGAAGTCCCTATCAGCCAGACTAGCATGTATCAGAGTCACTCGACTTCCTGAGTCGAGTAGGGCCTGTACTGGGCACCCATTTATCACGACCTGACACAGCTGTGGGCCAGTCTCCTCGACTAGGGTGGCCACGCACACGGGCTCGGCGAGGAACGAGAGAGACCGTCCAGCGTCACAGTCCATAGGTTCCCCCACTAGTGGACAATTGGCTGAAATATGATCTTGTTCACGGCATCTCCAACACTGTCTCAGGTCAGGGTGTTCAGACGGGGAGACCTTCCTAGGCCTGGGGTCTCCTGGTAGGTAAGTATCACCCTTTCGCTCATACATGTCCCCTCGGGGCTGACCCGGACTATCAACAGCCCCCCTTGCCCCCACAGCTGGAACCCTCTTACCGGGAGATGACGGAGGCCGGGTATTCCGAACTGATGATCGCTCGGACGGCTGGTCACGTAGATAGTCTTTGGTGGCGAAATACCTTTCTATCAGGCTGACCAGTTGATCGGCATCTTTGGGGTCTCCCTGTCCGACCCAGAGCTGGACCTCAGGGGGAAGGGCCCAGATGTACCGGTCCAGCACCACCTTTTCAACCATTTGGGCAGGGGTGCTGACGTCAGGTTCCAACCACTTCTTTACCAAAGAAATCAAGTCATACATTTGTGAGCGAGCAGGCTTGTCTCGCCTGTATCTCCAGTTATGGACTCTCCTGGCACGGACTGCTCTCGTCACACCCAGGCGGGCAAGAATCTCCGCTTTCAACTTAGTATAGTTTTTGCTGTCCTGCTCGCTGAGGTCAAAATAGGCTTTTTGGGGTTCCCCAGGTAAATAGGGCGCGACCACCATAGCCCATTCAGATTGTGGCAGATTCTCCTTCTCTGCCAGTCTCTCAAATATAGCCAGATATGCCTCCACATCGTCATGAGGCGTCATCTTCTGCAGAGTCTGTTTTACCGCCTTCTTTACAGCGGATAATGCCGGTAACCGGCGTCTTCATTCGGGGACGAGGTGCTAGGAGTTTTTTTTAGTGCTGCAACCTGCTCCAGTAACAACCGGTTGGTTTCCTGCTGTTGCTGCTGGCTCCGCTGGGCCTCTAGGTGTTGTTGCTGCATGGCCTGCTGTTGTTGCTGCATGGCCTGCTGATGTTGCTGCTGCATGGCCTGCTGGGCCTGTTGCATGCTCTGCTGTTGTTGCTGCATGGCCTGCTGATGTTGCTGCTGCATGGCCTGCTGGTTCTGGGCCAGCTGCTTAACGAGCTCCTCCATACTGCCGGACATCTTGGGCTGGCTGACAGCCTTCACCCAAGACATATACACTCCACAGTCTTCTCCACAATAAGTTCAGTTTTGCGGTGCAGACACCTTTTTTTTTTCAAAGTCTTCAGCCACTGTGCTGCCCCAGCATTCAAGCACCAATTGTAAGCTTTTCAGGGGATATAGCTCTGGGATCGCCGTCTTGGGGAGACGGAGTGGCATAAAGAGACCATTCACAGACAGAAGTTCTGTTAAAAACTGGCCGCAACCAGTTTTATTAAAGTCCACGGTAAACAGAACATAATCAAAACCAAATAATAAACATAAAGCCTGGGCTTGTCCAGCCACTAATTACACTTAGATAGATTTCCCTTTCTATCCGGGTACCGACTCTAATGTTCTGTTACCAAAATAACACATATGTTCAGTAGTTACCAGCGTGCAGCTCACATGAGGCTCCAATGAAGTCTGAAGTCAGATCCAGACTGAGAGAGAGAGCCCCCTCTGAACTTCCAAGCAGGTACTTATGGCTGTCTAATTAAGCAGCTGTGTTCACTCTGGGCTGAACTGCAAACCTGTCCCAGATGGGAATGGAGTGAACACCGCACTGACAGCCTACTTTTTATGTGCCCCAGCTAAGAAACCTGGGGGAGATATACACCCCGTCCAGTACGCACCCCTTCACTGTCTCACAGGGTATAGCACAACACCAAACACTTCTCTTCTTCCATTACATGACTGATACCTATTGTAAATTGTACAATAGCTCAAAAACCGCCAAATCCTCACAGCGCACAGTACAGACTGGACAGTACAGTCCTCCATACAATATTATGGGCACCACATAGTCTCCCCCTCATCACCCATATAATACCCCATGCAGGATGTCACCCCGCCATCCCCATATAATGCTCCATACAGAATACTGGACCCAATATAATGCTCCATACAGAATACTGGACCACATATAATGCTCCATACAAAATATGGAGATCTCCTCTACACTGTGCTGCATTCTGCACTGTTACGGCTCAGGAAAGGGCGCTGTGGAAAGACTCCCCATTATCATCATCAGTGCCTGCCCATTATCATCATCATTGCCTCCCTATAATCATCATTGCCTCCCCATTAATATCATCATCATCATTGCCTCCCCATCATCATCATTATCATTGTCTCCCCACCATCATTGCCTCCTCACCACCATCACTGCCTCTCCTTACCATCATCACTGCCTCCCCCACCACCATCACACATACAGCACCGCAGGCAGCACTCTCTCACTTACACACATGCAGGCACACACACGCAGGCACACACACACACACACACACCTCACCTGTCCGGCGTCCGTGCGCTCTCTGCCACAGCCGGCCGCTGAATGATGACGTCATTCAGCGGCGCTGCTGTGAGAGAGGAAGCGCCGGCGCAGGCGCACCCTGGATCCCGGAGCTGCGGCAGCGGAGGCACGGGGAGAGGTAAGTATTGCGCTGGCCACCCACCTGCTCAGGGCCCCGGCACTTGCCCGGGTATGCCGGGTGCTGACGCCGGCCCTGACTGGCAGAGCTAGCACAATCAACGTGCTACATCCCTGTGACGTTAACAGGGTATAGCATTTAGTATGCTTTAGTGCAGTACCTCTCTGTGAATTAACAGGGCTTGGTACTCAGTTTTCCTTTCACTCTGTGTGACACTTGTAACAACCCTGCTGGCATAACTGCATGGCCTCATATCCCTCACACACCTACTTGCTCACTGCTCCAGGTCATGCTGTGATTTCTGTCTGCTGCCTGCTCCAGGCTCTATACCTCTGGCTTTCTATCTGTGCTCCTCATGTCTCCTGGCTGTGTCCATAGGGGGACAGCGCCAGAACTCTCTGGTTCTTATGGACTCAGGGTGCACCTGACTGACCAATTACCATTAGCCCTCTTGTATTTAAGGCAGCTTCACCCTGTGGATCTTGCCTGTGCAATGTGTTAACTCAGTTAGTGTCTTGCTGCTGAGCTGCCAGGTCCTGCTTTGTGTTCCTCCATCTTGGAGGCTTCACTCCTAGCTTTGCCTTGTACTTGTTAGTCCGCCCTCCGGGAGGCAGAATTTCCTGGACCCTGTGTCTTTATCCCTGTACCTTGTCTCGTATCATTACCTTGTCTGAACTCTGTCCTGCCTTTGTCTCTTGGTCTCCTTGTCTGTGGTTCTTCCCTGCTGTGTCTTGCCTTGTGGTCTCACTGTATCTCTCTCTGCCTCTTGTCCGCACTCCTGCGGTTCTGCTCTGCTACTGCAGCTGCAGCAATCGCTTGCTGCAGCTCCTCTCCGCATATCTAGCAGTTCCGCTTTGCTTCGCTCCTGCTGCTGCAGCAGTCTCTTGCTGCAGCTCCTCTACGCATATCTTGCGGTTCTGCTCTGCCTCGCTCTGCAGCTGCAGCAATCTCTTGCTGCAGCTAATCTCCGCATATCTAGAAGTTCCGCTTTGCTTCGCTCCTGCCACTGCAGCAATCTCTTGCTGCAGCTCTTCTCCGCATATCTTGCCGTTCTCCTCTTGTGTGAACAAGAGGAGTTCCTCCATACTCCATTCCTTTCTGTCTGTACCAGTACCGGTACCTGATGTGTGAACAGGTCTTACCTGTTCCTCCATACACCATACCTTCCAGTCAGTTCCAGTATCTGCATTTGCTGAGTAAACAGGACCCTACCCCGTGTCCCATCCATTCCTGCCAGTCCTGTGTCCCATCTGTTCCTGCCAGCCCTGTGTCCCATCCGTGCCTGTCAGTCCTATGTCTCATCCGTGCCTGCGAGTCCTGTGTCTCATCCGTGCCTGCCAGTCCTGTGTCTCCTCCATGCCTGCCAGTCCTGTGTCTCAGCGGTGCCAACGTCTCCCAAGAGGGATCAACAGCCACAGCCAGACACCACCCTGGAGTGGCACCTGGCAGCTGCCTGCCGCACAAGCCTGACCTCACCATCAGAGGCTCCAGTGAAAGCCAAGGCAGCTGTCTTAGTCACGCCCCTTCCAGGGTAGTCTGGTTTGTGGCACAGTGGGGCCACAACCCCCTTGGCTCACGTCCATCAGCCAGGCTGTGAGCGTGACAACACTAACACATTGTGCTCAAGGAATCGTTAGCTGTTCAGTTCTGTCATAGCTCACACTAGCAGCAGTATCATCTCTGCACGGTGGACCCAGGTTGCAATTGCACTTCGTTCATATTTTATTTAGTGCAATCCACCAACCCTACCACCCTGGGCTTGATATCAGCTGACATTTCAAAGCTGACATCAACCCCAATACTATTACCCCACTTGCCACTGCACTAGGGCAAGTAGGAAGAGAACAGGCTTAGCACCAGAATTGGTGCATTTAATGGATATCCCATTTCTGGGGCGGCTGAGGTGTGATGTTGTTAGTCTGGGAGAGGGCCAATATCTATGTTCCTTTCCTAGGCTATTAATATTTGCCCACAACTATTTGCCTAGTCTTTGCTGGTTAGTATTTATACGGGGGACCCCGCATAATTTTTTTTGAGGGTGACCCCTTGATAATAATCAGTAATGGAAGCTCCATGTTTACTACCCCCTTACCAGACTATAAACATGATCCCGCAGCTGTCGGCTTTCCCTCAGCTGGTTAATAAAAATTAGAGAGACCCCACGTAAACTATATAAGATTATTAAGATTATATAAGATTATTAGTTAGTAAACTAGTTTGAAATTACATAGAGAATTACTTTATGTAAAAGCTGATGTTAAAAACGCATTGCAAACGTATTGCATATGCCTGTCTTACGGATGTCATATGAATGCCAGGTGAGAAAAATCGCATTGTACTTGCATGACACTTTTTATACTTTTCAGGAACATCAGACCAATTTTATTTATCATAAGGAGTGTGAGCCCTTACAATGAAAGGTGAACAGTGCCTTAAGGGTATGCCACACTAAACAAGATCGCTAACGGGATCGCTAAATAACGTCACTATTTAGCGATCTCGTTAGTGACACTGTTGTGTGTGGCATGTAGCAACGACGTGGCCCCTGCTGTGATGTCGCTGATCGTTCACTAGAGTTCTGGACCGTATTTAGATCGTTGGCGTCCCGCTGGTGAGCCTATATCGCTGTGTCTGGCACGTTTTGTGAACGATTTGCGCTGTTTTTTACATCGCAAAGTCGTTAAGGAGATCGCTAACCGCTTATGCGTCGTTAACGAGATCGCTAAATGTGGCAGCTACTAGCGACATTAAAACGATCACAAAAACGATCGCATTAGTATGCGTCGTTATTGTGATCGTTACCGGGAGCGTTTAGTGTGGCAGTACCTTTAGTCCTCATGACCATGATTGTTATACCATGTACTATGACACTTCCATGAAGGTCTTACTGTTTCCCCTTATGCTTTTGATTTAATATGACGTTACATGGAAACACTATATAGGCTACTGCATAGTGGTACATGTACATGGAGTGCCTTTAGCGTTGTAGTATAAGTCTCCAGGAATTTTACAATGTACGTTTCTCCTGAACATAACTCTGTCCTGTGAACAAAACCTAATTGTGTGGCATGTAGTCATCTGAAACAACTACTCTGCATTTTGATGACTGCGATTTTAAAATAACCTGTCATAGGGCTGCAACTAAACACATCAAAAAGAATGATGGCAGGATATACCATGCACATTGTAAAGGTAATTAAGATGGACTTATTTTCATGTGTGTTGTCACTTTTTAAACATTTGTAATAAGTCGATCTTGTTTTCAATAATTATATTTGACTCAACAATTTTTTTCTGAAGATTATTTCCATTATTTTCACAGATACATTGGTTATGAACTGAGAAGCTGTTTATCTATAGAGAAGTCCCGGAAGAAGCTCTTCGTTTTGGTTGGTCCTATCTATACGTCTGGTTTCACACTTTCTCTTTTCTAGAGTATACAGAACAGTAACTTGAAAGCAGACAGTCTGTGTTTTCTGAAAAGTTGTTGGAAAACATTCAGCTGTGTTGAGCTCTTAAATTGCCAAGTGTGTACTTAACAATTATGGGATTACTGTCTTCATTAGTCAGCAGAGTTGTTGAATCTTTAAAAAGAAATTATTCAAGCGTTTCTATGGAATTAAAGCCAAAGTTGATTTCTAGCCATTGAACTACATGGTCTCATAAATCAGTATGTAAATTCAATTCAAGACTTTTTCCAATTTTTTTCTGAAAATGAAACAAAGATTTGGGCTATAGTACAGTATGTAACGACAAATAATTGTATACTGTAAAGTAAATAGTATAAAAATAGTGTGCAAAGGGGTCAGTTACCAACAGCAGATTGCTCCTGTGCCAGTATATCGACTCGAAGGTTTCCTACTGGTACTGTGATTGTACCATACGGTACGTCCTTACTAGTGTTGAGCGATACGATACTGCAAATATCGGGTATCGGCCGATATTAGCTGTATCGGCCTTTCGATAATTCGTTTCGATATTTTCGTCTTATCGAATACCAGAATCGGATTTGTCACTGTCACTGTGAGTGTCCGTCGGTCGGGTCTGTCAGGAGTCAGCGGCACTTACCTGGTAGAAGATCTCCGGCGGTCACGTCCTGGACTGCTTGATGGCCGCCATTATCTTCTCCCTGGCAGTCACATGCAGTTTTTCGCGATAACTGCAGTGACTGCTGGGTAATCCCGGCCGTAAAGCAGTCAGTCCGATGACGTCACCGCCGGGGAAGCAGGTAATCAGCTGTGCTGCGCCGGGATTCTGATGTAGCAGAGCTGGATCGTCGTGGGACACTCGTTACTATGGACTGCGTCGGTCAGGTGGTATACATGTTTTTTTTTTTTTTTCATTTTTTTTACAGGAGATCGATGGCGTCGCAGGATGAGACTGTAATAAAAGTAATGAAAACTGTGCTTTTTTTTTTTTATTAAATTAAAAAACTTTTTTATGAACATTCACCCGTCCGGGTACATAAACAATTTAACTATTTACATACAGGGACCCTGTCCGGGTTATTTATAATTCTTTGGCAGGGGTGTTCCAGGTACCACCTGGTACTCTTCTGATGCTTGCCAAACATCCGAGGCACCAAGGACCACCAGGACCTGATGACGTCGTGTGGCCTGTACAGTCAAGTCGTGACCCGCTATCTGGGTCTGTGTGGCCACCTCTTTCATTCTCCTCCGGGTCTGGAACCCTATGTCCCGGACTGAACGAACCCCAGGGGGCCTAACAGGCGCCGGGTACGGGCCAGCTATACTTATCATGTCCATAGCTGGGGCTGCTGAGGAGACCACTGAGGGAGGCTGGGGAGATTTACGGCGTGGGGTGGGCACTTTTGCAGAGGCCTGGATGTGGGAGGCTCCTGGATGAAGCCCCAACCACCTTTCAATTTAAAGCTCCGTACTGCACCCTTACGCTGCGGCTCCCTCAGGGTTCCTTTATCCTTTCTCATCCGGTCCTTATCTGCCCGGTCCTTCTCCAGCTGACGTTGGCGAAGTTTTTGGGATTCTCGCTGCTCCTTTTGTCGCTCTGCTTCCCGCTCCCAACGTCTCCACTCTTCCTCCTGACGCCGGTTGTAATTCTCCTCCACCAGCTGCTCCATGTCTCCACCATCAAATGCCAGCTTACAGTGTCCGGTTTGCGGCAGCTCTCCTGGCGCCCCCCAGTCCTGGCGGCGCTCACCTGGAGGAAGCAGCCGGCTCTGGAACAGATGACAGTCGGGGCTCCGGTACAGGCAGGTAGTGCTCTGGTGCCTGCGCAGCCTCCTCCATGAGGACGGGTGTCGCTTCTTCTGTCTCAGCGACGGGGGCAGACAGCGGGATCTGGGGTGCTGCCGGTGCAGTGTTTTTTGCACGAATGGGTGCCTCCACTGCGACAACGTCAACCGGATCACATTGCAAGGGCTCCTCTACTAGAACGGGTGCCTCACCTTCCGGTACAGACACTTCAGGTAAGAGGGATTGGCGCCGCTCCAAGTTTATTTTTAGGGCACGCCAGCTGGCTTCCATCCTGGCGACCTCCTCCCGGTGCCGGGCCAGGCCTCTTAGGGTATCCTCCGCTTCTTGCAGCGTAGGAGGGTTTCCAGGCCGGGTGCCCAACGGTGGTTCCGTGGCGATCGGGTCGCTTCCGTGGGGGGAGAGCTCTGACTGCTCCATCCCTTCACACTTCTGCTCGTGTCCATTAGCCATCTCTGCCAAGTCACATGTGTCATTAGCATCTGGAGAGGGCCCTCTTTTGTAGGGAGGCGGGACCTTCGTGTTAGTTTCCGCCCACTGAGGAGGATGAGGAGGCGGAACTGAAGAGCTGTGGGGCACGATCTTACATTGCAGTACCATTTAGAGCCATCGTTTTCGCGTCACTGAGTGAGTGTACACCCATGAAGAGCACCCCTTCTTCTTCACCAGTGCCTCGTCGTGACGCAGATATGGCGGAAAAATGGCAAATACATTCTCTGATGATTTTAGCAATTCTCAAGCACAAAACCAGTTCAATTCAGGCACACAGGACTCGCTTATAGCGAGCTACAGAATCCTGTTCGTGACGCCCAAGTTGAGTCGCACAGAGCCAGAGGTTTTTGGGGTACTCGGCACCGAGCCCGTCGACTTCTATGGGGTATGTCACGGCTTTACCCGGCAATTGAATCAGAGTCTATTTTACTATGTAGAAGTGTATAAACTATAAATATATGTATATATATATGTCACAATGACATGTATATATATATATATATATATATGTATTCTATGTGTGTATATTTTGTGTTTACAACGAAAGAAAGGGTTTTTTTTGTTGCGATATTTTGTTCCCATAGACTTACATGGGACTTCCGGTATCAGAATCGGATATCGACGATATTTAGTGATATCGGCGATACCATTTCGATACGATATTTTTAGATATCGAGCAGTATCGCTCAACACTAGTCCTTACCAGTGCTTACCTGACTGAAGCTTGAAGCAAGCTGGGCTTCAGTGCAGCTGCTCGTAATGTGTAACCATTAGTGTTGAGCGATACTGCTCAATATCTAAAAATATCGTATCGGAATGGTATCGCCGATATCACTAAATATCGTCGATATCCGATTCCGATTCCGGAAGTCCCATGTAAGTCTATGGGAACAAAATATCGCAACAAAAAAAACCCTTTCTTTCGTTGTAAACACAAAATATACACACATAGAATACATATATATATATATATATATATACATGTCATTGTGACATATATATATACATATATTTATAGTTTATACACTTCTACATAGTAAAATAGACTCTGATTCAATTGCCGGGTAAAGCTGTGACATACCCCATAGAAGTCGACGGGCTCGGTGCCGAGTACCCCCAAAACCTCTGGCTCTGTGCGACTCAACTTGGGCGTCACGAACAGGATTCTGTAGCTCGCTATAAGCGAGTCCTGTGTGCCTGAATTGAACTGGTTTTGTGCTTGAGAATTGCTAAAATCATCAGAGAATGTATTTGCCATTTTTCCGCCATATCTGCGTCACGACGAGGCACTGGTGAAGAAGAAGGACGTGCTCTTCGTGGGTGTACACTCACTCAGTGGCGCGGAAAACGATGGCCGACCACTCTAAATGGTACTGCAATGTAAGATCGTGCCCCACAGCTCTTCAGTTCCGCCTCCTCATCCTCCTCAGTGTGCGGAAACTAACATGAAGGTCCCGCCTCCCTACAAAAGAGGGGCCCTCTCCAGATGCTAATGACACATGTGACTTGGCAGAGATGGCTAATGGACACGAGCAGAAGTGGGAAGGGATGGAGCAGTCAGAGCTCTCCCCCACGGAAGCGACCCGATCGCCACGGAACCACCGTTGGGCACCCGGCCTGGAAACCCTCCTACGCTGCAAGAAGCGGAGGATACCCTAAGAGGCCTGGCCCGGCACCGGGAGGAGGTCGCCAGGATGGAAGCCAGCTGGCGTGCCCTAAAACTAAACTTGGAGCGGCGCCAATCCCTCTTACCTGAAGTGTCTGTACCGGAAGGTGAGGCACCCGTTCTAGTAGAGGAGTCCGTGCGGGCATCCCAGCCCTTGCAATGTGAATCCGGTTGACGTTGTCGCAGTGGAGGCACCCGTTCCTGCAAAAAACGCAGCACCGGCAGCACCCCAGATCCCGCTGTCTGCCCCCGTCGCTGAGACAGAAGAAGCGACACCCGTCCTCATGGAGGAGGCCGCGCAGGCACCAGAGGTCTACAAGTCTGTACCGGAGCCCCGACTGTCATCTGTTCCAGAGCCGGCTGCTTCCTCCGCAGGTGAGCGCCGCCAGGACTGGGGGGCGCCAGGAGAGCTGCCCAAACCGGACATCCTAAGCTGCAGTTTGATTTTGGAGACATGGAGATGCTGGTGGAGGAGAAATACAACCGGCGTCAGGAGGAAGAGTGGAGACGTTGGGAGCGGGAAGCAGAGCGACAAAGGGAGCAGCGAGAATCCCAAAAGCTTCGGCAACGTAACCTGGAGAAGGACCGGGCAGATAAGGACCAGATGAGAAAAGATAAAGGAACCCTGAGGGAGCCGCGGCGTAAGGGTGCAGTACGGAGCTTTAAATTGAAAGGTGGTTGGGGCTTCATCCAGGAGCCTGGACTTTATTTAGAAGTTTTTGTGACCCGGCGGGACGTGGAGACTCACCTCCCAGAAGGACACCCGGGGAGGGACCTGTTGCCAGGAGACTTGGTGACTTACACCCGACACTGGGGTTACAATGGATGGTACGCCCTAAATGTTACCAGGTGCGACCCTGGTAACCCTGGTATAGTCTGACTTCTATACCAGGAAAGATCTTTGAACAAATTATTAAAGAACATGTATGCAAGTACCTGGATAAGAATGAAGTGATTAAACAGAGTCAGCATGGGTTTGTAACTAATAAGTCATGTCAGACTAACTTAATTTCCTTCTATGACAGAATCACTGACTGGGTGGATCAGGGAAATGCTGTAGATATAGTATATCTTGACTTCAGCAAAGCATTTGACAAAGTATCTCACACAATCCTTATTGAAAAAATGACTAAGTATGGAATGGACAAGGCAACTGTTAGGTGGATTCATAACTGGCTTAGTGATCGGACCCAAAGAGTGGTTGTAAATGGCTGCACATCCAGTTGGAAGAATGTCTCAAGTGGGGTACCACAAGGCTCTGTTTTGGGCCCTGTATTGTTCAACATCTTTATCAATGATTTGGATGAAGGAATTGAGGGTAAACTGATCAAATTTGCTGATGACACAAAGCTAGGAGGGGTAGCTAATACTAGAGAAGAGAGAGAGAGGATTCAAAAAGATATACATAAACTGGAGCAGTGGGCAGCAACTAACAGAATGGATTTTAACAGGGAAAAATGCAAAGTACTACATCTGGGCAATAAAAATGAAAAAAGCATATACAAAATGGGAGGAATAGGGCTAAGTAACAGCACATGTGAAAAAGACTTGGGTATACTAATTGATCACAGACTTAACATGAGTCAACAGTGCGATGCAGCAGCAAAAAAGGCAAATGCAATTCTAGGATGTATCAACAGAAGCATACAGTCTAGATCACGTGAGGTCATTATTGCCCTCTACTCCTCTTTGGTCAGACCTCATCTGGAATACTGTGTCCAGTTTTGGGCACCACATTTTAAAAAAGACATCAACAAACTGGAGCAAGTTCAGAGAAGAGCCACCAGAATGGTGACCGGTCTGCAAACCATGTCCTATGAGGAACGGTTGCAGGAATTGGGAATGTTTAGCTTGCAAAAAAGAAGACTGAGAGGAGACTTAATACTGTCTACAAATATCTCAAGGGCTGTCACATTGTAGAAGGATCATCTTTATTCTCATTTGCGCAAGGAAAGACTAGAAGCAATGGGATGAAACTGAATGGGAGGAGACACAGATTAGATATTAGAAAAAACTTTTTGACAGTTAGGGTGATCAATGAGTGGAACAGGCTGCCACAAGAGGTGGTGAGTTCTCCTTCAATGGAAGTCTTCAAACAGAGGCTGGATAGACATCTGTCTGGGATGATTTAGAGAATCCTGCTTTGAGCAGGGGGTTGGACCAGATGACCCAGGAGGTCCCTTCCAACTCTACCATTCTATGATTCTATGATTCTATGATTCTATGACCCCTACTCCCCAGAGTGTCAGGAACCTGTGAGACCCTCGGAGCCTTCAGCCTCCCACATCCAGGCCTCTGCACAAGTGCCCACCCCACGCCGTAAATCTCCCCAGCCTCCCTCAGTGGTCTCCTCAGCAGCCCCAGCTATGGACATGATAACTATAGCTGGCCCGTACCCGGCGCCTGTTAGGCCCCCTGGGGTTCGTTCAGTCCGGGACATAGGGCTCCAGACCCGGAGGGAGATGAAAGAGGTGGCCACACAGACACAGATAGCGGGTCACGACTTGACTGTACAGGCCACACGACGTCATCAGGTCCTGGTGGTCCTTGTGTCTCGGATGTTTGGCAAGCATCAGAAGAGTACCAGGTGGTACCTGGAACACCCCTGCCAAAGAATTATAAATAACCCTGACAGGGTCCCTGTATGTAAATAGTTAAATTGTTGATGTACCCGGATGGGTGAATGTTCATAAAAAAGTTTTTTAATTTAATAAAAAAAAAAAACACAGTTTTCATTACTTTTATTACAGTCTCATCCTGCGACGCCATCGATCTCCTGTAAAAAATGAAAAAAAAAAACAGCAGTATACCACCTGTCCGACGCAGTCCATAGTAACGAGTGTCCCACGACGATCCAGCTCTGCTACATCAGAATGACAGGCAGAGCCTGTCATCCCGGCGCAGCACAGCTGATTACCTGGTTCCCCGGCGGTGACGTCATCGACTGGTTTACGGCCGGGATTACCCTGCAGTCACTGCAGTTATCGCGAAAAACTGCATGTGACCGCCAGGGAGAAGATAATGGCGGCCATCAAGCAGTCCAGGACGTGACCGCCGGAGATCTTCTGCCAGGTAAGTGCCGCTGACTCCTGACAGACCCGACCGACGGACACTCACAGTGACAGTGACAAATCCGATTCCAGTATCCGATATGACGAAAATATCGGTACTCGGAATCGAAAGCCCGATACAGCTAATATGGCCGATACCCGATATTTGCAGTATCGTATCGCTCAACACTAGTAACCATTATTATGATCAATAGAAACTTTACAAGAAATTGACTTGTATATATGGATAGGCAACTCATCGTTAGTGACCAGTGCCAGGCGGCTGCTGCAAAGGCAGATAAACTAATGGGAACAAAAAAGGATAGATATTTTGAAATT
>JARQOD010000004.1:126725884-126778283 GCA_033576555.1 Oophaga sylvatica
GACAGGGTCCCTGTATGTAAATAGTTAAATTGTTGATGTACCCGGATGGGTGAATGTTCATAAAAAGTTTTTTAATTTAATAAAAAAAAAAAACACAGTTTTCATTACTTTTATTACAGTCTCATCCTGCGACGCCATCGATCTCCTGTAAAAAAATGAAAAAAAAAAACAGCAGTATACCACCTGTCCGACGCAGTCCATAGTAACGAGTGTCCCACGACGATCCAGCTCTGCTACATCAGAATGACAGGCAGAGCCTGTCATCCCGGCGCAGCACAGCTGATTACCTGGTTCCCCGGCGGTGACGTCATCGGACTGGTTTACGGCCGGGATTACCCTGCAGTCACTGCAGTTATCGCGAAAAACTGCATGTGACCGCCAGGGAGAAGATAATGGCGGCCATCAAGCAGTCCAGGACGTGACCGCCGGAGATCTTCTGCCAGGTAAGTGCCGCTGACTCCTGACAGACCCGACCGACGGACACTCACAGTGACAGTGACAAATCCGATTCCAGTATCCGATATGACGAAAATATCGGTACTCGGAATCGAAAGCCCGATACAGCTAATATTGGCCGATACCCGATATTTGCAGTATCGTATCGCTCAACACTAGTAACCATTATTATGATCAATAGAAACTTTACAAGAAATTGACTTGTATATATGGATAGGCAACTCATCGTTAGTGACCAGTGCCAGGCGGCTGCTGCAAAGGCAGATAAACTAATGGGAACAAAAAAGGATAGATATTTTGAAATTCAAATTTGTCTGCTTAGTCAATTTTTCCCCGAATTAATTTGCGCCAATCTCAATACTGGAAAGCTTCTAATTGCTCAGAAAATACCAGTGGTGGAGAGTAGAGATAGAGAACTGAGCAGACTATAAGAGCTTACACTGTACAGGAGAAAGAGAGAAAGAGCACACTGCTAACCATAAGAACTTACACTGTACAGGAGAGAGAGAACCCACTGACCATAAGAGCTAAGACTCTACAGCAGACAGAAAGAGAAGACTATGCTGACCATAAAAGCTTACACTCTACAGCAGACAGAGAGGACCCGCTGACCATAAGAGCTTACACTCTACAGCAGACAGAAAGAGAAGACCACACTGACCATAAAAGCTTACAGTACACTCTACAGCAAACAGAGAGGACCCGTTGTCCTTAACCCTGCTGTTCTGTTCGGGTCAAAAATTACCCATTTTGGAAATTAGATATTATTTTATTCATTCATTTTTTGATTTTGAAACTTGTGGTTCCTTCTATTTTCCTAATTTACGGAGTTCATACTTAAGGTACTGCCACACTACACAATCCCGCTAGCGATCTCGTTAGCGTCGCATACTAATGAGATCGCTAGCGGGATTGTTTCTATATCGCTAGTAGCTACCTAACTTAGCGATGTCGTTAAGGACGCTATCGCGGTTAGCGATCTCCTTAACGACTTTAGCGGTACAAAAGTCTAAATCGCTAAGAAAAGGTGCTACACTTAGCGATTATACTTACCCAGCGGGAGCGCCGGCGATAAAATAGGGTCCGGAACGATTCCAGCGACGAGCGAGATCACAGCAGGATCTCAGCAGGGAGCTCGTCGCTGGTAGATGCCGCACACTACAACATCGCTAACGGGATCGCTAAATAGTGACGTTTTTTAGCGATCCCGTTAGCGATGTTGTTTAGTGTGGCATACCCTTAAGGGTACTTTTTTTTTTTTCGGTGCTTTACTTTTTGCGCTACAGTTTTTTATACACTTGTTATGTTCGGGTCAAAAATGACCCGTTAGCCTTTTATACTAATCTACAGCCATTTTTTGAGTAAAACAAAGGATTTTTAGTTTATTTTGAGACTACTTATTGCATCTACTATTGTTTATCAAGTTATCTAGTTGCTTTAGGTGCACAGATGGACATAAATGGATGGATACATGTATACAAATGATTTCAGTACAAACCATACGCATTGTCTTTCAGTACAATTTTTATTGCTGTATCTAAAGGCCTGCTGTTCCTCTACAAATAAATCAATTCAGTTTTCAAGATTGCAAAAGAAAATAGTTTCTTTTCCTTGTGAACTGACAAGCTAATGAGAATGTATTTTGTTGTGTGTTATCTTAGCCTTGCAGAAGGTGCCTGTGTGTCTCCGCCCTTATCTTGTCAGTATAGTAGTTCAGTCAGACATTCCAAGGCTGTTGGAGAGAGGAGCTGGAGTCTGGAGCTGCACACAGAGTTTACCTCACAGCTTTGAATACATGGTACCCGTGGTATTTATGACTGTTGAAGTTTTGCAAAAATGATGCGAAAACGTGGATTGAAAAAAAATAGATTAGTAGAAATCTTTTTTTGAAAAAAACTGAAATTTTTATTTTTTTCTGATTATTTTTTACTATTTTTTTTCAAAATGCTTTTATACTGTTAAAATTTATTTTAGTTTTAAGTTAGTTGTACAGTACTAATAGTTACCTAAAGTTGTTGTTGATGTTGTAAAAGATATAGTTGATTATTTAAGCACAAGTTTGTTACTTTGCTGTAAAATGCAATTAGGCTGTTTTACATTAATCAACACAAAATTTTAAAAAATTAAGTTTTTTTATTCAATTTTTCTTTGATAATGAACAACTATGATCACACACAGTATAATAATGCAACAGGTATTCAAAAAGAACTTTTCAGTGGCTCAAAACAACATTTTAATAGGTTCGGGTCAAAAATGACCCGAACATAACAAGTGTATAGTAAACCCGAACAGAACAGCAGGGTTAAAAGCTTACACTTTACACTTGACCATAAGAGCTAAGACTCTACAGGAAAAAAAGACTTAGCTAGTGAATTTGGGGATGGAAAATAACTCTGCTGTACAAACTGTGCTCCACTGGGAACCAGTGACCTCATATGGCCCATGCACTGACCACCATTGTACATAGTATGGTAAATTTTTTGATGTCATAGCTGCAGGGTAATATGAGAGGTCCCCATGGAAGCACAAAGTGAAGTTATTCTGCTCTGTGATTCTTCAACACTGTGGTAAATGGTGTTGGGCAATTGGGTTTTTTGCAAACCACAAATTAAATCTCAAATTGTTTCCAATTTACATGAAACTGTGAATTTCAGGAAATTTGACTAAAATTCAATCTGCAATGGTTGATCCACTGCAAAATAAAAGAAGGGCCAGAGTGCCTTTCTTGAAAAAATTAATATTTTAGGTTATGGGCATTAGATTCTGGGTGGGAGGCTAAGACACGGACTGTTCTGATTGTTGTATGTGAATTTAGGGAGGAATTATTTCCCTAATATGGAGCAATTGCTTCACACTTATTGGGTTTTTGCATTCCTCGTTAGGATATAGGATGGACTTGATGGGCTTCTTTCATCCTTAAACCTTCGAGTCTACAAGAAAGGCTTATTGCATTCTATTATTTTTTGAGAAGCAGAACACGCTGATTGATACTGACATTTTTATTCAATAGTTTAAAACAATAGAAATTTAACTATGAAATTCTATTGTCAGAATTAATGCAGTGGAGACTAAGGAAATCCACAACCAGCTCTTTATTTTAAGATTTTCCTGTTTGTCATATAATGCGAAAACTATTTAATTACTTGATTTGCAGTGACCAATCATCTAAAGCTGATTATAACCCAGAAATCCTTCTGTCACTATGTTTCAGTGAATATATGGGTATATGAATGAATGGATATGGTAGAGGTCACTGATATTCATAAAACAGACCTTTCCACACTATTCACTGTTACCTGACAGAGATGGAGTTGGGCCCTTAAGGCACCCATGCCTTGGTTTGACAGCAACATCTGCATTTCTTATAAATGTCTGTGCTTTTACCAATTGTTTTGTCTATTTCTAAAGTGTGAAAAACATGGAATTATATAGATGATATATTAAAAGGCTTGTCATGGTCAGAGTCCGGCTGAGTCATCATGATTGAAATGCAGATATAATTATGTGACTTTTAGGTTCACTTGGTCTTCAAGTTTTCGAAACAGTGTATTAAAATATTTTAGCAATTTTTGCCTCACCTCTTCCTCACTGACCCTCTCAACCATGCAGTTGTTCAATTATAAATCCAAGGAGGTCAGTCAGCTCATAGTTGACATTTTGGAAGATACTTTTGTGGATTCAATTGCCACCACTAGTTTATGGCCTGCTGGAGCTATGATTTTGTATCAATTGGATGGAAGCAAGTTGGGGAGCATTTCTCCAAAGTAGGTTGGAGTGAGAGAATTACTAACACTGCATAGCTCTGTATCATCTAGTTTAGAGGTAATATGGCCATGTGTTGGGAGGTCTTTAAATGTGTTGCTCAATAAGGGTGTTGGCTGTATTTTTAGCCATAGAACAAATTGCTTTAAATGTAATAAGAAAAGATAAAGTTAGACAGGTCATAGATGTGTAGACCAGGGGGGCACACTCGATGTATAATAGGCATGACTACACATGAAGGCTTCTGCTTCTCTACATTTTTTTTACTCTGTAAATTACCAAAATTGCAAAAGCTAAGTGTTTGTATTATTGCAGAGTTAAAAAATACACGATGGCAATACCAGATTTTGGTCTTCCAACCAAGAAACAATATTGAGCAGACAGCTTTTGTTAATGTTAAACAATACAGCTCTGGCTTATGTGTTATCTCCACTACTTTGGCAAGAAAAGTACTGCAGGATGAAAAACGAAGCAGAACAGTTGTCTGAGATATAAATAAGGTTGACTTTTGTCTTGTTAATTGTATGTTAGAGAGCACTTGGGGTGCTCCGTGTGCACACATCTAAGGGCATTCTAGAAATCAAGACACGCCGATCAAAACACTTCAACATGTCATTACCCTGAAAGCCTAAGATATTCTTGTTAACAGTGACCAGCAGACTTCACGTCTATAAATCACCATTGAGGAGACCTCTTGCAGTTTTCATATCTGCATGCCTATTGACTATTTGACTCGGGAGCCTTTGTTGTGAGTGCTCTTTCCTCACTAGATTCTGCAAAACCCCAGCAGCTTGGCAGGGTTGTCAGGTTGATTTCATTAGCACGATAAGACTCACAGCCTTCCTTTTCATCTCCTGTATTCTCTTCTTTTTTCTTCTCTCCCTCGTTCAGTAATTTAGGCTTTAAAGTCTCTGCTGTCTGCTGATCTACAGATAATTGGTTACTGTAATACTAGCCAGGAGAAGAGCTGATATATTCCAGATGTGATTAGGTCTTCAGATTTACTTTCCCTGCTCACAGCCCAAGGCTAAGGAGCTTAGCAAACATTTAGCCACTGTCTGACAGGCCGAAGCAGTAATGAAAAAGCAGAGACCCCTCCTATGGTGTCACTCTGTTATGGAATCTGCTTTAATATCAGCCTTGGAAGGCAAGACTTTTGTGGTTATTTCTCATCTTTTCCCAAAAACTATATACCAAAGAAATAGAAAGTTCTATTACTCAAAGAGAGACGAAAAGCATGGCCTATGAATAAATGAATGGTGTAATTACCATGGCATCTTCAATTTTATACTAAGTGGAACAATTGCTAATGCAAATATCAGCTTTATAATACAATATATGATAAATATTTTTAAACAGTAGTAAGTCATGCTAGAGTTCGGATACACCATTGCCATTGTATTTAGGTTTCCCCTTTACATAGTAAAGCAGATCTGGTTTGGCACGCAGCATATTGCCATGTTCCTTGCTGCCATTAGACGTCTAACAATGGCACCTTTCCTTCAAAGGAGGTGTAAAGGTTCGTTGGATGCAGTAAAGATCAAGAGGCAGAGAAGGGGTTAAAAAGAATTTACTTAAACAATTTCTGAGCAGGTATTCAGGGAAACCTCCATGCAGGGAGATGTTTAGGCAAATAACAATTGAATGCACACTACACAATAAATGAAATAAGAAGGGGAGAAATGAAGGTAATGACTTATCGATTGGAGTTCTTGTTGGGGAACGGTCGGAACAACTCCTGACGATGTCGCAATCCGCGGACAAAGTCTCTGGCTCTGCTGCGTAGGTACAAGATGCACTGTCTCCTGACCATGCCGAAGTATCTGGATCTGTTGGCCTTGGGTCCGTTGATCTTGGGTCCGTTGGAGCGTGGGTACAGTTCCTTCTGCTGGTTCCTTGAGGGTGACGCTGTACACCTGGAGCACAATGCCATACAGGCCGCAGGAGTGACAAGGCCTCGCACGGAATCACACAGTTCAGGAAAAGGTGGGACGTCTGCTGCACTGCACATTAGGTGCAAGGTTCGTGGAGGGGCACCCGGTAAAGGATGTAAGAGTCGGTCAGTCTGTAAAGAACTGGCGTCAGTGGCGATAGTTGAGGAGAGGGAGTCAACCTTCGTCCTGCTCTGTAGTTGCCTTCCCACCAAGTCTCTCCCTTACCAGCTCTCAGCACCTTTTATGTCCCACCATGCACATTCTATCAGGTGCTCAGGCGCTCTCCACACAGACAAGTCGTCCCTGGAACAGTGATGACTGCCCCGATAGTTCCGGCTCCAGAGCACATCTCGAACCAACAACACTGTTCCTGTTCATCTCCTTACAGAGGCATAGTGTCCCCTGATGAACCCGAGCAATAGCAGGGGGAACACATCTGGATGATGCGAGATGAGAGCTACATCTAGCATAATACTTTATTGTCTCTTCTTTCAGAGGACTTATTTGCTGTTACTGGGATAGTTCTACTGGGAGAACATCCTTTTGAACTTATATGCATGTGTATTGCCATTCATTTTATATGTATATATATAAGCAAGAAGGAGTATTGGCTGTTTCCCCCCGACACATCTATCACACTTATCCCTTCCCTGTGTGTTTATATCAGTCCCAGGACAAGTTTATTATTATTTATTTTTAATTTTACTACTTTATTTGCACTTTTGTGTTTCTTATCTGGTAGAGAGGATGTGCGTAAGTGCTGTTAGGGCCATTCTATGTCTCCCTCCTTCAAGAAGACTTTTGATCCTGGGGCTTCTCACTTCCATCCATCCATCCAACTCATTGTCACTTCTGTCGGTGAATGGATTTTTCACGACTCTTGGCCTCGTTTATGATGACTTGGACAGGGTCTCCCTTGCGGAATCTAAACTACATAAGAGTCAGCAAGGAGACCGATAGCAGAGGACTTTTGCTCCTAATTCCATAGCTGGGCCACTGACACCCAGTGAAATGACTCTGCCCTTAGGAATCAGTTTTGTCAGGGTCTGTCTGAACGGTTAAAAGATGCATTGGCGCAGTATGAAACTCCAGCGTTGTTGGAAGACACCAAGGCCCTTGCCATATGTATAGATAGATGCCTCAGGGATTGACCTGTAGTGACACCACCCCTGTGGTACTTCCTAGAACTGAAGCTCTCCCTGTGTGCTCTGAGAACTTATGCAGTTAGGGGGCCTTCCCCCAATATGGGTCTCTGACGGTTCACCACAAAATGGGGGCGTACTTTTTCTGTGGCAAAAAATGGTCATTTCATTAAAGTTTGTTGGTCTGTACCTAAACACCAGAAACCATTGGAAAACTTCTGACCCCAAGCTGTGTGGAGGTCAGAAGTTTATTCTACCTGCAGAAGTGGTTATAGGTACAGAAACTGAGACAATATCTGTCCTACTGGATAGTGGGGAAGGAGCCAAAATGGTGGATGCTTGGTTCGCTTAGATCCATGGTCTCTTCTGTCATAAGATGATGTAGTCCATTCCCATATTTGCGACAGAGTCTGCACCTCTTGGTTAGGGAAGCTTTACGCAAATAACGCATAAGTTGAACCTTCATGTAGGAGTTCTTCACAGAGAGCTCATTTCTTGTTACCTTCTGGATGGCCTCCCTATTCCTATTGTGTTGAGTTTTCCCTGGTTGACTATGCATGCCAGAGAGATAATTAAATGGAGTGCTTTTTGCTAGAATAATTGCCTAGGTACTGTTATCACTAGTGTCTCCACTAAAAACATTCCATTTTTTCTGTCTGATTTTGAGGAGTTGTTCTCTGAAAAGGGGTTCCAAGATATGCTTCCCCATTGTGTGTATGATTGTCCTGTGAACTTGCTTCCGAGTGCAAAGTTGGCGAAGACCAGATTTTATAATCTGTCAGGTCCTGAGAGACCGGCCATGACAGACTATATCTCTGAGAGTCTGGCCAGGGAACATATAAGAACTAGTGATGAGTGAGTATGCTCATTGTTTGGGTTTTCCCAAGCATGCTCAGGTGTTCTCCGAGTATTTGGAAGGGCTTGGAGATTTAGTATGTGTCGCAGCAGCTGCATGATTTGCGACTGCTAGACAGCCTGAATACATGTGAGGATTCCCTAACAAACAGGCAGTCCCCTCATGTATTTAGGGTGTCTAGTAGCCGTAAATCATGCAGCTGCAGTGACATAAACTAAATCTCTGAGCACTTCCAAATACTCGGAGAACACCTGAGCATGCTCGGGAAAACCCGAGCAACGAGCATATTTGCTCATCACTAATAAGAATCTAATCTTTGCCTGTAGTGGTGTAGTTCCTCTTTGTTAAGAAGAAAGATGTAGGCCTTTGTCCCTTTTAGACTTTCGTGAGTTAAATTGGATTACTATCTGGGACCTATATCCCACTCATTCCTAATTTGTTCAATCAGATTATTGGGGCAAAATGGTTCTCCAAGTTGAACCTTGAGGGAGCCTAAAATGTGATTAGGATTAAGGAAGGGGATGAGTGGAAGACTACTTTTAACACCCCAGAAGGGCGTAATGAAAATCCTGTCATGCCTTTTGGTTTGACTAATGCTCCCGTCGTGTTCCAACGTTTTGGTAATGACATCGATCATCAACGCATGGGTTGATTTGTAGTAGTGTATCTTCACGATATTTTGATCTTCTCGCCCAATCTCAAGTCTCAGCAGGTACATGTGAGTTAGGTGTTACAGGTTCTACAGGATAATAAACTGTATGCGAAGTTGGAGAAGTGTGTATTCGCTGTGCAAGAGTTTCAGTTCTTATGTTTCCTAGTGTCAGCTGCTCGTACTGATAAAGTTTGAGTGGTTCTGGAATGGGACTTTCAAGAAATCTTAAAGTATTACAATGCTTTTTGGGGTTCATAAACTATTAGAAAAAAGTATCCGAAACTTCTTGTCTATTTGTTAAACCCCTCACTGATATGACTAGGAAAGGTATCTAATTCTTGAGGTGGTCCGACTGCGCTTGGTAGGCATTTTCTTCTTTTAAGAGGTGTTTTTCCACTGCGCCGGTATTCATCCAACCCGATGATTCTCAATCATTCATTGTCGAGGTTGATGCTTCTGACATGGGGTTGGGGATGTATTGTCACAAGCGTCATCCCTGGTAAGTGGCATCCATGTGCCCACTTCTCCAAAAACTTGTCATCCCCCGAAAGAAGCAATGAGGTAGGCAATAGAGAACTTTTGGCCATTAAGTTGTAATTTGAAGAGTGACATCATATTTTGAAGGGGGCAGTTCACCCGGTCACAGTCATCACTGATCACCAAAACTTGATGTACCTTGCATCTGCTAAACATCTTAATCCCAGGCAGGCTAGATGGCCTTTGTTTTTTACCAGGTTCAATTTTATGGTCACTTACCATCCTGGGTGTCAGGACTCGAACCCAGCAGCTCTTCTGCCCTAGGTGGCAGCTCTTCCCTCTGATATATTCAGCTCACTGGACACTTCCTTGGTAACCCAGCTGCTAGTACCTGTGTTGTTCCTGATTGTCTCCACCCTGAGTTCCAGATTGTCTGCAGCCTGAGATCCTGATTGGCTCCACCCTGTGATCTCCAGATTGAACACTTAAACCTTTCATTGCACTGCCTTCCTTGTGAGATTTTTCTGCTCCCAGACATTAGTCAAGTTCTTTTTCCACCTGCAGTTTATCCTCAAGACTCTATTGCTGCTGCCGTGTACTGACTTCTGGCTATTTCTGACTATGCAACCTGCTGATCCTTTAACTCTACTGCTGCTCCCGTGTACCAACCTTTGGCTATTCCTGACTATGCCAGCTGCTGATCCTTTACCTATACTGCTGCTCTCGAGTACCAACCTCTGTCTATTCCTAACTCGGGAATCTGCTGAACCTTCAACTGTTCTGCTGCTCCTTTGTACTGACCTCTGGCTATTCCTGACTATATTACCTGCCAGTGCTGCCCCTAGTGGTTGCAATACCACTCCTCCAACCCAGGTCAGTCCATAACACTAGGATTAAGAACATCAAAGCGGATGCTTTGTCTCAGAGATTAACTGGGGCAGGGAGTACTGAAGATGCTGTCCCCATGTTACAAGAAGGGGTGGTCATTTCGACAGTGTGTTCTGAACTTGAAGGTGAGGTATTGAAGACATCCCTGCTGGTCTTTCAGGGAAATTGTTTGTACCTATACATTTGCATATCAAAATTTTAGTGGTACATCATAACTCTGTTCTGGTCCTAGGTAGTAAGGTGACCTTGGACCTCCTTACTCATCATTTTTGGTGACCAAGATTGCGTAAGGATATAGTTGACTTTGTGTCCTCCTGTAGTATCTGTGTGAATTCCAAGACCCCGCCTACTTGTTTACCATTAACCATTCCTGACCGACCATGGATCATTTATCAATGGATTTTATAATGGAATTTCCTTTGTCCTCTGGTAAAACGGTTTATCTTGTGGTGGATAGGTTTAGTAAAATGGTGCACTTAAGAAATTATTATCAGGTTCGGACATGGGAGCGAATGATTAGTATGGTTGTCCACCAAAAATATTACACTGATATTTCCTTCTTGGAAATTAGGTCCTAGGTTTATTGGTTCTTATAAGGTGGTCGCTGTAATCAACCCTGTAGTTTTTCATCTCAAGCTTCTCTGACTCTAAAAATCCATAATGTTTTCCACAGGTCTTTGCTCAAAAAATTTGTTTCGCCTGTGGAACCGTCACCTTTATCACCTCCACCAGTTATTATTGATGGCAATTTAGAATTTCAAGTAGCAAAAATCGTTGATTCCCGTGTGGTTCACCGCTCTGTACAGTACCTGGCACATTGGAAGTGGTATGGTCCTGAAGAGAGGATGTAAGTGCTGGCACCTGAGGTAATGCCGGTAGGTTTATACAGTCCTTTCATTTGGCCCATCAGGATAAACTCGGCCCCGAAGGTCCTGTGGCCCCTCATAGAAAGGGGGGTACTGTCACGAGTGTGTCATGTCTTCCTGGGAAATCTGGGGTTAGAAAATCATTGCGCAGTGTGAATTGCAGGTCTTTCATTTAGCCTGTGTGTTTTGTGGCCCATATTAAATAAATTTAGCTTCCTTTGGTACTGAAGAGGTTAACAACCATTTCTATGCTGGTTGGAAACATGCAGCTCCATGTCACAGCTGCTCCTGACCTGATCATTTCCTCTCTCTAAAAAATCTGGCCAGACCTCTTTCTCCTCAATGAAATTTTACTTCCTGGTTCCCTGGAGTTGCTGTGCTGGGTTAGAGATCCTTTTTACTGCTGCAGATTGTTGTTTGCTGTTTTTAGGTGTATGCTTTCCTCATTGTCCTATTCCCATTTGGATTGTACATTCCTACCCTTCCCTATATACCTTTCTACCTTTATTGTGTGTTTTGTATGTTAGTTGCTTTTTCTTATCCCTGTTTGTCTTACATGTTATACACTAGTATTTCTGTCCCAGGCCTCCTGGGGGAGGGACAGCTTAGAATGTAACAGGAGAACAGCAAGGCACATGGATGGTGCAGAGTCCCTTTCCGTAATCATGCACAGTCCCAGTGTGACAGAGGAGGAACATTTCTAGGCTTGAGAGAAGAATGAATTCAATGATATTTTAATATGCAAATTGCCTCTTAAGAGAAAAAGAGGACTTGAACTCTTTAGCGCCACCTATTGGAAGTAGTGATCCTACAAGTCACAATCGACCCTTTAACGAGTCTTGTAATGTGACTTACAGTAGGATAAAAGCGAAATCATATTACTTCCAATAGGTGGTGCTATAGAGTTCAAGTCCTCTTTTTTTGAAGATGCAATTTGCATATTAAAATTTCCCAGAGGAGCATTGCACGGCGAATAAGCCTCCTTACCTCGACAAGCCAGAGCTGGTATGTCACTCTCCACAAGGAGAAACCTTACCCCTTAGACCCCAATGAAATTTTAACAAATTCTTGATGCAAACATAACACCATCTGTAAAAAAGCTGACGTTGAAAAGAGGATGGCTTCTAAAAAAAAGGATAACGATCCTAAACACACGTCAAATCAACAATAGACTTCCTCAAAAGGCACAAGGTTAAGGTTTTACAATGGCCGGAACAGTCCCTTGATCTAAACCTTATTGAAAATCTGTGGTTAGACCTCAAAATAGCAGAGCATGTAAGATGGCCAAAGAATCTTACAGAACTGGAAGAATTTTCCAAGGAAGAATGGATGAAAATCCATTCATGATACTAAATACTAACCATGCAAAGTGCTCAAATTTTTGCATCTGCCCATTTTCTTTTTTGTAATTTTTGAAATGTAAAAAATGACAACAAAATATTTTTGCATACAATACAAAGTAAATGTGTCATCTTTAACTTTAGTCCTTGTAGAGATCATTTCATCTTCAACTTGCTTAACTGTTTACAATAACAGTCATTTTGACTAGGGGTGCCCAAATTTTTACATGCCATTGTATATCTCCTGAGAAGATTTGTGTTATTCAATGTAGATCTTAACCCCCAAAATTAAATGTAACTATATACAGCCTCATATCTCCATGCTGCTGCATCTGTCAAATTGGTGGCCAGTTTTCTTGTTTGCCAAACTGGCTCCTACAGAGGCAAAGGCAGAAGTCTGAATGATGACTCTCCTGTCTGTTCTCTGCCCCAGAATGGCCACAGCTTTTCATAAATGGTACTAATTGATCCCACGTAAGTGGAAAGGCATGGTTCAGACTTTCCACAGCCTTTCCTATTACTCTATGGTGGCCATTATGGGTAAGAAAATGGGGTGGCTGATCTGATGGACAGCAGACTGAGGACATTAGATATGGTGACTATATGTTAGAAATGTGTAGGCACATTTAATGTCCGGGTGGAGGGCAGCTTTAACAATAAAACAATTCATTATATTTTATGTGACGTACCTTGGTAATCTAGCAACTTGTTTTTGATAAACCCTTTTAAACAAACATCATGTCCTACTTAGTACAGGCAATGAAAATTAATAGCTGCATTTGCAATTTATATTGGAAATTAAAAGAAGTCACGTTACTTAAAAATGTTCCGCTGTTTGACAGGTTATTATTAGATTTTTCCTGCAGTTAAAGAGGATGATTCCAATATTGTATTAGTTAGCTTGGTATTTACTAGACAGGTTGATTGATATACATGTAAACTATAAGCCTGTTTTTAATATGGAAATTGCCTGCTGATGCAATAAACTGATACTAAGCAGAAGAATTGCCCGCTATAGCCATGTACTTCCATCAGCAGCAACCAGTCACAATTTGTGGCAGCATCAGTCATTTTTAAATGCTTCCATATATTGATCTGATATTCACATATTCATTAAATATAAGCTTACTTATTAAAATCAGACAATTTTGTTCAAAGTCTGCATTTTCTACAACTTTATAACTGGAGTCAATTATCTGCCATTTCTTACTGCAACACCCACTATCCCGTCAGAATAGACACATGAATATAAACAGCTCATGTTATTTTTTCAAATATTGCTGTAATACTAGCAGTAGCTGCATAAATATGAGTGGTGTGCAATGATGAAAGAGACGCTGTCATAGCTTTTTCTATAATAACAAGTGGTTAGGCATAGTACAAGACATTAAATGTGCTAAAAATGAAAAAAAAGGATAATATTCATGCAGTTTATTTTAATCTTCCGGAACTAATGGCCTGTCTCTTCTGTAATAACAGACAGCTTTCATATAACTCGACATCAGAAGAGATGAAGCCTTGTAGGGTGCATTCTACTGATATCCATTCGCTGAGGTGAGCCCCCGGTAACTGCAGCTGTGTGGTCGTGGTACGTCTATTTCCACGTGTCCGTACAGCTGCTCCTATGGACCAAATGATCATGCTGAAGGAAATGGACACAGGCACATTGATTAGTAAATGTACAGTACATTGCTATTTTTTATTTCAGGAATACAGGGAAATAGTATCCCAAAAAAATTTTCAAATATCTTATTGGATAATTACCTGTTAATAGAATTATCACTTTCATCTGTTAATTAAATGGCCAAGTAGACAAGTTATTAGGTCTCATTCAGACGACAGAATTTTACACGTATTAGAAAAATAGACCGATTATTCTGATCAGACTTTGATCCTATCCAGGTAAAAAAATATAGTGGCACTCAATATCAAATAAATTGCTGAGCTTTTATTGAAGCATAAAATTGCTAAGCCAGGCAGATGAAAGTCCAGTCGGCTGGTTATTTGGCATTCAGTGCCGCTATTTGTCCTTACCTGGATTACAGCATAGTTCTCACTATGAGATGAGCACTGCAACCTGTGTTTTCTTTTCCACCTGCCTTGGGGATTGTTTTAAGACCTGTGGATGGGTATTTGCCTCTCTGTCTTAAGCCCCCGTCTCACATAGCGATACACCAGCGATCCCGACAATGATCAGGATCGCTGGTGTGTCGCTACATGATCGCTGCTGAGCTGCCAAACAGGCAGCGATCAGGACAGCAACACTGCGGTAACGTCGCTTAGTTACCCGCAGTGTACGTTGGATACCAGCGCCCTGATGCAGGGAGCTGGTAACCAAGGTACACAGCGGGTTTCCAAGCGCTGCGCGGTGCCTGGAAACCCGCTGTATACCTTGGTTACCAGCTCCCTGCATCAGGGCGCTGGTATTCAAGGTACACATCGGGTTTCCAGGCACAGTCCCGCGCCTGGAAACCCGCTGTGTACCTTGGTTACCAGTGGATCGCTGGTCTCCCACCTGTCACACGCAGCGATGCGTGCTGGCCAGCGGGAGACCAGCGATCAAAAAAATGTCCAGGACATTCAGCGACGATCAGCGATACCCAGCAGGGGGGTTGATTGTCGCTGAATGTCACACACAGTGATATCGCAGGGGAGATCGCTGTTGTGTCACAAAACTAGTGACTCAGCAGCGATCTCGCTAGCGAGATCACTGTGTGAGACGGGGGGCTTTAGGTCTCCTTCACATGTCTGTGTTTCCAGTAGGTGTGGTAACCATTTTTTACATGCATGCCACATGTACCCATTATAACCTATGGTGTCATGCACATGTCCGTGTTTTTACACAGACCTTGTGAAACACAAGAAGACATGTCCATTTTTTTCCAACAACACGGATGACAAGGGCCAATACAAGTCTATGGGTGAGTGAAAAACACGCACAGCACACGGATGGCATCATCGTGCCGTCCGTGTGCTGTCCCTGTGCTGTAAGTGTTTAACATAGCAAAGTATAGGAGAAGTAGAGAAGAAGCACCATACCGGAAAAAAAAACGGATGGGACACTAATAGCACACTGTTGTGAATAGGCTGGAAATGAGTTCTGAGCAGAAGCTCCCTCTGGTGGTTACAAACGGTACTGGACTGTCCAGTGAAGATTGTGAGGATTGGGAATCAGGTGTTACTGACTGGTCTTATATAAGGGAGTCGCCTTCCCATCAGGGTTGCCGGTGATCAATTGTTCTGGTCTCAATCCTTGATTCCTGTTTCCTTTGTAGCCTGCTGTGTCGTGTCTGAATCTCCTGCTATCAGATAAGACATTTTCTTCTTTTTGTTTTTGTGCTTGATTTTTGCATTTTGTTCTGCACTTCTGTGGGGGCCTTCAAGGTCCCCTCTGGGGCTTTTGCCCTCTCAGTTCAGTTCAGCCACTGATGTTGGTACATTTGCTTTTTCCAGTTTTTTCAGTGGCTGCTGTTTTGTTTTTGGTTACACCAGAGAACTAATTTAGGTGGTAGAGGTCGTGTGATCTCAGGTGTTTTTGAAATTAGTAGAGTTGGTGCTTTTCAGGGTTTTTTGGGATTGCAGTAAGTGCCCTTACTATCCTTTTCTATTTAGTAAGTTTGGGCCCCAACATTTGCTCATACTATTTTCTGTCTGTGTCAGTATTTCTTCTTGTCTAACCGCCATTACATGTTTGGGGGCTTTCTATGTTCTTTGGGGATCTGCTCCGGGGCAGATAGCTTTCCTCTTTCTATCTTTAGGTGTAGTTAGTTTCTCAGGCTGTGACGAGGCGTCTAGGACCAACGTAGGAACGCTCCACGGCTGCCTCTAGTTGTGGTGGTTAGTCAGGGTACTGCAATCTCATAGTTTCCAACTGCTCTGGTGTATTTCCTTTTTTGCCTGCTCTCCTCAGCTACCAAATCATAACAGTATCACCGGCCTAAACTGAAAATTATATGGTACTCACATAAGGGAAAAATATTGTGGAAAGGAAAAAGTTGTCAGAGTTGTCAGAGATTTTTTTTTCTGTTTGTTGCATTTTTTTTTCCCTCTGTATCTCTGGGTGCTGAGGAGGATTTTTTTTTCTCTCTCAATGGAGTTTGCACAGTTGTCTGGCCGTGTGGATCAGCTTGCCACTGAAGTTCGGAGTATTGCTACCTATCTTGCTAGGTTGCCTGTTGTGGAACCTAGGATTCCCATGCCAGATTTGTTTTTAGGGGATCGAGCTGTTTCTGAATTTCAAAAATAACTGTAAATTGTTTTTTGCCTTAAAATCTAAGTCCTCAGGGAACGCAGCGCAGCAGGTTCAAATTGTCATCTCTCTCCTGCGCGGCGACCCTCAGGATTGGGCTTTTTCCCTGACACCTGGGGATCCTGTTTTGAGTGATGTTGATGCATTTTTTCAGGCTTTGGGGTTATTGTACGATGAGCCTAATGTCAATGATCAAGCTGAAAAAACTTTGTTGGCATTAAGTCAGGGGCTTGAGGACGCTGAGTTATACTGTCAGAGATTCCGTAGGTGGGCAGTCCTAACCAAATGGAATGACGACGCTTTGGCAGCTCTTTTTCGGAAGGGACTGTCAGATAATGTAAAGGATGTTATGGTGGGATTCCCTGTTCCCTCTGGTCTCAATGATTCTATGTCATTAGCGATTCAAATTGACAGACGTTTGCGTGAGCGGAAAGGTATGCGTGGAATAATGTTGCCTTGTGAACCTGCTTCTGAATCCATGCAGTGTGATAGAGTGGTTTCTGGGGCACAGCGTCATGAATTTCGAAAGCGCAATGGATTATGTTTCTACTGTGGTGATGCCTCTCATGCTATTTCAGTCTGCGCTAAGCGGGGAAGACGTTTTGCACGCTCAGTTGTCTTGGGTAGTGTTCAGACTAAGTTTTTATTAACTGTTACCCTGATATGCTCTCTGTCCTCATTTTCTGCTCAGGCTTTTGTTGATTCTGGAGCAGCTATTAACCTGATGGATTTTGATTTTGCTAAACGTTGTGGGTTTCCCTTGATACCCCTACGGAAGTCTATTCCCCTACTGGGGATCGATTCTACCCCTTTGGCTGAGAATAAACCTCAGTTCTCTACTCAGGTGATAATGAGGGTAGAACCTGATCATCAGGAGAGTTGCAAATTTTTGGTTCTGTATAATCTGCATGACATTATCGTACTGGGTTTCCCTTGGTTAGTCTCATAATCCTGTTTTGGATTGGAAATCTGTGTCTGTTACCAGTTGGGGCTGCCAATGTGTTAATACCAACACTCCTGTTTTTTCTGCCTCCCCCCAGGCTCAGGATGTTCCTGACTTTTTGATTGATTTTTCTGATGTGTTTAGCGAAAGTAAATCTGCATTCTTACCTCCCCATAGGAGCTATGACTGCACTATTGAATTAGTGCCTGATAGTAAATTCCCTAAAGGTCGCCTTTTTAACTTGTCTGTACCTGAACATGACGCTATGCGGTCTTATATCAAGGAGTCATTGGAGAAGGGTCATATCAGACCATCCTCTTCACCCTTAGGTGCCGGTTTTTTCTTTGTGGCCAAAAAGGATGGTTCATTAAGGCCGTGTATTGATTATCGTCTCTTGAACAATATTACTGTGAAATATCAATATCCTTTACCCTTGATCTCTGATCTGTTTTCCAGGGTGAAAAACGCTACTTGGTTTACCAAGCTTGACCTCAGGGGGGCATATAACCTTATTCGCATTAAGCACGGGGATGAATGGAAGACGGCATTCAATACCCCTGAAGGGCATTTTGAGTACCTTGTGATGCCCTTTGGGCTCACTAATGCTCCTTCTGTCTTCCAGTCCTTCATGAATGACATTTTCAGGGATTTTGTGGATAAATTTCTGATTGTTTATTTGGATGATATCTTGATTTTTCCAATGACTGGGACTCTCATGTAAAACATGTTCGGACTGTGTTCCAGATTTTGAGAGAGAATGCTCTGTATGTGAAGGGATCAAAGTGTCTTTTTGGCGTTCAGAGGATCTCATTTCTGGGATTCATTTTGTCCCCATCTGTTATTGAAATGGACCCGCTCAAAGTTCAGGCCATCTGTGATTGGGTCCAACCTACTTCATTAAAGGCTCTTCAAAGATTCTTGGGTTTTGCCAATTTTTATCGTAAATTTATTGGTAATTTCTCTGTTATTGTTAAACCATTAACTGATTTGACCAAGAAGGGTTCTGATGTGGTGAATTGGCCTCTTGAGGCAGTCTCTGCATTTCAGGAACTTAAGCAGAGATTCACTTCTGCTCCTGTTCTACGGCAGCCTGATGTTTCTCTACCATTTCAGGTGGAGGTTGATGCCTCTGAAATTGGGGCAGGTGCCGTTTTGTCCCAAAGAGATCCAGAGACCTCTAAAAGTAACCCTAGTGCCTTTTTCTCTCGAAAATTTTCTCCCACTGAACGTAATTATGACGTGGGTAATCGGGAGTTATTAGCCATGAAGTGGGCTTTTGAAGACATTGGCTGGAGGGAGCCAAACATCAGGTGGTGGTCCTTACGGATCATAAGAATCTAGTTTATCTGGAATCTGCCAAGCGACTTAATCCTAGACAGGCCAGGTGGGCCTTGTTTTTCACACGTTTTAATTTTGTGGTTTCATTTCTTCCTGGCACTAAAAATGTTAAGGCGGATGCCCTCTCGAGGAGTTTCCTGGTGGACTCTCCTGAGTTATCTGATCCTTCTGTTATTTTGAAAGAGGGTGTAGTTCTTTCCTCCATCTCGCCCAATTTGAGACTGGCTCTGGAAGGGTGTCAGGAGGATAAGCCCGAGCGCTGCCCTGTTGGGAAATTATTTGTCCCGGAAAAAGAGTGTAATGTCTGAGATTCATTGTTCCGCGTTGGCCGGTCATCCCGGAATTTTTGGTACCAGAGACTTGGTTAGTCGGTCCTTTTGGTGGTCTACCTTGTCTCGTGATGTCAGGGAGTTTGTGCAGTCCTGCGGGACTTGCTCTCGCTCCAAGCCTTGCTCTCGTTCTAGTGGTTTGTTGATGCCATTACCTGTGCCCAAGAGACCATGGACCCATATCTCTATGGATTTCATTTCCGACCTCCCTGTTTCTCAGAGAATGACCGTCATCTGGGTGATTTGCGATAGGTTTTCCAAGATGATACATCTTGTGCCATTACCTAAGTTGCCTTCCTCCTCTGAATTGGTGCCTTTGTTCCTTCAGCACCTGGTTCGTTTACACGGCATTCCTGAGAACATAGTGTCTGACAGAGGAGTCCAGTTTGTTTCCAGATTTTGGAGGACCTTTTGTTCTAAAATTGGTGTTCAATTGTCTTTCTCCTTGGCGTTTCATCCTCAGACCAATGGTCAAACTGAGAGAACAAACCAGACATTGGAGACTTATCTAAGATGCTTTGTGTCTGCTGATCAGGATGACTGGGTCTCTTTTTTGCCTTTGGCTGAGTTTGCTCTTAATAATAGGGCTAGCTCTGCCACTTTGATGTCTCCATTTTTCTGTAATTCTGGGTTTCACCCTCGATTTTCTTCAGGACAGACGGAGGCTTCTGTCTGTCCAGGTGTTGACTCTGTTGTGGAGCGTATGCAACAGATTTGGGACCAGGTAGTGGAGAGGTTGTCCCTCTCTCAGGAGAGGGCCCAGCGGTTTGCTAACCGGCATAGGACTGATGGTCCTCGGTTTAAAGTGGGGGACTTGGTCTGGTTGTCCTCAAGAAATATTCCTATGAGAGTGGCATCTCCTAAATTTAAGCCTAGGTTCATTGGACCTTATAAGATCATGGAGATTCTTAATCCTGTTTCTTTTCGTTTGCTTCTTCCAGGGACATTTAAGATCCATAACGTGTTCCACAAGTCCTTGTTGAAGAGGTTTGTTGAGCCAGTGGTTCCTACTACTGTGCCTCCTGACCCTGTTTTGGTTGAGGGCAATCTGGAGTATGTGGTTGAGAAAATATTGAATTCTCGTTTTTCTAGACGGAAACTCCAGTATTTGGTTAAATGGAGAGGTTATGGTCAGGAAGACAATTCTTGGGTGTTTGCTTCGGACATCCATGCTAGGAGACTCATCCGTGCGTATCATAGAACTCATCCTGACTGACCTGGTTGCTCAAATGAGGGTTTGGTGACCCCTACTCAAGGGGGGGGTACTGTTGTGAATAGGCTGGAAATGAGTTCTGAGCAGAAGCTCCCTCTGGTGGTTACAAACGGTACTGGACTGTCCAGTGAAGATTGTGAGGATTGGGAATCAGGTGTTACTGACTGGTCTTATATAAGGGAGTCGCCTTCCCATCAGGGTTGCCGGTGATCAATTGTTCTGGTCTCAATCCTTGATTCCTGTTTCCTTGGTAGCCTGCTGTGTCGTGTCTGAATCTCCTGCTATCAGATAAGACATTTTCTTCTTTTTGTTTTTGTGCTTGATTTTTGCATTTTGTCCTGCACTTCTGTGGAGGCCTTCAAGGTCCCCTCTGGGGGCTTTTGCCCTCTCAGTTCAGTTCAGCCACTGATGTTGGTACATTTGCTTTTTCCAGTTTTTTCAGTGGCTGCTGTTTTGTTTTTGGTTACACCAGAGAACTAATTTAGGTGGTAGAGGTCATGTGATCTCAGGTGTTTTTGAAATTAGTAGAGTTGGTGCTTTTCAGGGTTTTTTGGGATTGCAGTAAGTGCCCTTCCTATCCTTTTCTATTTAGTAAGTTTGGGCCCCAACGTTTGCTCATACTATTTTCTGTCTGTGTCAGTATTTCTTCTTGTCTAACCGCCATTACATGTTTGGGGGCTTTCTATGTTCTTTGGGGATCTGCTCCGGGGCAGATAGCTTTCCTCTTTCTATCTTTAGGTGTAGTTAGTTTCTCAGGCTGTGACGAGGCGTCTAGGACCAACGTAGGAACGCTCCACGGCTGCCTCTAGTTGTGGTGGTTAGTCAGGGTACTGCAATCTCATAGTTTCCAACTGCTCTGGTGTATTTCCTTTTTTGCCTGCTCTCCTCAGCTACCAAATCATAACAGCACACTGATCCAAAAAACTGATGACACCAGTACTGTTTTTTCCAGTACGGGTTTTACCCGGACGTGTGAAGGGGGCCTTACTAGGTAGCTGTTATCTGGAGCTTGCATTGCAAGTGAGCATAAAGGCCCCGTCACACATAACGAGATTGCTAGCAAGATCGTTATTATGTCACGGTTTTGAGATCGCTGGAGAGCCGTATCGTGATCGTTGGGGAGCTGTCAAACATGCAGAACTTCCCAACAATTTCGGTCGCCCCAGCGATCTAACTAACGATCTCGTTGGTCGTTGGGACGCTTTCACACAGCAGCTATTTCAACGATCCACACCTTGATAGGGGCTGTACTGTGTCACCAATCATCTCCGACTGGTGGACACTGCTGCGTTCTGATTGGGCGGCAGATTTAAAATAAAGCCACGTTGTAGCAGTTCCGTCGCTTTGTTCCTGTTTGCGTTCTGGTTTCGGATCTTAGCAGCGTTCTTCGGCTGTGACTCTGTATCCATTCATCTGGGCTTTGTTCCTGACAAGCGTTCTCGTTTGTGGATTGTAGTGTTCTTCGGCTGTGACTCCACACAGCCCGGAGAATTCTACTAAGATCTGCAATCCAGTACGAGGTCAGAAACAAAGGATGGAATCGCTATTCTGTTGCTTTCTTTATGCACGGCGGGAAATGAGAATGCTGTAGCGACCACCAATCGGGGACGAGGGGCGCAGAAAATTCCAATTTATGCACGCCTACGTGTTTCAGTTCTGAATCGCTAACGAGGTTGTTGGTTAGGTGTCAAATACAGTGATGCACACTGCCCAGCGGGAGCGCAACAACCCAGGAATGGTCCAGGAAGCTTTGTAACGATCAGCGATCTCACAGCAGGGGCCTGATCGTTGCTACCAGTCAGACATAACAAGATCGCTAGAGAAATCGATATTGCGTCACAAAACCTGTGACGTATCAACGATCTCGCTAGCGATCTCGTTATGTGTGACGGGGCCTTTACTCTCTTTTTCACTTAAAATACTTTGTTCAGACTTTGATGATAGTGCTGTGAGTGTCATTATCCGAGGGATGTCAGATTTCTTTTACGGACCCATAGAACTGCAGTGCTGATTTGAGGCAATGCTTGGATGAAAATCTGACATGTCTCTAATATTTTCCAAGGACCTCTCAGTCCAAGGAAAAAAATTGGACAATTGGACAGTCTCATAGATTATCCTTGGTACGAGTGCTATCTGTGAAAACCATGGATAGCTGTCACAACTCTGTTGTCGGGTGACCGGGGACCAGGGGCTCCTTCCCTATCCCTAACGCTAGGGGGAGCCCTAGCTTGCCTTGTTCCGCAGGTTACTTCTGAAGGTGAAGATGCTGGGGTCATGTAACTTGCCTTATCTCCTGAATCCTTCCTCCATCTGTACCCTTCCCCCACTCAGGGAAGAGGGGACTAGTTGTGCACCAAAGTACACCAACCAGATGAACAAGATAGTAAGAACAGGGGAAACAGAAAATACCAGGCATACAAATATTCACTGACATATAACAAAGGAAAGTATCGGGGAGTGGAGAATGGGGTAAAAGCAAAGTAGGAGAAGAAAAGGGAATTATCACACTTACTAAACCAAGCCACAGTCACAGATAAACCCACCAAATGCCTTCTCATATAATCACCAACAACTATTCTCCCAGCCATGAAGCATAAGATAACTCTGATGATTTGTGTCAGTCAGGACCCAGATTATTTAGGGGAAAGGAGCGGTTACAGTGCACAGTTGAGAGCCCTAGCTCCCACAGCTCTCAACATGGTCGATTATCCCCTGTTCTGCCAAAAATAAATTTACGCTGTTTAAAAAGAAGGTGAAGTGTTTTTTTCAGTGCAAGAGTAGGAGCAATCAGACACTGCACTCTTCTGGCTCCTCTCTGTCGCGGTAACTCTGTGACAATACCACTCATTCAAGAAAAACAGACATGTGAATGAGTCCTTACTAGGGGAGGCCTAACAAGTCTATGTGTAAGGACAGGGTTATATTAGTGTATAGCAACCGATGCAAGAGCATCGGATGCAATATACTTATGACACTCGGCTCAAACTCTGTGCAAGAATCAGACAAGCATCCTGCAGTCCTCTGATCCTCTCGCATGAGATAATCACAGCACTGGTACGGAGGAGATAGAGAAACTAATTTTCTTTATCTCTTTTATTGATGACATCCACGATAATCGCACTCCACTCGGATGACTTCCGAGTGTAGTCCGATGTTTTGCACACACCAGTAGACTTGTATGGGTGCATACTGTCCGAGATATGTTGCCAATCGCAGCATGCGGCGATTTTTTTCTCATGCCGACTCGGCATGACAAAATAAACTCTGGTAGACACTGATATATAGTATAACATTGGAGACAGTGCTATCTGATGAACCATCGGATAGCAGTCGTCTGAGTTATACCGTGGCTATACGCCAGTCTGATTAAGTACAGTAACTTTCAGCCCTGATATACAGCATACAAATACACTGTGTAAATGCCCCCAATCCGGCCTGCAAAATGAGAAAAAGACCTTTTATAATACTCACCTACAGGACAGTCGGGTCTGATGGGCATCCCTGTTCTTGGTCCGATGCCTCCTCTCTTCTTGCGATGCCATCCTCCTTCTTGCTTCATGTACATGATGCATTCTGTGTCAGCCACATAGTGTCCCTGGCAACACGCTCCTGCACAGGCGCAATTCTCTGGCCTGACCAGGGCAGAGTAAAGTATTGCAGTGTTTATGCGCTGAGGCTCTTTGACCTTTACCAGCGCATTCTCACTTTAGTACTTTTCTCTGCCCTCGACAGCTCAGAGAAGAACATCTGCACTGGAGCATGATGGGGAACACTGTGTGGGTAATGTAGGACGTGTTATCCACACAAAGCATGAAGAAGGATGGAATCACAAGAAGAGAGGAGGCACCGGACTAAGACAGTGATGCCCATCGGACCCAACCGCCCAGTGGGTGAGTATTATGAAAGGTATTTTTTTTGTCTTGCAGCCCAGATAGGAAACTTAAATACAGCATATTACAGTGCTACATATCAGGGCTGAAAGGTACTGACCTTACCTCATATGGGACAAACCTGGAGACAGGTTCTCTTTAAACAGACAGACCATTAATTTCAATGAGAACTATAGAAAGCTTTATATCGCCTGTTGTAGTGCAACAGAATGCTGCCTTGCTGGCAGCTGATTGTTGGTAATTTCAACTGTTGGACATTGTGATCACTTAAATTTAGTTTCAAAAATCTGTGTTTCACAGTCAAAGTTTGGACCATGATGTATGGACCAGCTGTAGTTTTCTTGACCCAACCTCAACAGCCCTATAGGTGTATATGATTATAGGTGTACAGTCAGTCTGTACTTGGACCATGCTATACAGATATCTGTTTGAGACCTTGGAAAGGGGAACCTTTTTAAGCAATAGGAGGGACCCGAAAAGCTTTCTTTTTTGTATGGCAGTTACCTTTTTTTCTGGCAGTTTCAATAGGTCACCTATGCATGTTACCTGCCTTTTTTACTTATCCTATTTTTCCGCCTTCCTTTTTAAGCTGAACTTGTTAGCAGGATTTTGCTAAGTAAATTACAGTCATTGTCAGGTTGGCAGTGTTAAACTGATTAAAATGATACCTGGGGTGAAGAAATCCGTCTTGTGGTTCTTGTGTAATCAGTGTTAGAAGTTTTCAGTTAATGATATGTCCGTGCTCTGGAGGGGAACTGTAGGCAAGAGTCTTATCTGCTCTAAGCCAGAGAAACCAAGGAAAGACCTGCCCACAGGCCGCCCCGAAGCACAAACATGTTCCTCATCATAGAGACAGAGAGAGACTGCAGTGTGCGGCATATGGTCTGAGCACTGACAGGCTGACCCCCCACCTCTTTAACTTCGGCAGCAATGATGGCAGTACTTATACGTCTATTTTGAAAAGACAATCTCTGGATATGACGCTGAGCACGTGCACTCAACTTTTTTGGTCGACCAAGGCGAGGCCGATTCTGAGTGGTCCCTGTCTTCGTAAACCGTTGTATGGTCTTGACCACCATGCTGCAGCTCAGTTTCAGGGTGTTGGCAATCTTCTTAGGCCATCTTTATGTAGAGCAACAAGTCTTTTTTTCTTATCCTCAGAGCTTTCTTTACCATGATGTGCCAGGTTGAACTTCTTATTACCAGTATGAGAGAGTGTGAGAGCGATAAGACCAAATTAAAAACACCTGCTCTCCATTCATACCTGAGACCTTATAGCACTAAAGAGTCACATGACACCGGGGAGGAAAAATGGCTAATTGGACACAATTTGGCCATTATCACTTAGGGGTGTACTCACTTTTGTTGCTAGCTGTTTAGACATTAATGTCTGAGTGTTGACTTATTTAGCGGGAACATCAAATTTCCACTGTTATACAAGCTGTACGCTGACTACTAATATACAGTGTTTTAAAGTGTCAAATATTTATAAAAAAAGGTGAGGGGTGTACTCACTTTTGATAGTTACTGTGTATTATATATATATATATATATAAATATGTATGTGTATAAGTATATATATATATATATATATATATATATATATACAGTACAGACCAAAAGTTTGGACACACCTTCTCATTCAAAGATTTTTCTGTATTTTCGTGACTATGAAAATTGTAGAATCACACTGAAGGCATCAAAACTATGAAGTAACACATGTGGAATTATACATTACACTTTACAATAAAGTGTGAAACAACTGAAAATATGTCTTATATTCTAGGTTCTTCAAAGTAGCCACCTTTTGCTTTGATTACTGCTTTTCACGCAGAAAGGTGAATGGATAGATTCTACATGCCTGGTTCCCACCGTGAAGCATGGAGGAGGTGGTGGGATGGTGTGGGGGTGCTTTGCTGGTGACACTGTTGGGGATTATTCAAAATTGAAGCGGTGAGCGGTCCAGCTCACCCCAAACCATCTCGATTGGGTTCTGGTCTGGTGACTGTGGAGGCCAGGTCATCTGGCGTAGCACCCCAACACTCTCCTTCTTGGTCAAATAGCCCTTACACAGCCTGGAGGTGTGTTTGGGGTCATTGTCCTGTTGAAAAATAAATGATGGTCCAATTAAACGCAAACCGGATGGATTAGCATGCTGCCTCAAGATGCTGTAGTAGCCATTCTGGTTCAGTATGACTTTAATCTTGAATAAATCCCCAACAGTGTCACCAGCAACCAGGCATGCAGAGTCCATCCGTTCACCTTTTCTGCGTGCAAAGCAGTAATCAAAGCAAAAGGTGGCTACTTTGAAGAACCTAGAATATAAGACATATTCACACTTTTTTGTAAAGTAATGTATAATTCCACATGTGTTAATTCATAGTTTTGATGCCTTCAGTGTGAATTTACAATTTTCATAGCCATGAAAATACAGAAATATCTTTAAATGAGAAGGTGTGTCCAAACTTCTGGTCTGTACTGTATATATATATAAAACACATATCAGAATTGAGAAATCGATCTGTGTCTGAACTATGTAATTAGTTCATTTATTTCTCTTTTAATTACATTTCTAGTGTAATTCTGAAGACGGTCTGGATGACCGAAACGTTAATAATTATTGTATTGGATTACAAATAAAAAAACATTTTTTTCTTCATTGATCTTATGGAGTGAAGTGATAATATAATTAATTCCATATGATGTCAGGGATGTATTGCATACTATTCCCAGTATGTGACAGAAATTAGGACATTATAGTATATCCATTTGTGGAAAGGAGAAACAGTATCAGAAATAGAAATAAAAATGCATTCATTTGTATATTAAGAAAAAAACATGGTATCATCACCTCATTATAACTTTGCTTTCTTGGCAACTGTGGTTTCTGCAACCTCTGTAGCTACACCACTAATCTCTGCTTACCAGTAACTATTACATATTTTTCATTTTGAATCCTATTTATACTACACTGCTCAACATTGAAATTGCAACACCAAGAAGGGAAAGTCATGTAATTTTGGATTTCACAGGACTGGTTAACATGCTAATGATATGCAAATGATGAAAACATGGAAACAAATTTTCAAAACATCTAGATTTATTCGTTATCATATATGAGAACCACCCACATAAATACACACACTTTGGCATGCTATCAATGAGGTTATTAATGTCCTACCCACTCAATGCACTTGGACATGCAAATCATCAAGATCTGCTGTTGGCAGCTCCCTTTGAAATTGCTGACCATTTATGTCCCAGAAGTAAGGCAAAATGCACTTGGACATGCAAATCATCAAGATCTGCTGTTGGCAGCTCCCTTTGCAATTGCTGACCATTTATGTCCCAGAATTAAGGCAAGTTTCTGCAGGCCACGGTAGCAAGTTTAGGCTATTCAGGCTGTTCTCAGTGGAATGAAAACATGCAGCCTAGCATTTTTGTGTAGTAAAATATTTCCTGGGACACCTTAGAGAAATGTCTGTACCACTGGTTCTGCAGCCATTTCAATGTAACATTGAGCTGTAAGGGTACCTGGAATGAAGATAAAAAGTGTCCAGCTACATTATGCCACCCAACATCATAAGGTAGACTAGTGTAACATTCCTTCATTGTGTTGTCCATGTAGTCTCCAGACCAATTATGGTGAAAGGTAGCATAATATGTGGTAGCCGTTCCCTTAGGGTATGTTTCCACGATCATGAAACATTCCAGATTAGCTGCGTGTTTGACGCTGTGCGTTGGCGCAGCGTCAAACACGCAGCGTCCAGATGTTACAGCATAGTGGAGGGGATTTCAAGAAATCCCTTCTCCACTATGCGTAAAAATACGCAGGCGGAAGACCTGCGTTTCCGGACATGCGGCGCATCTTTTCAGACCGCAGCATGTCCTAGCGTCTTGCGGCGACGCTGCGTCGCCACAACAGAAATAACACAGGGAAAAGAGCGCGGAACACATCCGGAAAGAGCGCGCGTCAAAAAGGGGGCGGGGCTTTGGGCGGTGCGGAATTTCTGCTCCGTCCAAAGCGCTGTGGTTCCGGACCGTGGAACCACAGCCTAATAGCCTCCATTGTAGATAGACTAACAGCTCGATACTACATAGATTTGATGATGGAACCAGTGATACAACATCTCTCAAAAGTGTCCCAGGAGCAGGTTTTCAACATAACAACTACATTTCACATGTTGCTCTCCTACTGTAAGCATGCTAATAGTGTTACAATAGCCTACAGCTCCCATCGAGCACATCTGGAATGTCATTGGTCATCAATTGCAAAGGGAGCTACTTGAAGTGGATCTTGAATATTTGTGTGCCTAAGTGCATTAAGCGTAGCATAGTTTTACTCAGACAACCATTAATAAGTTTATTGATAGTACATGTATTTCTGCGTATGACTCTCATACTGCATAATAAATAAATTAAAATATTTAGAATATTTGTTTCCATTTTTAATTATTTTCATATTATCGTTAAATTTACCATCTCTGTCTTCCTGCCAGCGGTGGTAGTGTATTGCCTCATGGTCCAATCCCACCAGTTCCTAGATCACTTTGCAACCTGGCTTCCTCACTTTCTATCCTCTGACATTCCCCTCTCATCCAGGTGGACTTTAACATCTCTATTAATAATCTATTCTCCCAATCTGCTACTCATCTTCTATCTCTAACCTCCTTTCTAGACTCATCACAGATTACTAACTATCCTACACATGAAGATGGGCATACGCAAGGCTGGTCTTTTCCCACTCTGCTCAGTATATGATTTTACTAACTCCACTTCTCCTCCTCTCTGAACACAACCTGCTTTCTTTCTTTGTCAAAATTTGTCACCCCACTCAGGTTTTCCACACATGACACATATACAGAAATTTACATGTCATCAATACCCAGCAATTTATGAAGACGTTGCAGTCATCATTGGCCCCAATCTACTCTTTTATGTCTTAACCTTTAAACATTATAAGAAACACTGGAAAGCATCCTCGAAGAATCCATACCCTATACACACAGAACAGCCCAAAACAGATGGCAGCATCCCTTTTCCCTGGCACACGATGCAAACAATTTTTTTCCAGCGATGCTCTAAATGTGCCGAACGTCTGCGGAGAAAATCCCTTTTGCCCAAAGACTTCATCCATTATTAGTTTAGCCTTAAAACATACAACGCTGCACTTTACCTCTTCATACAAGCCTACTTCACCACATTCGTCACCTCACTATCTAACAATCCAAATTGACTCTTTGACACTTTTCAGTCCCTTCTCAGTTCTAAAGTGCAAACCCCATTATAAACCTCAACCAGAATGATCTGGCGAATTATATTTAAAATAAAAAATTTAACATATTCAACAATAAATTGTCTCCCAATTCATCACTATCATTCATCTTCTTCCCTCCTGCACTCTTCAAGGTCAACTTTCTGTGTTTGAACCGGTTACCGAAAAAGAAGTTACCAGGCTCCTCGCTTCTTCTCATCCTAGTAGTTGCATCAGGGAAGATATTCTTTCTCATCTACTCCAGGTCCCTTTCTCCAGTTGTCAATACCCACCTAACAAAAATGTTGAACTTCTCTCTTTCATCCGGTACGTTTCCTTCATCTTTAAAACACACCATCATAAAACCATTACGATAGCAACATCTCTTGACTAGAACGACTCTAGTTTCTACAGACCTGTTTCCCCTTTATCTCTAAACTCCTGGAAGGCTTGGCCCTCTCTCGCTCAATCCTATATGTTTCAGATTACTCTCTTTTTGACTCTATGCAATCTGGTTTCCTCATGTTACACTCTACAGAAACTGCCATACTAAAATCTCTAATGATTTACTAACAGCTAAATCTAATAGCCAGTATTCTTTCCGATTATCTTGGATGTTTCTGCAGCACTTGACACTATGAATCAACGGCTTCTCCTCACTATGCTCCTCTCTCTCAGCTTCAAGGACACTGCTCTCTTGGATTTCCTTCTACCTTTCTGATGGAGCCTTCACTGTATCATTTTCCAAATCTTCTTCCCCCTTTTTTTCCTTACTTTTGCGGTTTTTCAGGGTTTAGTCCTAGGTACCTTCTATTAATCTTTGTTTATTTGTCCTGTTGGTCAGCCTATTTAGTTTTCGGAACAATCTCTAAGCTAATGACATCCAATTATACACATCTTTTTTTTCTATTACTATAAAATACCAGTGCTTGTCTGTCTGCAGTATATATCTAAAGCTAACTGTCAAAAATTGCACTCCTTGTGTTTCTTTCCTCTACTAACTCACCTAAGCCATTATTACCATATCTACATGTGCTTCTGCTATAATTCCCAAGCTGCATACTTACTATCTTACTATCTTGGGGTTATATATGACTAAGATCTTTCTTTCACACCAAATATTCACACTTTCACTCACGCATGCAGCGTTCATCTCAAAATCATCTCTATAATTCAACCTTTTCTTATCTTTGACTCTGGAAAAACTCTTAATGTTGCTCTGATTCATTTTTGTCTTGACTTTTGCAACTTTCTACTAATCTGTCTCCCTCTCCAATCTATGCTCAATGTATCAGCCAGGACCATATTTCTGTCCAGCTGCTATACCACACCTTCACTCTGTGCCAGCTATTGCACTAGTTTCTCCATCCACTACAGAATACAATATAAGCATTTCATTTTCACCCACAAAGCTCTCCACAATTTTGCACTGCCATACAACTTCTTAATGATCTCAATGACCTAAGGCTAACATCCTCATTAATCTGAGACTTGCACTCCCATATCCAGGACTTCTCTTGTGCTGTGACAGTTATCTGGAATGCGCTACCTTGAACAATCCGGTTAACTCCCAGCATCATTACAGTGCTAAACGTGACCTAAAAACACATTTATTTAGACTGACTCATCTCATTACCTCATTAATTTTACTATTACCTGTCGTCCATTCTTAACTTTTGATCAGAATGTGATCCATCCTATCAGCTGTTGGCACACCCCTCATGCACTCAGTTGTAGAGTTGAGCTTATTTGTTTGCATTCGGTTCCGAATATGATCAGAATCGAATATTGTTTTTGCAATATTCTTCGAACACAGCCGAATGTCATTAGAGTCAATGGGAGTAGAAATTACTGAATATGTTCAGAACTAGTGTTGAGCGATACTGCTCGATATCTAAAAATATCGGATCGGAATGGTATCGCCGATATCACTAAAATATCGGCGATACCCGATACCGATACCGGAAGTCCAATGTAAGTCTATGGGAACCAAATATCGACATTAAAAAAAACCATTCTTGCCTTGTTGGTTAATTGTACATGAAGGAAAACAACAAAGACTAATGTAGAATGTATTGGGGGAGGTTGAGGAGACAATAAAGGCATACATGTTTAACCCAATGCATTGGAATAGCATTCATATATTTTTTTTTGGAAATACGTTTGGATTGACTAACAAATTGACAATGTTGTTAACCTTTTTTCTATTTTGGCAAATATGTATGTTTCACAACTTCCATGCTCTTCACCTTTTTAACTTTTGCCAGTGCCACACTTTCTCCTTCATAATCTTCAGCAGCAGCATCATCTTTCTCATCAAATTATTCTTCATCTTCACCTTCTTAATCTTCTTCTTAAACTTCTTGCTATTCATGTTTTTGTTTACATTACTCATATTGTTATTATTAAACTAATTAATCTTCTTCATATTCAAATTCTTCATCTTCTTCCTCTTCATCTTCTTCATCATATTCTTATTTGTGACAGAGATTCCTGTACTTGTAATCTGTAAAAGTATGAATTGTTCATCCTTCCGTTCTTGCTGTCACAAAAGATTTAAATTACAACAGTATTTGTCCGTGTTCAGTTTAGCCTGCAGCAGCAGGCATTTTCCAGGGGCACCACGAGGAGGAACGGACTCACCCCATACACTGCTTAGTCTTCTTCTTAGAATTTAGAGCATATATTTTGCTCTTCATTTTGGTCTTATACTTCATGTTCTTCTTCTTTTTGATCTTCTGCTTATTGTTCTTCTGTCTCTTGTTCTGTATCTTGTAGTTTGTCTTAACCTTCTTTGTCCTGTTGGTGATCTTCTTCTGGGTAATCTTTTATTTTTTCTTTGTGATGGTGTTCAGGCTGGTTGGCTTCATGCTCGTCGTCCTTGTTGTCGTCATCTTCTTCTGGGTGGTCTTTAAGGTCGTCTAATTTCCGAGAAACAGCTGACGTTACTGGAACCCTGACGGGTATCAGATGGAGCAAGAGACAATGGAAGTAACGAGGACCAGCTGACTGTGCTGGAACCCGGACGGGTAGCAGAAGGAAAAGAGGCAATGTCACAACCGAGTACCAGCTGACGTTACTGTGACACGGTTACTAAGCAGGAGGTACCTGTGCTCCAAAGCACTACCAAGGACCAGCAGACGTTGGTGGAACTCGGATACGGAGATGGAGGCACCTAGGCCAAAGGCACTGGGGAGAACCAGTTGACGGTACTGGACCCCGGACGGGTAGCAGAAGGAAAAGAGGCAATGTCACAACCGAGTACCAGCTGACGTTACTGTGACACGGTTACTAAGCAGGAGGTACATGTGCTCCAAAGCACTACCAAGGACCAGCAGACGTTGGTGGAACTCGGATACGGAGATGGAGGCACCTAGGCCAAAGGCACTGGGGAGAACCAGTTGACGGTACTGGACCCCGGACGGGTAGCAGAAGGAAAAGAGGCAATGTCACAACCGAGTACCAGCTGACGTTACTGTGACACGGTTACTAAGCAGGAGGTACCTGTGCTCCAAAGCACTACCAAGGACCAGCAGACGTGGGTGGAACTCGGATACGGAGATGGAGGCACCTAGGCCAAAGGCACTGGGGAGAACCAGTTGACGGTACTGGACCCCGGACGGGTAGCAGAAGGAAAAGAATCAATGTCACAACCGAGTACCAGCTGACGTTACTGTGACACGGTTACTAAGCAGGAGGTACCTGTGCTCCAAAGCAATACCAAGGACCAGCAGACGTTGCTGGAACTCGGATACGGAGATGGAGGCACCTAGGCCAAAGGCACTGGGGAGAACCAGTTGACGGTACTGGACCCCGGACGGGTAGAAGAACGCACCCATGAAAATGTAAGTTGACAGGACGCAAGCCATCCGCAGTTACCGAATCACACAGTCCTACAGTGGGTGCTTGTCCTATTGTCACAATGGAAACCGCCTTTATTTACATATCCCACAGCACACATAGGAATCACCTAAACTGCAGGCACCATAGAGTCGGCTAACCCGAATGCAACACGACAGCACAACTTATTGGAGGATAATTGACGTTCACACTGCCAGGAAACAGCTGTCGTGCTGTAACCAGGCTGGCCAGGAGTCAGTACCCCTGCCAATTACTTACGAGCAACAAATGGCGGTGTTGTAGCCCAGGGAGTAGAGTTCAGGTGGTAGAAAGATGAACATAACAGGAGACATGGAAAACGTTGCCAAACAGTTATTTAATCTGAAAACGGACAGGCAAATTCAGGTGAGATCCATGCCTTGTTCATTTTCAGAAAAGTAAGCCGGTCTACATTCTCTGAGGATAGTCGCATGCGACGGTCTGTTACTACACCACCTGCAGCACTAAAGACACGCTCAGATAATACACTGGCAGCAGGGCAAGCCAGCACCTCCAATGCATACTGGCTAAGCTCTGGCCATGTATCCAACTTAGAGACCCAAAATTTGAAAGGGGAAGAGGCATCTGGGAGTACACTTAGAGGGAAAGCCAAGTAGTCTGTCACCATCTTACGGAAACGTTCCTTCCTGGTGACTGGAGCCGTCTCGGATGGTGTAGACCTTGCTGGCGCTGTCACAAAACTTCGCCACATTTGTAACATACAGCTCTTGCCCTGTGCAGAGGCGCTGCTTCTGCTCCCTCTTGTTGTAGAGGTGTCTACACTGCCTCGACGCACAGAGCTGCTTTGTAAAGCAGTAGCAGCAGCAGCAGCTCTCTCGGCTGGAATGTACAACAGTATGGATTGCACCAGTGTGTCTTGGTACTCCTGCATTTTACGGTCCCGGTTCACCGGTGTGATGAGGGTTTGTAAGTTGTCCCGGTAGCGAGGGTCTAGGATGGTGTACACCCAATAATCTGACGTGGTGAGAATGTGGGCGATGCGGCGGTCGTTTCTCAGGCACTGAAGCATGAAATCAACCATGTGCTGCAGACTCCCAACTGGCCAACAAAGGCTGTCCTCTGGAACAGGCGTCATCTCTGCCTCCTCTGCATCACCCCACCCTCGCTCTACATACTGACTAGAGCGTTGTGTACCTCCCTCTGTAGGGATTTCTTCCTCCTCCATTGACTCCTCCTCCTCCTCATCCTCCTCACAAAGTGAGCCTGCCCAGCCCTTTGTGAGGAACCACGTTGCGCTGACTGTCCTGAAGGTAATTGAATTTGTGACTCCTCATCCTCCACCTCTTCCAAAACCTCTTCCTTTAGTGCTTTCAGTGATTTCTGAAGCAGGCAGATAAGGGGGACAGTCATGCTGACTAGTGCATCATCTGCACTCGCCATCCGCGTTGATACATCAAACGCACGCAAAACGTCGCAGATGTCCTTCATAGAGGCCCACTCAGTAGTGGTGAAGTGTGAACGGCGCAAATTGCGAGTTGATTGCGCCTGTTGCAGCTGATACTCCATTACTGCTGGCTGCTGCTCACACAACCGCTCCAACATATGTAACGTGGAATTCCACCTGGTGGGTACGTCACATATGATGCGATGTTCAGGAAGGCGAAATCTGACTTGCAGAGCTGCAATGCGTGATCTGGCCATGCTGGAACGTCGCAAGTGAGCGCACTCTAGGCGGACCTTGTGCAGCAGTGCATCAAGATCCGGATAGTCCCTCAAAAAACTCTGCACGACCAAGTTGAGCACATGTGCCAGACATGGTATGTGAGTGAGGTTGCCAAGGCCCAGAGCTGCCACCAGATTTCGGCCATTGTCACACACTACCAAGCCTGGCTGGAGATTAGCTGACAAAAACCACACGTCGCTCTCCTGCTTGATGGCATCCCAGAGCTCCTGTGCTGTGTGGCTTCGATTCCCCATGGAAATTAATTTCAGGATGGCCTGTTGACGTTTGGCCACGGCTGTGCTCATATCAGTCGCAACAGGTAAGCGTTCACGGGTCCATGTGGAGGTATACCGTGACGGCTCGTGCAGCGATGATTCTGAGGAACTGGAGTAGGAGGAGGAATCAATGTGTACAGACTGGATTCCTGCAATCCTTGGAGTTGGCAGAACACGTACAGCGCCACTGGCAAGATCTGTACCCGGCTCCACAACATTGACCCAATGGGCAGTGAGGGACAGGTATCGTCCCTGGCCATGGGTACTGGTCCACGCATCGGTGGTCAGGTGGACCCTGCTACTGACGGCGTTTAGTAGCGCATGTTTAATGTTTCCCTCGACATGTTTTTGCAGAGCAGGGACAGCTTGCCTGCTGAAATAAAATCGGCTTGGCACATTATATTGTGGGACTGCCAATGCCATAAAGTTCCTGAAACTGTCAGTCTCCACCAGCCTGAATGACAGCATTTCAAGGGACAGGAGTTTTGCAATGCCAGCATTCAGAGCCTGTGCTCGTGGATGGTTTGCCGAGTATGGCCGTCTTTTATCCCATGCCTGTGGTACCGATGGCTGTTTTTTGTTCTGGGAGTGTGACGATGACTGTGAACTTGCTGCTGTGGGTGGAATAACAGTTTGTCTATGGACAACAGTGACCGAGGTTCTTCCATGGAGATCCTGTGAGGAAGCCGAACCAGGTGTGTGTGAGCTGGAGGTAGAGGCTCGAACACGACCTGAAGATGTAGGTGCTGCTGTAGGTTGGCCTACATCTCCAGTGTGTCTTTGTAACTCAGCTACGTGCTTTGTCCGTACATGTTTCCACATATTTGTGGTATTCAGGTTACTGATATTTTTACCTCTTTTAACTTTTTGCTTACACAGCTTGCATTGAACATAGCAAATATCATCTACAAGTCTGTCAAAAAAGGACCACGCAGTGCAAGTCATGGGAGCGCCAATTTTGACATTTCTAAGAGAACTGCTCCCAACAGGTGCCAAACTGGAGGCTACAGGCAAGCGAGTCTGCAGCCTACCTCTCCCTCCTCTTTGTACCGTTGGGACAATCTCTTCCTCAGAGCTGCTCCCACCACCTTCCTGTTGCTCACGCCATGTTGGGTCTCGGACTTCATCATCTCCACTACCCTCTTCCAACACCTGCTGCTGTTGGATGGTCTGGGCAGCACCATGCTCCACAAAACCTGGCACCTGAGTCTCATCATCATCATAAGATGCGTTCTGCAGTGTGCTGTCCATCGGCACTGGCTCACCCGCCTCTTCAGATTGAGAGAGACACAGCTGTTGCGCATCACTGCATACTCCCTCTTCTTCAAATTGCAGAATGCTGCTTGCCTGTGCCCGTGTTTGCGAGCCAACAGATTCTGAGAACAGAAGCAGAGACTCAGCTGGCTCCTGTACAGAACTCTCTGACTGCCTGGGCAATTTGACAGGCGGTGAACAGACAGATGGTTGCTCAACAGTGTTGTGTTCCTGAGAGGAGGTGGAAGGAATTGAAGTCGATGCATTGGCCGCCATCCAACCAACAACGGCTTCAATTTGTTCTTCCCGCAGCAGGGGGGCACGCCGAGCTCCTACCAAAGTGCGCATAAAGGAACGCTCATGGGTAAAACTGGTGGATGCTGTGTCACTGAGGGCGGCAGCAGCCACAGAATCCCCACGTCCTCTCCCTGCTGAAACTCCACGGCCACGACCACGTGCCTTACTCACTGACTTCTTCATCTTGCTAGATTGATAAAGAAAGTCAGAAAAGTTATAAGGCCTAAGTGTGGTTATTACGCAGAGACTGAAGTGAACACTGAAACACAACTGTTCACAATCTGTGAAAGGCTACTCCTTTGTCTACTTCTATAGTGTTTGCAACCAATGTATTGGATACGGATGGAAGCGCGTCACACTAATAGATTATATTTTAAATGGAATGGAGCAGAACCAATTGGAGATAAATGAAAAGGATGAGGCACTGAGACACGCTCAGCAGAGTACAAGCAGCAGTGCTTGAACAAGTAACTGGAGCGTGATGTGCACTCAAAAAATAAAAAACACAGACTGAAGTGAACACTGAAACACAACTGTTCACAATCTGTGAAAGGCTACTCCTTTGTCTACTTCTGTAGTGTTTGCAACCAATGTATTGGATACGGATGGAAGCGCGTCACACTAATAGTTAAATTGCATGGAGCTGCAAGAATTACACTGAAGAAAAAAAAAAAGAGTTTGTGAGTGACACGTGCAGATGCCTACAGACAGCGTTGCATGCAGAGCAAACTGCAGCGTCACCTGCACTCACACACACCTTGCAGAGCTGTTAAAACAACACTGCAGGCAAAAGGAAGCTTTACACCACGGGTGGTGCTAGCCTGCCTACAGCACAGTACACTAAATCGCAATCTCTAACTGTCCCTCAGAGTCAACACAGCAGCGTTCTGTCCCTTACTGAATTCACAGCACAGTGACGCTAAAATGGCGGCGGCGCCTTTTATAGTGCATTCTGACATCATTTCAGCATCCAATCACAGCCATGCCATTAGTTAACATGACCGCAGCAGTACAGGATGTGCCAACACTTCTTAGGATTCCTCATTGGCTGACTAAAATCACATTGCCTCTCAAAGAATTATGGGAACTTCCGATTCCGGTATACGATATATGGAAAATATCGAAACTAAGTATCGAAAGGCCGATAGAGCTAATATCGGCCGATACCCGATACTTGCGGTATTGTATCGCTCAACACTATTCAGAACCGATCATAAGACATACATTCGGCACAAATAGTGTTCGAATAAGGCACAAATATGTCAAAATCAGATTCGGGGACAAAATTAGAACAAATTTGTTCATCTCTACTCAGTAGTACTTTGCACCTGTATTTATACAGTGCAGATACTGGCTGATGACCGGTTCATGCTGAATTTGTTTAATGCCCCTATCTATATATATAAAATTGAATGTGTGTGTGTGTTGTGTATCACCAACCAATCACTAAGGATCTTTCATTTCACCAGAGCTGATTAAAAGAAGCTGAGCTGTGATTGGTTGCTATGAGCAACAGTTTTCTCACTCCACGACAACACCTCAGTAGACAGTGACTTGGTGGGAGAAATCTAGCATCACCAGGAACATAAGCTCCCAGCCATTGTATGCCCCCCCAGAAAGGAGCAGAGATCACATGACAGAAATGAATCACCCCCTCCCGTTCATCACACATCCTCCATCCCATAGGCACATCTTCCCTCTTAAAGGGATCATTGGTATGGAAGTTAGGGCAATTCCACCCAGCGCTCTGGTTCTGACCCCAGGCCTCTCTTAAAGGGATCATTGGTATGGAAGTCAGGGCAAATCCATCCAGCGCTTTGGTTCTGACCCCAGGCCTCTCTTAAAGGGATCCCCGATATGGAAGTCAGGGCAGTTGCCTTCAAATGCTCTGGTACTGACTCCAGGCCTCTATTAAAGGAATCATTGGTATGGAAATCGGGGCAAATCCATACAGCACTTTGGTTTTGACCCCAGGACTCTTTTAATGGGATCCCCAGTATGGAAGTAAGGACCGTTCCACTCAGCACTGTGGTTCTGACCCCAGGGCCTCTTAAAGGAATCCCTGGTATGGAAGTGAGGGCAAATCCACTCTGCGCTCTGATTCTGACCCCAGGCCTCTCTTAAAGGGATCCTCGGTATGGAAGGGAGGGCAAATCCACTCAGCGCTCTGGTTCTGACCTCAGGCTGATGAGATGATGTGGGATATCAGGGGTAGTAGTCCGGTGGCTCTGATGGGATGATGTGGGATATTAGGGGGAATTGTCCGGTGGCTCTGGCTGACGGGATGATATGGGATATTAGGGGTAGTTGTCCGGTGGCTCTGGCTGATGGGATGATGTGGGATATTAGGGGTAGTTGTCCGATGGCTCTGACTGATGGGATGATGTGGGATATTAGGGGTAGTTGTCCGGTGGCTTTGGCTGATGGGATGATGTGGGATATTAGGGGTAGTAGTCTGGCGGCTGTGACGGGATGATGTTCGATATTAGTGGTAGTTGTCTGGTGGCTTTGACGGGATGATGTGGGATATTAGTAGTCCGGTAGCTCTGGCTGACGGGATTGTGTGGGATATTATAGTGAATGTGGCTATGTGAAGTGGGCGGGGCTATACACTCAACTTTATATATATACTAGCTGAAGAGCCCGGCGCTACCCGGGCATAGTAACTAACTACGCTTAGTTATAACAAATTATAATGATTATAAATGTAGAGCCCCGCCCACTCCGCATAGCCACATTCACTATAATATCCCACACAATCCCGTCAGCCAGAGCTACCGGACTACTACCCCTAATATCACACATCATCTCATCAGCCAGAGCCACCGGACTACTAATATCCCACATCATCCCGTCAGCCAGAGCCACTGGACTACTAATATCCCACATCATCCAGTCACAGCCGACAGACTACTACCCCTAATATCCCACATCATCCCGTCAGCCAGAGCCACCGGACTACTAATATCCCACATCATCCCACCACAGCCACCAGACTACCACCCCTAATATCCCACATCATCCCGTCAGCCAGAGCCACCGGACTACTAACATCCCACATCATCCCGTCAGCCAGAGCCACCGGACTACTTCCCCTAATATCTCACATCATCCCGTCAGCCTGTGGTCAGAACCAGAGCGCTGAGTGGATTTGCCCTGACTTCCATAAAGGGGAGCCCTTTAAGAGAGGCCTGTTGTCACAACCAAATCGCTGGATGGATATGCCCTGACTTCCGTACTGGGGATCCCTTTAAGAGAGGCCTGGGGTCAGTACCAAAGCACAGAGTGGATTTGCCCTAACTTCCATACTGGGAATCCCTTTAAGGGAGCCTTGCATCAGAACCAAAGCGCTGGATGGATTTTCCCTGACTTCCATACCAATGATCTCTTTAATAGAAGCCTGGGGTGAAAATCAGAGCGCTGAGGGATTTACCCTAACTTCCATACCGGAGATCCCTTTAAGAGAGGCCTGGGGTCAGTATCAAAGCGCAGAATGGATTTGCCCTAACTTCCATACCAATGATGCCTTTAATAGAAGCCTGGGGTCAGAATCAGAGCGCAGAATGGATTAGCCCTCACTTCCGTACCGGGGATCCCTTTAAGAGGGAAGATGTGCCTATAGGATGGAGGATGTGTGATGGGGATATGGGCATGGGAGCGGGTGATTCATTTCTGTCATGTGCGCTCTGCTTCTGTCTGGGGGGCAGACAATGGCTGGGAGCTTATGTTCCCGGGGATGCTAGATTTCTCCCACCTGGTCAGTGTCAGCTGAGATGTTGTCATGGAGTAAGAAAACTGTTGCTCATAGCAACCAATCACAGCTCAGCTTCTATTAAACAGCTCTGGTGAATGAAAGATGCTTAGGGATTGGTTGCAAGGAAACCTGTTGCTCATAGCAACCAATCACAGCTCAGCTTCTTTTAAACAGCTCTGGTTAAATGTAAGATACTCCGTGATTGGTTGGTGATACACACATACACACATTCAATTTATATATATATTTATATATATATATATATATATATATATATATACAGGGGTTGGACAAAATAATGGAAACACCTGGAAACATCAACAAAAGCTAGTTTAATATGGTGTAGGTCCACCTTTTGCGGCGATTACAGCCTCAACTCTCTGAGGTATGGATTCATACAAGGTGTGAATTGTTTCCAAAGGAATTTTAGCCCATTCTTCAGTGAAAACACCCTCCAGTTCTTTGAGCGACGATGGCGGCGGAAATCGACGTCTAACTTGAATCTCTAAAATCGACCATAAATGCTCAATAATGTTGAGGTCTGGAGATTGTGGGGGCCAGATGAGATGCTCAACTTCATTAAAATGTTCCTCGTGCCATGATTTAACGATTCTAGCTGTATGAATTGGTGAATTATCATCCTGAAAGATGGCGTTCCCCTCCGGGAACAGTGCTTGAACCATAGGATGCACTTGGTCGCCCAAATGCCTAAATAATCGCGGCTGTTAATTCTTCCATGAAGGGATATCATTGGCCCGGCGGATCTCCATGAAATAGCACCCCAGATCATCACAGAACCTGCGCCATGTTTTACGGTTGGGAGAAGGCAGTCTGGATGGAATGCTTCTTTTGGCTGTCTCCAAACGTACACGCTCCTGGAGGTCGGAAATAGGGTAAACGAGGATTCGTCTGAGAATATTACATGTTTCCATGGCTCAAGGGACCAATTCTGGAGGGTTCTTCACCACTCTAAATGCTTGGAAACATTTGTCATTGAGAGCAGCAGTTTTCGAATTGCAGCTCTTCTGTGGAATCCAGATTTGTTCAGCTCCCGACGAACAGTTTTCGTGGAAACTGGGTTCTGTAGGTGTTCATTGAGCTCAGCAGTGATTTTCGGAGCCGTGGTCTTGCGATCCTTTCTCACAATTCGCTTTAGAGTCCGACGGTCTCTCTCAGTCAACTTTGACTTTCGGCCGGACCTGTGCTTTGCTGCGGACGTTTTTCCTTCTCTTTCAAATGCAGTCATTACTTTGGAGACAGTACCTCTTGACACGCCAAGCATTCGGGCACTTTCGGTTACACTATCGCCTGCAATACCAGCACCAACAATTTGGCGTCTTTGAAAATCCGAGAGGTCTGCCATTGGTATCAGGTTCTCATCAATGTTCTTACAATTCTGCAAAACAAACAGTTAATTTACATACACATATGACATAACACAAATAATCAACTACAAAACATTACCATATGTCACGGTTTGCATGTTTATAACATGTTCTAAGATTATGATGCCAAAACGTTAGGTGTTTCCATTATTTTGTCCAAGCCCTGTATATATATAGATATAATCATTACAATTTGTTATAACTAACCCTAGTTAGTTACTGTGCCCGGGCAGCGCCGGGCTCTTCAGCTAGTTTATTATATTGATGGCTGGAGTATAAATGACAAGCACTTTTTTACCTTTTGTGTCTCCCCTATTTCCTCATAGATTGTACTCTGGAAGCAGGGCCTTCACTCCTCTTGGTTTGTGTTGAGCTACATGTCACTCTGTAATCTATTATTCCCTAAGTACACATTCCCATCTGAATTGTAACGCGCTGTGGAATATGTTGGCGCTACAGAAATTAAAATGGTAATAATTCTTCTTATTCTTATTAACATGTATATTAATCCTGTGATGTCCATAATATCCTTCTTGGGTTTGCAATTTTAATGGTGGGGAGTGTAAGTAATGAAATGTCGTTCTTACTTGCTGATTACACCAATCGTATTCAGACACTCATGATTTAGAGAGTGATACAATGCTATAAAAGTCTCTTTGTGGGTAGTATCTCAGAAACAAACAAGCTGTACTAGAAGTTGAATATCTTTATTGTAGGTAATGTTCCACAAGAAAAAAAGCCATCCGTGTGAACCAGGCCTCGGGGAACCTTTTCCTGTTGAAAAGAATACAGTTGACAGATTCATACAAGAGACGTGTCCTGACATAGTTCTCATTATGCTCTATATAAAACCAACATTATAACCTAATAAGAGTTTTCTGTAATAATTAGCTGTTCTGTGTTTAGGTTCACATATTTACAGCAGGTCATTTCACGCTACAAGAAGTAACATACTCAAACATTCTGACAGGTTAAAAGAACATGAGGTATGTATACTGCTTTTTCCTTTATTGTCAATCAATAAGTATCAAAAATCACCAAGTTTTTGCTGCTAAGTGCTAACTGTCCAAGGATCACCAGCCATGTAGAGGTTTGGTAAAGTCCTACATACAAGTATATTAAGGGCCCGTCTCACATAGCGATATCGCTAGCGAGATCGGTGCTGAGTCACTAGTTTTGTGACGCAGCACCGAGCTCACCAGCGATATCGCTCTGTGTGACATTCAGCGACGATCAGCCCCCCTGCCGGGTATCGCTGATCGTCGCTGAAATGTCTGGACATTTTTTTGATCGCTGGTCTCCCGCTGACAGGCACGCATCGCTGCGTGTGACAGGCGGGAGATCAGCGATCCGCTGGTAACCAAGGTACACAGCGGGTTTCCAGGCGCGGGGCTGTGCCTAGAAACCCGCTGTGTACCTTGGATACCAGCGCCCTGTTGCAGGGAGCTGGTAACCAAGGTACACAGCGGGTTTCCAGGCACTGCGCAGCGCCTGGAAACCCGACATGTACCTTGGTTACCAGCTCCCTGCATCAGGGCGTTGATATCCAAGGTACACTGCGGGTAACTAGCGATGTTACCCGCAGTGTCGCTGTGCTGATCGCTGCCTGAGCTGCCTGTTTGGCAGCTCAGCAACGATAATATAGCGATACACCAGCGATCCTGATCGTTGTCGGGATCGCTGGTGTATCGCTATGTGAGACCCAGCCTTTAGTGCAGGAGTGGTGTGAAATCTTTTGCTGTCAGAAATTCGAATAGCCCATGAGTCAATTGTTTGCCCTGTGTCTTGCACCTCCACCATTCCCAAATTAGTAAGCTCAGGCAGACCCAAGCTGTTGTTGAATGTTCGGTACATCAAGGTAGCGATTCATCAAGAGTGGCGATGTTTACACAATAAGAAGGAATTGTGGAGTCAGACACTCCTGAATCATTAAGGAGGGCATGTCTCTTAATGAATCAGAAGCATCTGACAATTGGCATGCTTCTCCATTTGTGCCGAGCCACATATCTCACTTCAGCCATTGACTGGAGTAAGATTTCTGTCTTAAAGAACGCCACAAATTGTCTTGAATTGGGATAGCTGTGACATCACGCCCCCATAACACTTCCGTCCCACCCAGCTCTGTTAATTTTGGCAGAGCTGAGAAAAACTAGTGTGAAAACAATAAAAGCTGCAAAATTTTTGTCCAACTCCGAGCTGTGCCAAATTTACAGCCTTTCAAAACTTTTTATGCCAGTTTTCTGGTCTAATAGCTTTAATTAATTGGAGTCAAAATCTTTTAGCAGTCATTTACAGATTATTTTCACTGAAATCGTAAAGCTTTCAACATTCTAGTACAGCAAAAAACTGCACAGTAGTTCAAGTTGGGTAATTTTTTTAAAGCACGGGAACCTTAGATTCGAAGCACCACTCCAGTGGTAGAATAAAATAAAACGCTGGTGTAGTGCTTTGAATCTATGGTCCCCACCCCTAATCTTAACATACCAGCTACCATCTTCTACTTCTATCGCTGCCGCTCCCATTGGTCTCTGCCAGTTTATGACCTGCCGGATCACTCTGGTGTTTTCTGGAGCGAGCCGGAGGCCACATTCCAATGTAAGTATATGAGAGCCTTGCTCTGGTTCTTCTAGACTTGCGTTGAGACTGAGCTTGTAGAACTTCTGACTTCCGGCTAGTCAGAAGTTGCAGTCACAAGATGCCACCCCATGACCGGAAGATGTCAGAGTGTGTATAAGACCGGGGTCAGGAACCTAACATAGAAAGCACCACTCCAACGCTGCTAAAAAAGAGCTGGAGTGGTGGTTTCCATGAATGTCCTTTTTTTGCTCATTGTTGCAGCTTTCAAACTTCATGCGGATATGGAGTTGTAGGCAATGTTACCTGTTAGCAATCAATTCAACAACTACGCTGATCGGTTTGAGGAACTCGATGTTGGAATGGTTTTCGGATGCAACGTAACCTTAGATTTTGAATATTTATGTTAAAAGTTTTAGCAATGTAATAGTTTAGTCAATGTTAACCATTTCAGCAACATAAGCAGCTATAGTTTTACTATTTATGAATAGATTTATAAATACATTATATATATTTATATAGTAACTGTTAACTTTGCCACCATATACAGAACAAACTGATGAGTGAAGGCATAGTTACATTTTTTAAGAACGTTTTCATTCGCAGTCGGTCCAGTAGGATTCCTCTGTACTTTAGGGGTCTTTCTCTTTAGGATTCTACATCCATTTCTAAACAGGTTGAACACAGGCATTTCAACCAACAATCCCTTTTAATCCTCTTTTAATAGGACTTGTTTCTTAGTAACTGTGCGTAAAACATAATTTACCCTGCCTCCTAGCCAGCACAGCTAGTGAGAGCAAGTACTCACAAAGTGTAAATTAGTCAGTGACAATAAATAGTCAAATTGCCTGTAAGGCAGGAACAAATGAATACCTCAGTTTATTAATTACATGCCACCGCTGCCTTTGATGTCTTGATGTTCCAGTTCTAGGACTCCATTAAAGTGCAATAGAATGACTGGTCCAATGGCTCTAATTACGAAGATAGGATATTGGCAGAACACTCAGCATGAAAAAAAGAAGTGTCCACCCATTTTAAAGACATAGAAATAGCTGCACCAAGTATACAAAGAAGCAAGAAGCCTCTGTATCCAGAGAAGAAGGACCAAGACACGGTCATCAATGCCCAATGACTAGACGGAGAGCGTTTCACACTAAGGTGGTCATTTGCGGAACTACGGGGTAACTTCCTGCTCCAATGGCATGGGTCTAATTAGACTGGAAAATGCAGTAATGACCATATGAATTGTAACCGGTTTTTTAACCCTTTATTCCATTAAAAGCTGCTTGCAGTGGCCACTTTTTGTATCAATTTAGCTCTAAGTTATTTACTCATATTAATAATATGAAATGTAATGTCTTCCTTTCCTGTGTTTAATATAGTCGAGCTATATCATGCTCACCTACTGGTATCCGTCCTTCTAATATTGCTGTATATTAGGTTGACAATTTGTCATTTCCATTTTAACTCTTTCTGAAATGAACAAGTATTTTACCTCATTGCACTTTAGTAGCCAAGAATGTTTTAGATATTTCATGGTTTATAATGGTCATATTTCAGCCTAGACTCCAGATAGAGCAGTGATCTGAGGGTTTATATTAGAGGAGTACTGATAAGTGTTCCCACACAATGCAATTTACCTTTCATAGCCCCAAACATACAGTATGATGCCCACAGTGACCCAGTAGACAGTATTAAGCACGCACAGTACATTCAATCCGCAAGGTATGATGCCCCACAGCCCATCACACACAGTATGATGCCCCCACATTACATTCATCCACAGTATAATGTTCCCAGTGTCGCCACAGAGTATGAAGGCATTACAGTCCTCCTCATAATGGCATATAGACTACCTACTGTACAAGTTAATACAGGGTCAATGTACAGATCTCTTATACTTTATCACGTTACTGTGTGAGTATCATACAGGATGATGTCACCCAGAGTCCCCTCCTCACAGCAATAGTTCCACCACAGTTTAATATTATCATGACCCCCACAGTCCCCACAGTTCCCCACCACACAATATGATGCTCCCACAATTCCATCAACACAGTAATATGCTCCCAGTGTCAATAACACATAGTATGACGTCTCCACTGTCTCTCACAAGCAGTAATTTGCCCCTACTGTCCCCAGTCACAGTATTATGCTACATACAAAGAATGCTGTCACCCACAGTACATTCTGTACACATAAAGTATTCCTTCTGTGTGCCCCATACACAAAATGATGCTTCTCACAGCAATGACACACAGCATGATGTCCCAACAGTCTCTCACACAGTATAATGCCTCTCGTGCCACCACTGACAGTATGATGCCCCACAGAACCCTCCTTTACAGTATGATGCCCCACAAAACCCCCCTTTACAGTATGATGCCCCACAGAACCCCCTTTACAGTATGATGCCCCACAGAACCCTCCTTTACAGTATGATGCCCCACAGAACCCCCCTTTGCAGTATGATGCCCACAGTTTTTCCCTCACAAACTATATTGCCTGTGCAGCCTCAAGAAATACTGGCTGGTTCCTGTGGTCCAAAGTGGCAAAGTCAGGCGTCTATTGCAGTGTAGATCGGGAGATGTACATGTAGAGCCAGGGACACTCCGGCCGGTAGCGTCCCTGGATACCCGGCAGGAAGAAGATGGCCGACAGTTCTTGGAGACGGTGTGTGTCGTCACAGGAGTACGGAGTGTCAGAAAGACCACAAAGCTAACTGACGTGTTTCAGGGAATATGCGAAGGGGAACCCTGGCGAAAAAAATGGAAATTTTCCCTTTTTGCAACCAGAAAACTTCTAGAAGACACTTTTGGAGTTAAAACAGTATCTGTACACTTCGGTAAATTCCACAAGAGGTATAGTTTTTAAAATAGGTTCCCTTCTGTGGGGAGAGGAGGAAGGGGGTGACAGAGTGCATTATTTTTTTATTGTCGATTGTAAAAATGAAAAAAAAAAAACAATCTATATAATATTGTGACAGACATCATTTTTCATTTTCACAAGCAATTGAAAAGAATTGTGTGAAACGACTATAGGTAAAAATGCTCACTGCCCACCTAAATAAATTCTTTGAGTTTTACAGTTTTCAAAATAAGTTCCCTTTTGGGGGGTTACCCTTTTTCATTGCTTGTTACAGCCTCTTTAGTGGAATTGCGATGACTAGAGTTGAGCGATACTTTCCGATATCCTAAAGTATCGGAATCGGAATGGTATCGCCGATATCACTAAAATATCGGCGATACCCGATACCGATACCGGAAGTCCCATGTAAGTCTATGGGAACAAAATATCGCAACTAAAAAAAACTCATTCTTTCCTTGTAAACACTAAATATACACACATAGAATACATATATATATATATACATGTCATTGTGACATATATATATACATATATGTATAGTTTATACACTTCTACATAGTAAAATATCCTCTCATTCAATTGCCGGGTAAAGCCGGCTTCAGTGAAAAGACAGAAGCACCCGACATGAAATGACACTTGGTGTACATAGGGTTAACCATGTCTTTTCATGTCGTTTGCTATCTGATTTGCACAAACAATTAAATCAGACTATGTGTGCAAAATTTCACACCTGTAGGGGTTAATTAAAGGTGTAAATTCGTTGTAAAAAAAACGGACTTTTTTTGCTACGAATTTACACCTTTAATTAACCCCTACAGGTGTGAAATTTTGCACACATAGTCTGATTTAATTGTTTGTGCAAATTAGGCTGGAGTCACACACAACCACAAAAAATCGGTCCGTTTTAGACGGTCGACAATCGGATCAAAATAAAAACATCACACATCCTTCTGGCATCCGATTTTCCTTCAAAGATGCGATTTAATCGCATGTGTGTGTACCTTGTAACATCCGATTTTCATCCGACTTGCGAGATTTTCTCGCAGGCTTGCAAAACTGACATATAATGGATCCAAAAGAATAGTATTTAAATGCCAAAAGAAAGAATAGATATATACACATTATATATATATATATATATATATATATATGTCATTGTGACATATATATATATACATATATTTATAGTTCTTACACTTCTACATACTGTTATAGCCGCTAATTCAATTGCCGGCTTCAGTGAAATCACAGAAGCCGACATGAAATGATACATTGTTTCCACACATTTAACCATGTAATTTCATGTATTTTTATATATGTTTGAAACATACAATTACATGAGTATATGTGTGCTAAATTTCAGACATGTAGGGGTTAATTAAAGGTGTAAATTCGTTAAAAAAAAATGCGTGGGCTCCCGCTGTATTTTCTCCACCAGACAGACAAAGCAAGCGAGTGGGGGCAGATAATAATAGCCTAGGGAGGGTACATTTTTTTTGTGCCCCCCCCCTGGCTACTAACATCTGCCCCCAGACACCCCAGAAAGGGCAAATCTATAATTAGATTCGCCCTTTCTGGCACTTTGCCTGTCTATTCCCATTGCCCTGTAGCGGTGGCGAATGGGTTAATAAGGGGTTAAAATGACCTTGCAATTGAAAGGTCACTTTAAGCCAGGTTAATAATTGATAGCTGTCAATTAGGCAACTATCAATTATTAATCCTATTGTATGAAAGAAAAATCAAACACACACACTTTAATAAAAAATAAGTTTAATTAAATAATCACACAGTTTTTGACCATATTTTATTTTCCTGCTAAAACCATTTCCTGTAATAAAAATAAAATAAAAAAGCAAAATTATACTTACCAATCCGATGTACAGTCAGGTCCCACGGTGTAATCCATCAGAAAGGGTTAACAGGTTACAGGTCGCAGAGAGCTAATAATGCTGTCTCAGACCTGTATTCCCCTGAATGAATAACTTCCTCTCCCAGCGAAAGTAGAGGAATAGATTCATGAATGGAGCTTAATTGATTTTGCCAATTTAACTGTAGTGACCTGACCTAAAGGGAAAGTGGACACAATCAATTAAGCTTCATTCATGAAACACATCCTCTCCTGTCGCCAGGAGAGGAACTTATTCATTCATGAGCTTTGAGCTGAGCACGCAGGATTACTTGCACTGCTTGGCTCAAAGCTAGTTAACCCTTTGTGAAGGATTACAGCGTGGGACGTGACAGATCGGCGGAATAGGTAAGAATAATGTTGTTTTATTTCTTTTTCTTTATTTTAGGAGATCAATGGCTTCACACGGATTTAGTGTAAAATAAAATATGGTCAAAAAAATGTGTTTTTATTTCATTAAAATTATTTATTCTTAAAGTGTGTGTGTTTTTTTATTTACTTCAATAGGATTAATAATTGATAGTTGTCTAATTGACAGCTATCAATCATTAACCTGCCTTAAGGTCACCTTTCAATTGCAAGGTGACAGTAAGGTGAGATTAACCCATTCGCCACCGCTACAGGGCAATGGGAATAGACGGGCAAAGTGCCAGAAAGGGCGAATCTAATTATAGATTTGCCCTTTCTGGGGTGTCTGGGGGCAGATGTTAGTAGCCAGGGGGGGCACAAAAAAATGCACCCTCCCTGGGCTATTATTATCTGCCCCCACTCGCTTTGCTTTGTCTGTCTGGTGGAGAAAATACAGCGGGAGCCCACGCATTTTTTTTCAACGAAATTACACCTTTAATTAACCCCTACATGTCTGAAATTTTGCACAAATACACTCATGTAATTGTATGTTTCAAACATATATAAAAATACATGAAATTACATGGTTAAATGTGTGGAAACAATGTATCATTTCATGTCGGCTTCTGTGATTTCACAAAACCCGGCAATTGAATTAGCGGCTATTACAGTATGTAGAAGTCTAGGAACTATAAATATATGTATATATACATGTCACAATGACATGTATATATATATGTATGTGTTCTATGTGTATATATCTATTCTTTCTAGTCTTTATTAAAGCTGTCAGTGTGATTTTACAGTATAGGCGGGGATGAATTGCCGGCTTTTCTAAAGGACACCGATGCGATTTCATCGCAAGTCACACAGTGTGGTCCGTTTGTAATCAGATTTTTCATCGCTCCCATAGACTTGCATTGGCGATTGTCGACCGACAATCGGTGACAATCGCAGCATGCTGCGATTGTACACGGACGTTTTAAAACGGACCACAAAAAATCTGATACTGGGAGCTGCTCCATAGATTAACATAGGTCCGACTGCAATGCGATATTTCATCGCATTGCAGTCGTCCGATTTTGTCGCCAGTGTGACTCCGGCCTTAGATAGCAAAGGACATGAAAAGACATGGTTAACCCTATGTACACCAAGTGTCATTTCATGTCACCCGACATGAAATGACACTTGGTGTACATAGGGTTAACCATGTCTTTTCATGTCCTTTGCTATCTAATTTGCACAAACAATTAAATCAGACTATGTGTGCAAAAATTTCACACCTGTAGGGGTTAATTAAAGGTGTAAATTCGTTGTAAAAAAAACGGACTTTTTTGCTACGAATTTACACCTTTAATTAACCCCTACAGGTGTGAAATTTTGCACACATAGTCTGATTTAATTGTTTGTGCAAATTAGATAGCAAAGGACATGAAAAGACATGGTTAACCCTATGTACACCAAGTGTCATTTCATGTCGGGTTCTGCATTTTCACAAAAGCCGGCAATTGAATTAGCGGCTATTATACTATGTAGAAGTGTATGAACTACAAATATAAATATATATATATATGTGTCACAAATTCAATGACATGTATATATATATATGAGGTGTAAAATTGCTGAAAAAAAATGCGTGGGCTCCCGCCCTATTTTCGCAACCAGACAGACAAAGCCAGTGAGTGGGGGCAGATAATAATAGCCCAGAGAGGGACCATTATTTTTGCCCCCCCCGGCTACTAACATCTGCCCCCAGACACCCCAGGAAAGAACAAATCTATAATTAGATTCGCCCTTTCTGGCACTTTGCCCGTCTATTCCCATTGCCCTGTAGCGGTGGCGAATGGGTTAATATGGGGTTAAAGCCACCTTGCTATTGAAAGGTGACCTTAAGCTAGGTTAATAATTGAGAGCTGTCAATTAGACAACTATCAATTATTAATCCTATTGCATGAAATAAAAATAAAACACACACACTTTAATTAAAAATCATTTTAATGAAATAAAGACACATGTTTTTGACCATCTTTTATTTTACTGCAAAAAACCATTTCCTGTAATAAAAATAAAATAAAAAAGCAAAATTATTCTTACCTATCCCATGCACAGTCAGGTCCCACGGTGTAATCCTTCGAAAGGGTTAATGTTTACTGCAGGGACCGCAGCTAATGCTGCAGCCTCACAGTAAACCCCAAATGAATGAGTTTCCTCTCCTGCCTGACAGGAGAGTAAAGGCTGGGTGTCACATAACGATACACCAGCGATCCCGACAACGATATGCACTTGTCAGGATCGCTGGTGTATCGCTACATGATCGTGCTGAGCTGCCAAACAGGCAGCGATCTGGGACAGCGACACTGGGGTAACATCGCTTAAGGGCCCGTCTCACATAGCGATATCGCTACGAGATCGCTGCTGAGTCACTAGTTTTGTGACGCAGCAGCGAGCTCACCAGCGATATCGCTGTGTGTGACATTCAGCGACGATCACCCCTGCCGGGTATCGTGATCGTCGCAGAAATGTCAGGACCTTTTTTTGATCGCTGGTTTCCCTCTGACAGGCACGCATCGGGTGCGTGTGACAGGG
>JARQOD010000004.1:126778383-126832995 GCA_033576555.1 Oophaga sylvatica
CGTGTCTGCATCTCCTGCTATCAGATAAGACAATTTCTTATTTTGTGTTTTTGCTATATTTTTGCATTTGGTCCTGCACTTCTGTGGGGGCCTTCTGGGTCCCCTCCGGGGGCTTTTGCCCTCTCAGTTTAGTCCAGCCACTGTGTTTTGTACTTTTGCTTTTTTGCAGTTTTTTCAGTGGCTGCTGTTTTTGTTACACCAGAGAACTAATTTAGGTGGTAGAGGTCGTGTGATCTCAGGTTATTTTGAAATTAGTATGTTGGTGTTTTTCAGGGTTTTCTGGGATTGCAGTAAGTACCCTTCCTGTCCTTTTCTATTTAGATAGTTTGGGCCCCAGCGTTTGCTCATACTATTTTCTTTCTGTGTCAGTATTTCCTCTTGTCTAACCGCCATTACATGTTTGGGGGCTTTCTATTATCTTTGGGGTTCTGCTCCGGGGCAGATAGCTTTCCTATTTCTATCTTTAGGTGTAGTTAGTTTCTCAGGCTGTGACGAGGCGTCTAGGACCATCGTAGGAACGCTCCACGGCTGCCTCTAGTTGTGGTGGTTAGTCAGGGTACTGCAATCTCATAGATTCCAACTGCTCTGGTGTATTTCCTTTTTTACCTGCACTCCTCAGCTACCGTAACATAACAGTATCACCGGCCATAAAAATTGTATTGTACTCACAGAAGGGAAAAAAAAAAATATTTTTTAGGAAGAAAAGTTGTCAGAGATATTTTTCTGTTTGTTGCATTTTTTTTTTTTTTTTTTTCCCTCTGTATCTCTGGGTGCTGGGGAGGATCTTTTCTCCCAATGGAGTTTGCACAGTTGTCTGGCCGTGTGGATCAGCTTGCCACTGAGGTTCGGAGTATTGCTGCATATCTTGCTAGGTTGCCTGTTGTGGAACCTAGGATCCCCATGCCAGATTTGTTTTTAGGGGATCGAGCTAAGTTTCAGAATTTCAAAAATAATTGTAAATTGTTTCTTGCCTTAAAATCTAAGTCCTCAGGAAACGCAGCGCAGCAGGTTCAAATTGTCATCTCTCTCCTGCGCGGCGATCCTCAGGATTGGGCTTTTTCCCTGATACCTGGGGATCCTGTTTTGAGTGATGTTGATGCATTTTTTTCAGGCTTTGGGGTTATTGTACGATGAGCCTAATATCACTGATCAAGCTGAAAAAGCCTTGTTGGCATTAAATCAGGGGCTTGATGACGCTGAGTTATACTGTCAGAGATTCCGTAGGTGGGCAGTCCTGACCAAATGGAATGACGACGCTTTGGCGGCCCTTTTCCGGAAGGGTCTGTCGGATAATGTAAAGGATGTTATGGTGGGATTCCCTGTCCCCTCTGGTCTCAATGATTCTATGTCATTAGCGATTCAAATTGACAGACGTTTGCGTGAGCGGAGAAGTATGCGTGGAGTGGTGTTGCCTTGTGAGCCAGCTGCTGAGCCCATGCAGTGTGATGGAGTGGTGTCTGGGGCACAGCGTCATGAGTTTCGAAAGCGCAATGGGTTATGTTTCTACTGTGGTGATACCTCTCATGCTATTTCAGTCTGCCCTAAGCGGGGAAGACGTTTTGCACGCTCAGTTGTCTTGGGTAGTGTTCAGACTAAGTTTTTATTAACTGTCACTCTGATATGCTCTCTGTCCTCATTTTCTGCTCAGGCTTTCGTTGATTCTGGAGCAGCTATTAACCTGATGGATTATGATTTTGCTAAACGTTGTGGATTTCCCTTGATACCCCTACAGAAGTCTATTCCCCTACTGGGGATCGATTCTACCCCTTTGGCTGAGAATAAACCCCCAGTTTTCTACTCAGGTGATAATGAGGGTTGAACCTGATCACCAGGAGTGCTGCAAATTTTTGGTTCTATATAATCTGCATGACATTATCGTGCTGGGTTTCCCTTGGTTACAGTCTCATAATCCTGTTTTGGATTGGAAATCTGTGTCTGTAACCAGTTGGGGCTGCCAATGTGTTAATACCAACACTCCTGTTTTTTCTGCCTCCCCCAGGCTGAGGATGTTCCTGACTTTTTGTTTGATTTTTCTGATGTGTTTAGCGAAAGTAAATCTGCATCCTTACCTCCCCATAGGAGCTATGACTGCGCTATTGAATTAGTGCCAGGTAGTAAATTCCCTAAGGGTCGCCTCTTTAACTTGTCTGTACCTGAACATGACGCTATGCGGTCTTATATCAAGGAATCATTGGAGAAGGGTCATATCAGACCATCCTCTTCACCCTTAGGTGCCGGTTTTTTCTTTGTGGCCAAAAAAGATGGTTCATTAAGGCCGTGTATTGATTATCGTCTCTTGAACAATATTACTGTGAAATATCAATACCCGTTACCCTTGATTTCTGACCTGTTTTCCAGGGTGAAAAACGCTACTTGGTTTACCAAGCTTGACCTCAGGGGGGCGTATAACCTTATTCTCATTAAGCACGGGGATGAATGGAAGACGGCATTTAACACCCCTGAAGGGCATTTTGAGTACCTTGTGATGCCCTTTGGGCTCACTAATGCTCCTTCCGTCTTCCAGTCCTTCATGAATGACATTTTCAGGGATTTTGTGGACAAGTTTCTGATTGTTTATTTGGATGATATCTTGATTTTTTCTAATGACTGGGACTCTCATGTGAAACATGTTCGAACTGTATTCCAGATTTTGAGAGAGAATGCTCTGTATGTGAAGGGATCAAAGTGTCTTTTTGGCGTACAGAAGATCTCATTTCTGGGATTCATTTTGTCCCCATCTGTTATTGAAATGGACCCGGTCAAGGTTCAGGCCATCTGTGATTGGGTCCAACCTACTTCATTAAAGGCTCTTCAGAGATTTTTGGGTTTTGCCAATTTTTATCGTAAATTTATTGGTAATTTCTCTGTTATTGTTAAACCATTAACTGATTTGACCAGAAAGGGTTCTGATGTGGTGAATTGGCCTCCTGAGGCAGTCTCTGCGTTTCAGGAACTTAAGCAGAGATTCACTTCTGCTCCTGTTCTACGGCAGCCTGATGTTTCTCTGCCATTTCAGGTGGAGGTTGATGCCTCTGAAATTGGGGCAGGTGCCGTTTTGTCCCAAAAAGATCCAGAGACCTCTAAAGGTAACCCTTGTGCCTTTTTCTCTCGAAAATTTTCTCCTACTGAACGTAATTATGACGTGGGTAATCGGGAGTTATTGGCCATGAAGTGGGCTTTTGAAGAGTGGAGACATTGGCTGGAGGGAGCCAAACATCAGGTGGTGGTCCTTACGGACCATAAGAATCTGGTCTATCTGGAATCTGCCAAGCGACTCAATCCTAGACAGGCCAGGTGGGCCTTGTTTTTCACACGTTTTAATTTTGTGGTTTCCTTTCTTCCTGGCACTAAGAATGTTAAGGCGGATGCCCTCTCGAGGAGTTTCCTTGCGGACTCTCCTGAGCTATCTGATCCCTCTGTTATTTTGAAGGAGGGTGTAGTTCTTTCCGCCATCTCGCCTAATTTGAGACTTGCTCTGGAGGGGTGTCAGGAGGATAGGCCCGAGCGCTGCCCTGTTGGAAAATTGTTTGTCCCGGACCAATGGAAAAAGAGTGTGATGTCTGAGATTCATTGTTCCGCATTGGCTGGGCATCCCGGAATTTTTGGTACCAGAGACTTGGTTAGTCGGTCCTTTTGGTGGCCTACCTTGTCTCGCGATGTCAGGGAATTTGTGCAGTCCTGCGGGACTTGCTCTCGCTCCAAGCCTTGCTCTCGCTCTAGTGGTTTGTTGATGCCATTGTCTGTGCCCAAGAGACCATGGACCCATATCTCTATGGATTTCATTTCCGATCTTCCTGTTTCTCAGAGAATGACCACCATCTGGGTAATTTGTGATAGGTTTTCCAAAATGATACATCTTGTGCCATTACCTAAGTTGCCTTCCTCCTCTGAATTGGTGCCGTTGTTCCTTCAGCACGTGGTTCGTTTACACGGCATTCCTGAGAACATTGTGTCTGACAGAGGAGTCCAGTTTGTTTCCAGATTTTGGAGGACTTTTTGTTCTAAACTGGGTGTTCAATTGTCTTTCTCCTCGGCATTTCATCCTCAGACCAATGGTCAAACTGAGAGAACAAACCAGACATTGGAGACTTATCTAAGATGCTTTGTGTCTGCTGATCAGGATGACTGAATCTCTTTTTTGCCTTTGGCTGAGTTTGCTCTTAATAATAGGGCTAGCTCTGCCACTTTGATGTCTCCGTTTTTCTGTAATTCTGGGTTTCACCCTCGATTTTCTTCAGGACAGACGGAGGCTTCTGTCTGTCCAGGTGTTGACTCTGTTGTTGAGCGTATGCAGCAGATTTGGGACCAGGTAGTGGAGAGGTTGTCCCTCTCTCAGGAGAAGGCCCAGCGGTTTGCTAACCGGCATAGGACTGATGGTCCTCGGTTTAAAGTGGGGGACTTGGTCTGGTTGTCCTCAAAGAATATTCCTATGAGAGTAGCATCTCCTAAATTTAAGCCTAGGTTCATTGGACCTTATAAGATCATGGAGATTATTAATCCTGTTTCTTTTCGTTTGCTTCTTCCAGGGACATTTAAGATCCATAACGTGTTCCACAAGTCCTTGTTGAAGAGGTTTGTTGAGCCAGTGGTTCCTGCTGCTGTGCCTCCTGACCCTGTTTTGGTTGAGGGCAATCTGGAGTATGTGGTTGAGAAAATATTGGATTCTCGTTTTTCTAGACGAAGACTCCAGTATTTGGTTAAATGGAGAGGTTATGGTCAGGAAGATAATTCTTGGGTGTTTGCTTCGGACATCCATGCTAGGAGACTTATCCGTGCGTATCATAGAACTCATCCTGACCGACCTGGTTGCTCAAATGAGGGTTCGGTGACCCCTCCTCAAGGGGGGGGTACTGTTGTGAATGGGTTTGAGATGAGTTCTGAGCAGAGGCTCCCTCTGGTGGTTACAAGCGGTACTAGTGAGGATTGGGAATCAGGTGTTACTGATTGGTCTTATTTAAGGGAATCATTTTCCCATCAGGGTTGCCGGTGATCAATTGTTCTGGTCTGAATCCTTCTTTCCAGTTTCCCTTGTAGCCTGCTGTGTCGTGTCTGCATCTCCTGCTATCAGATAAGACAATTTCTTATTTTGTGTTTTTGCTATATTTTTGCATTTGGTCCTGCACTTCTGTGGGGGCCTTCTGGGTCCCCTCCGGGGGCTTTTGCCCTCTCAGTTTAGTCCAGCCACTGTGTTTTGTACTTTTGCTTTTTTGCAGTTTTTTCAGTGGCTGCTGTTTTTGTTACACCAGAGAACTAATTTAGGTGGTAGAGGTCGTGTGATCTCAGGTGATTTTGAAATTAGTATGTTGGTGTTTTTCAGGGTTTTCTGGGATTGCAGTAAGTACCCTTCCTGTCCTTTTCTATTTAGATAGTTTGGGCCCCAGCGTTTGCTCATACTATTTTCTTTCTGTGTCAGTATTTCCTCTTGTCTAACCGCCATTACATGTTTGGGGGCTTTCTATTATCTTTGGGGTTCTGCTCCGGGGCAGATAGCTTTCCTATTTCTATCTTTAGGTGTAGTTAGTTTCTCAGGCTGTGACGAGGCGTCTAGGACCATCGTAGGAACGCTCCACGGCTGCCTCTAGTTGTGGTGGTTAGTCAGGGTACTGCAATCTCATAGATTCCAACTGCTCTGGTGTATTTCCTTTTTTACCTGCACTCCTCAGCTACCGTAACATAACAGTATCACCGGCCATAAAAATTGTATTGTACTCACAGAAGGGAAAAAAAAAATATTTTTTAGGAAGAAAAGTTGTCAGAGATATTTTTCTGTTTGTTGCATTTTTTTTTTTTTTTTTTTTCCCTCTGTATCTCTGGGTGCTGGGGAGGATCTTTTCTCCCAATGGAGTTTGCACAGTTGTCTGGCCGTGTGGATCAGCTTGCCACTGAGGTTCGGAGTATTGCTGCATATCTTGCTAGGTTGCCTGTTGTGGAACCTAGGATCCCCATGCCAGATTTGTTTTTAGGGGATCGAGCTAAGTTTCAGAATTTCAAAAATAATTGTAAATTGTTTCTTGCCTTAAAATCTAAGTCCTCAGGAAACGCAGCGCAGCAGGTTCAAATTGTCATCTCTCTCCTGCGCGGCGATCCTCAGGATTGGGCTTTTTCCCTGATACCTGGGGATCCTGTTTTGAGTGATGTTGATGCATTTTTTCAGGCTTTGGGGTTATTGTACGATGAGCCTAATATCACTGATCAAGCTGAAAAAGCCTTGTTGGCATTAAATCAGGGGCTTGATGACGCTGAGTTATACTGTCAGAGATTCCGTAGGTGGGCAGTCCTGACCAAATGGAATGACGACGCTTTGGCGGCCCTTTTCCGGAAGGGTCTGTCGGATAATGTAAAGGATGTTATGGTGGGATTCCCTGTCCCCTCTGGTCTCAATGATTCTATGTCATTAGCGATTCAAATTGACAGACGTTTGCGTGAGCGGAGAAGTATGCGTGGAGTGGTGTTGCCTTGTGAGCCAGCTGCTGAGCCCATGCAGTGTGATGGAGTGGTGTCTGGGGCACAGCGTCATGAGTTTCGAAAGCGCAATGGGTTATGTTTCTACTGTGGTGATACCTCTCATGCTATTTCAGTCTGCCCTAAGCGGGGAAGACGTTTTGCACGCTCAGTTGTCTTGGGTAGTGTTCAGACTAAGTTTTTATTAACTGTCACTCTGATATGCTCTCTGTCCTCATTTTCTGCTCAGGCTTTCGTTGATTCTGGAGCAGCTATTAACCTGATGGATTATGATTTTGCTAAACGTTGTGGATTTCCCTTGATACCCCTACAGAAGTCTATTCCCTACTGGGGATCGATTCTACCCCTTTGGCTGAGAATAAACCCCAGTTTTCTACTCAGGTGATAATGAGGGTTGAACCTGATCACCAGGAGTGCTGCAAATTTTTGGTTCTATATAATCTGCATGACATTATCGTGCTGGGTTTCCCTTGGTTACAGTCTCATAATCCTGTTTTGGATTGGAAATCTGTGTCTGTAACCAGTTGGGGCTGCCAATGTGTTAATACCAACACTCCTGTTTTTTCTGCCTCCCCCCAGGCTGAGGATGTTCCTGACTTTTTGTTTGATTTTTCTGATGTGTTTAGCGAAAGTAAATCTGCATCCTTACCTCCCCATAGGAGCTATGACTGCGCTATTGAATTAGTGCCAGGTAGTAAATTCCCTAAGGGTCGCCTCTTTAACTTGTCTGTACCTGAACATGACGCTATGCGGTCTTATATCAAGGAATCATTGGAGAAGGGTCATATCAGACCATCCTCTTCACCCTTAGGTGCCGGTTTTTTCTTTGTGGCCAAAAAAGATGGTTCATTAAGGCCGTGTATTGATTATCGTCTCTTGAACAATATTACTGTGAAATATCAATACCCGTTACCCTTGATTTCTGACCTGTTTTCCAGGGTGAAAAACGCTACTTGGTTTACCAAGCTTGACCTCAGGGGGGCGTATAACCTTATTCGCATTAAGCACGGGGATGAATGGAAGACGGCATTTAACACCCCTGAAGGGCATTTTGAGTACCTTGTGATGCCCTTTGGGCTCACTAATGCTCCTTCCGTCTTCCAGTCCTTCATGAATGACATTTTCAGGGATTTTGTGGACAAGTTTCTGATTGTTTATTTGGATGATATCTTGATTTTTTCTAATGACTGGGACTCTCATGTGAAACATGTTCGAACTGTATTCCAGATTTTGAGAGAGAATGCTCTGTATGTGAAGGGATCAAAGTGTCTTTTTGGCGTACAGAAGATCTCATTTCTGGGATTCATTTTGTCCCCATCTGTTATTGAAATGGACCCGGTCAAGGTTCAGGCCATCTGTGATTGGGTCCAACCTACTTCATTAAAGGCTCTTCAGAGATTTTTGGGTTTTGCCAATTTTTATCGTAAATTTATTGGTAATTTCTCTGTTATTGTTAAACCATTAACTGATTTGACCAGAAAGGGTTCTGATGTGGTGAATTGGCCTCCTGAGGCAGTCTCTGCGTTTCAGGAACTTAAGCAGAGATTCACTTCTGCTCCTGTTCTACGGCAGCCTGATGTTTCTCTGCCATTTCAGGTGGAGGTTGATGCCTCTGAAATTGGGGCAGGTGCCGTTTTGTCCCAAAAAGATCCAGAGACCTCTAAAGGTAACCCTTGTGCCTTTTTCTCTCGAAAATTTTCTCCTACTGAACGTAATTATGACGTGGGTAATCGGGAGTTATTGGCCATGAAGTGGGCTTTTGAAGAGTGGAGACATTGGCTGGAGGGAGCCAAACATCAGGTGGTGGTCCTTACGGACCATAAGAATCTGGTCTATCTGGAATCTGCCAAGCGACTCAATCCTAGACAGGCCAGGTGGGCCTTGTTTTTCACACGTTTTAATTTTGTGGTTTCCTTTCTTCCTGGCACTAAGAATGTTAAGGCGGATGCCCTCTCGAGGAGTTTCCTTGCGGACTCTCCTGAGCTATCTGATCCCTCTGTTATTTTGAAGGAGGGTGTAGTTCTTTCCGCCATCTCGCCTAATTTGAGACTTGCTCTGGAGGGGTGTCAGGAGGATAGGCCCGAGCGCTGCCCTGTTGGAAAATTGTTTGTCCCGGACCAATGGAAAAAGAGTGTGATGTCTGAGATTCATTGTTCCGCATTGGCTGGGCATCCCGGAATTTTTGGTACCAGAGACTTGGTTAGTCGGTCCTTTTGGTGGCCTACCTTGTCTCGCGATGTCAGGGAATTTGTGCAGTCCTGCGGGACTTGCTCTCGCTCCAAGCCTTGCTCTCGCTCTAGTGGTTTGTTGATGCCATTGTCTGTGCCCAAGAGACCATGGACCCATATCTCTATGGATTTCATTTCCGATCTTCCTGTTTCTCAGAGAATGACCACCATCTGGGTAATTTGTGATAGGTTTTCCAAAATGATACATCTTGTGCCATTACCTAAGTTGCCTTCCTCCTCTGAATTGGTGCCGTTGTTCCTTCAGCACGTGGTTCGTTTACACGGCATTCCTGAGAACATTGTGTCTGACAGAGGAGTCCAGTTTGTTTCCAGATTTTGGAGGACTTTTTGTTCTAAACTGGGTGTTCAATTGTCTTTCTCCTCGGCATTTCATCCTCAGACCAATGGTCAAACTGAGAGAACAAACCAGACATTGGAGACTTATCTAAGATGCTTTGTGTCTGCTGATCAGGATGACTGAATCTCTTTTTTGCCTTTGGCTGAGTTTGCTCTTAATAATAGGGCTAGCTCTGCCACTTTGATGTCTCCGTTTTTCTGTAATTCTGGGTTTCACCCTCGATTTTCTTCAGGACAGACGGAGGCTTCTGTCTGTCCAGGTGTTGACTCTGTTGTTGAGCGTATGCAGCAGATTTGGGACCAGGTAGTGGAGAGGTTGTCCCTCTCTCAGGAGAAGGCCCAGCGGTTTGCTAACCGGCATAGGACTGATGGTCCTCGGTTTAAAGTGGGGGACTTGGTCTGGTTGTCCTCAAAGAATATTCCTATGAGAGTAGCATCTCCTAAATTTAAGCCTAGGTTCATTGGACCTTATAAGATCATGGAGATTATTAATCCTGTTTCTTTTCGTTTGCTTCTTCCAGGGACATTTAAGATCCATAACGTGTTCCACAAGTCCTTGTTGAAGAGGTTTGTTGAGCCAGTGGTTCCTGCTGCTGTGCCTCCTGACCCTGTTTTGGTTGAGGGCAATCTGGAGTATGTGGTTGAGAAAATATTGGATTCTCGTTTTTCTAGACGAAGACTCCAGTATTTGGTTAAATGGAGAGGTTATGGTCAGGAAGATAATTCTTGGGTGTTTGCTTCGGACATCCATGCTAGGAGACTTATCCGTGCGTATCATAGAACTCATCCTGACCGACCTGGTTGCTCAAATGAGGGTTCGGTGACCCCTCCTCAAGGGGGGGGTACTGTTGTGAATGGGTTTGAGATGAGTTCTGAGCAGAGGCTCCCTCTGGTGGTTACAAGCGGTACTAGTGAGGATTGGGAATCAGGTGTTACTGATTGGTCTTATTTAAGGGAATCATTTTCCCATCAGGGTTGCCGGTGATCAATTGTTCTGGTCTGAATCCTTCTTTCCAGTTTCCCTTGTAGCCTGCTGTGTCGTGTCTGCATCTCCTGCTATCAGATAAGACAATTTCTTATTTTGTGTTTTTGCTATATTTTTGCATTTGGTCCTGCACTTCTGTGGGGGCCTTCTGGGTCCCCTCCGGGGGCTTTTGCCCTCTCAGTTTAGTCCAGCCACTGTGTTTTGTACTTTTGCTTTTTTGCAGTTTTTTCAGTGGCTGCTGTTTTTGTTACACCAGAGAACTAATTTAGGTGGTAGAGGTCGTGTGATCTCAGGTGATTTTGAAATTAGTATGTTGGTGTTTTTCAGGGTTTTCTGGGATTGCAGTAAGTACCCTTCCTGTCCTTTTCTATTTAGATAGTTTGGGCCCCAGCGTTTGCTCATACTATTTTCTTTCTGTGTCAGTATTTCCTCTTGTCTAACCGCCATTACATGTTTGGGGGCTTTCTATTATCTTTGGGGTTCTGCTCCGGGGCAGATAGCTTTCCTATTTCTATCTTTAGGTGTAGTTAGTTTCTCAGGCTGTGACGAGGCGTCTAGGACCATCGTAGGAACGCTCCACGGCTGCCTCTAGTTGTGGTGGTTAGTCAGGGTACTGCAATCTCATAGATTCCAACTGCTCTGGTGTATTTCCTTTTTTACCTGCACTCCTCAGCTACCGTAACATAACACCAACTTATGTTATCTGCCAACTTTGCAAAACACGGCAAAAATTGCAATAATTTGACTACTACATGCATGAACTTGCACATGTGCGATCAACATGCCTTAGTCTGGAAATCACAATGCGCTAAAATGCGGATTAGTGGGCCTTGCCAACCACCGGCGGTCCCATCAACCGCATATGATCCTTCTTCCTCCTCAGTCACCATGGCAAATGTTCTCACACAGGTCTCAAGCTGCAGATCTTCAACTTGTTTACCCCCTATAGTCGGAGTGAGTGAGAACCCACCAGCTATTATGAAAGTTGCGATTCCTGCTGCTTTTGCTTCACCGAGCACACCCCATCTTTCTCGCTTTCTCAGTCCACCATAACATCTACGCCTGCACCTCACTCACAGTCCAGCATTTTGTCCTGTTCACTTTACTTCACCCTCTCTCAGAACAAGAGCCAGCCCTTGGTCCTGCAGTTGTGGTGATGTAAAATAATGTTTCCTCCTACACATACAAAAGCTAAGAGCTTGAACTCCACCATCTCCAATCTGTTGGCCACGGAAATGCTGCCTTTTCGTCTTGTGGATACAGACAGTTATAGAAAGTTGATGACCTTCGCAGTCCCCCAGTACCGGTTGCTGAGTCTCCGTTACTTCTCTAAGAAAGCTGTGCCTGCACTACACAAGCAAGACGCAGACAGCACCAGATTATGGGCCAGACATCGTCCCCAGTGTCTCCATCTGCCTCATTTTAGGGAATCTTCCACCTGGGGTTCCATCTGAATCATGTATTTCAGAGATTTACTCAGAAACCGTGGAGTAAGCGATCAGTGTACAGTACAATGTAGCATAAATGTGAGCTGAGTCTTACTGCGATCTTTGGGAGGCAGAATGAACAAATCAACAGCAGGTCCAGAATTTGTTCTGTTTAATTTTTTTACAGCAATCAAAGTGTAGCATAAGTAATTAGACGAGTTTATTCTTAAGGTGTGATTACAGCGATACCAGATGTGCATACTTTTTTGTTTGGCTACTATCACACATGAAAAAATGCTTTTTTTTTGCAAAAAATAAAGTTTTGTATCACCATGCTTTAAGAGCTATAATTTTTCTATATCTCTGCCAACAGTCATATGAGGGCTTGTCTTTTGTGGGATGAGTTATTTTATTGGTACCATTTTTGAGCAGATAACATTTTTTCATCGCTTCCTACTGCGATTTTTGGGAGGCAGAATAAAAAAACAGCAATTGAAAAATTGTTTTTTTTGTGTGCAGCTCACCATGTGATAAAAGTCATAAGACCGTTTTTTTTTTTGGTCAGTACGATTACAACAATATCAATGATAATTTTTTTGTATTATGTCACTTTTACACAGCAAAAACTATTTTATAGAAAAAATAATTATTTTTGCATCACTATATTCTGAGAGCTATAGCTTTTTTATTTCTCTGCTCTGGGAGCTGTAAGGTGGGTGTTCTTTTGCGGGACAAGAAGATGTTTTTATTGATACCACTTTAATTTACATTCAACTTTTTTACTGCATTTTATTCTACTTTGTTGGTATGATGAAAAAGCATAGTTTTTTTTCCATTTTTTTCATGGTGTTCATTGCAGCAGTTAACTAGTGTCACAGTTTTATAGATACTAAATATGTGTACTTTTTTTAGTTTATTTTTGCTTTTACACAAATGTACCTGTTTATTGGTATAATATTCTTTTCATTTTTTAATTTATTTTGTGATTTTTTTTTACTAATTTTCAAACTTTTTTAAACTTTTTTACTTAGTCTCTCTATGGGCATTACATTTTTGTTACTGTGATACTGTAGCTGGTATAATGCATTGGAATTCACAAGCAATGCAATGCATTATACCTGTCACTATGACACTGACAATAGCCTTTTAGACCATGCCCTTGTCATGGCCTAAATAGGCTACCATAGCTGGCAGACCCGAAGTTTGCAATGACAACGATTGGCAGCCTGAGATGACGATCGTGTGGTAGAGGGAGTTCCCTTTTGTTTCACAGCCTCCTAAATGCTGTGATCGCTATTGATGACGACATTTAGGAGGGTAAATGGCCCGGGGCAGAGCATGCATCACACCTGGCTGTGACATCAGGAGCTCGGCTATCACTGATGCCTAGCTCCTGGCTGCTAGAATGATTACCATAAGGTAAGTTTACATCAAATGTAAATAACCCCTTCCCGACCATGATGTAAATTTAAGTGAAAGGTCGTGAAGGGGTTATGCAAAAGATCTATGAGAGTGGGAGGCAGTTCACATTAAAACAACAGTTTTCAGAGGCTATTCCGATATCCCGCAAAGAAATTCAAGCAGTAGTGTTGAGCATTCCGATACTGCAAATATCGGGTATCGGCCGATATTAGCTGTATCGGAATTCCGATTCCGAGTTCCGATATTTTCGTCTTATCGGATACCGGAATCGGGATGTCACTGTCACTGTCCGTCTGTCGGGTCTGTCAGGAGTCAGCGGCACTTACCTGGCAGAAGATCTCCGGCGGTCACGTCCTGGACTGCTTCATGGCCGCCATCCTCTTCTCCCCGGCGGTCACATGCAGTTTCTCGCGATAACTGCAGTGACTGCTGGGTAATCCCGGCCGTAAAGCAGTCAGTCCGATGACGTCACCGCCGGGGAAGCAGGTAATCAGCTGTGCTGCGTTGCAATGACAGGCTCTGCCTGTCATTGCGATGTAGCAGAGTTGGATCGTCGTGGGACAATCGTTACTATGGACTGCGTCGGACAGGTGGTATACTGTTGGTTTGTTTTTTTTCTTTTTTTACAGGAGATCGATGGCGTCGCAGGAATGAGTGTATAATAAAAGAAATGAAAACTGTGTTGTCTCTTTTATTTCATTAAAATATTTTTTTCTTGCTTTGTCTTTTTTTTATACATTTAATAACTTTGGGATTAATAATGGATCGGTGTCTTATTGACGCCTCTCCATTATTAACCGGGCTTATTGTCACCGTGCAATCAACGGTGACATTAACCCCTTATTACCCCGCTTGCCACCGCTACAGGGCAAGTGGGAAGAGCCGGGTAAAGTGCCACAATTGGCACATCTTTTGATGCGCCAAATGTGGGGCTGCTGTAGCCTGGTATTATCAGGCTGTTGAGGGCCAAAATCCATGGGCCTTGACAGTCTTTTAATACCAGGCCGCAGCAGTCTGCATTTTACTTGGCTGGTTAACAAAAATAGGGGGGATCCCCACGCCGTTTTTTTTTCGAGGGGATCCCCTATTTTTGTTAATCAGCCAAGCTAAGCAGACTGCTGTGGCCTGGTATTATCAGGCTTGCAAGGTCCATGGATATTGGATCCTTACCAGCCTGAAAAACCAGGCCTCAGCGGTCTGCTTCATCTGGCTGGTTAACAAAAATAGGGGGGACCCCACGCTAATTTTTTTCGAGGGGATCCCCTATTTTTGTTAATCAGCCAAGATATGCAGACTGCTGTGGCCTGGTATTATCAGGCTGGCAAGGTCCATGGATCTTGGCTCCTTAACAGCCTGAAAATCCAGGCCTCAGCGGTCTGCTTCATCTGGCTGGTTAACAAAAATAGGGGGGACCCACGCCAATTTTTTTCGAGGGGATCCCCTATTTTTGTTAATCAGCCAAGATATGCAGACTGCTGTGGCCTGGTATTATCAGGCTGGCAAGGTCCATGGATCTTGGCTCCTTAACAGCCTGAAAATCCAGGCCTCAGCGGTCTGCTTCATCTGGCTGGTTAACAAAAATAGGGGGGACCCCACGCCATTTTTTTTTCGAAGGGAACCCCTATTTTTGTTAATCAGTTCCCTCTGACGTCACTGATTGTGTCCCTGGCTGACCTGAAGTGAAAGTGGAAAGCAATCAATTAAGCTTTCCACTTAAGGGCCCGTCTCACATAGCGATATCGCTACCGAGATCGCTGCTGAGTCACTAGTTTTGTGACGCAGCAGCGAGCTCACCAGCGATATCGCTGTGTGTGACATTCAGCGACGATCAGCCCCCCTGCCGGGTATCGCTGATCGTCGCTGAAATGTCAGGACCTTTGATCGCTGGTTTCCCGCCTGTCACACGCAGCGATGCGTGCCTGTCAGAGGGAAACCAGCGATCAAAAAAAGGTCCTGACATTTCTGCGACGATCAGCGATACCCGGCAGGGGGGCTGATCGTCGCTGAATGTCACACACAGCGATATCGCTGGTGAGCTCGCTGCTGCGTCACAAAACTAGTGACTCAGCAGCGATCTCGGTAGCGATATCGCTATGTGAGACGGGCTCTTAAGCGATGTTACCCGCAGTGTCGCTGTCCCAGATCGCTGCCTGAGCTGCCTGTTTGGCAGCTCAGCAGCGATCATGTAGCGATACACCAGCGATCCTGACAAGTGCATATCGTTGTCGGGATCGCTGGTGTATCGTTATGTGACACCCAGCCTTTACTCTCCTGTCAGGCAGGAGAGGAACTCATTCATTTGGGGTTTACTGTGAGGCTGCAGCATTAGCTGCGGTCCCTGCAGTAAACATTAACCCTTTCTGAAGGATTACACCGTGGGACCTGACTGTGCATGGGATAGGTAAGAATAATTTTGCTTTTTTATTTTATTTTTATTACAGGAAATGGTTTTTGCAGTAAAATAAAAGATGGTCAAAAACATGTGTCTTTATTTCATTAAAATGATTTTTAATTAAAGTGTGTGTGTTTTATTTTTATTTCATGCAATAGGATTAATAATTGATAGTTGTCTAATTGACAGCTCTCAATTATTAACCTGGCTTAAGGTCACCTTTCAATAGCAAGGTGGCTTTAACCCCATATTAACCCATTCGCCACCGCTACAGGGCAATGGGAATAGACGGGCAAAGTGCCAGAAAGGGCGAATCTAATTATAGATTTGTCTTTCCTGGGGTGTCTGGGGGCAGATGTTAGTAGCCGGGGGGGGGGCAAAAATAATGGTCCCTCTCTGGGCTATTATTATCTGCCCCCACTCACTGGCTTTGTCTGTCTGGTTGCGAAAATAGGGCGGGAGCCCACGCATTTTTTTTCAGCAATTTTACACCTCATATATATATATACATGTCATTGAATTTGTGACACATATATATATATATTTATATTTGTAGTTCATACACTTCTACATAGTATAATAGCCGCTAATTCAATTGCCGGCTTTTGTGAAAATGCAGAACCCGACATGAAATGACACTTGGTGTACATAGGGTTAACCATGTTTTTTCATGTCCTTTGCTATCTAATTTGCACAAACAATTAAATCAGACTATGTGTGCAAAATTTCACACCTCTAGGGGTTAATTAAAGGTGTAAATTCGTAGCAAAAAAGTCCGTTTTTTTTACAACGAATTTACACCTTTAATTAACCCCTAGAGGTGTGAAATTTTGCACACATAGTCTGATTTAATTGTTTGTGCAAATTAGATAGCAAAGGACATGAAAAGAAATGTTTAACCCTATGTACACCAAGTGTCATTTCATGTCGGGTGCTTCTGTCTTTTCACTGAAGCCGGCTTTACCCGGCAATTGAATCAAAGGATATTTTACTATGTAGAAGTGTATAAACTATACATATATGTATATATATATGTCACAATGACATGTATATATATATATATGTATTCTATGTGTGTATATTTAGTGTTTACAAGGAAAGAATGGGGTTTTTTTAGTTGCGATATTTTGTTCCCATAGACTTACATGGGACTTCCGGTATCGGTATCGGGTATCGCCGATATTTTAGTGATATCGGCGATACCATTCCGATTCCGATACTTTAGCATATCGGAAAGTATCGCTCAACTCTATCAAGCAGAAATAATCCAAAAACAAGTTCAGTGGATGCAAGAAGTGTGAAGGTGGTAACAAAGAAGGGGTCCTATGTTAACATGTAACTTGGCCTGTTAAGATGTTTTTGATTGAGAAAGCTTTTGACTTCAGTAAATGTGACCTCTTATTGCTGCAAATTCAATAAATGAACATTTTTAGTTATTTACAACTTATAAAATGTTTGCAAACTCTGTTGTGCATAATAATTTGAGTTTTTTTAATTTTGAAAAAAATTTTTGTCTTTGAGAAGTTTGTCCAATAAAATGTTATTTATACTATAACGGTTGATGACTTGAACATTATACTGACTCATCTGCATCGATCATTTAGGAAAACGAGAGAAAAATAATAATAATTTGGAGCCCGGTTTATAAACAATTTTATGGTTGAGCCAATCACTATTGGGACATCTTTGTCCATTAAACTTTTTGCATAATTTTATATACAAAATTTATTTTTGTGTATTGTTAACAATTTTAATAGGGTTGTAAGGCAAATCCTCCTGATGTCATTTTTTACAACATGGTTTTTGACAAATGGACGCGACCTGCTACTAAATTGGGATTGACAATGTCTGGAGTTATGAGTTCTCTTTCTAAAAAAATAATTGTTCTAGAAGCATCCATTTTCAAGATGCACTCAGGTTTTTAACCCTAACAAAACTCATGGACCTGGTACTACTGTATGTCACATTTTTATGTCAACCTCAATCAGTCATGACATTTCATTTAAGATTCAATATTACTTTCCCGCTTTTATATTCATCTGTAAATTAGTTAGCAGGACTCAGAAATCCACTGTATTCTGACAAATTATGTTTTACCTGAGAGATCAATTTCAAAAAGGGGCAAGCCAATGGGATTATTGACCAATGTGATTTTTGTAAAAAATCTCATTGCAGTGTGGAGTATCTACGAATAAAGAGTGAAATATTTTATTGACTGGCTTTTATGCTTTAATATTAATGAAACTTGTATACACCATGGAGATGATACAGCCATAAATGTGCATACATTGTCTTCCCAACTAATATTTCCTTTTAACACAGAATGTTGTATTATAAGCACACATATACAACAGATGAGAGAAATGATTTGCCTCATTTCATTTCACACATGACACATAGAGAAGTATGCAATGTTTCATAGCATTGAAAAGAATGTAACACAGCTTCTCAGAAAAGCCATATCTGATAGAAAGTAAACCAATAGATTTATTAATGAAAAACTCAGTAAGAGAAACACAAAGACTCCAGATTTTGCTCCAAAATCCTCATAAAAAATCATAAAATATTCTTTAAATTAGATTTGTATACAGTATATTAGAGCAGGAAAATGTATTTAGTGCAGTATTTTTCAGTGTGGAAAACTAAGCATAATTCAATTGCTTGGTCATTTCAGCCTGGAAAACTCTCCATATTTGTCTGCTTAATTGAACACTTAATAAACTTACAAATAGCTTAAAAATAGTTTTCATGGCAGATGTTTCAGTCATAAAAATCCCTTTAAAAAAAATGTGTGTACCGACCCTTAGAATATACACATGTAAGCAGGTTGCGGGATGCAGTGACGGACAGGAGGCAGAGCAAGAGTTAACAAATTTAAGAGTTTTAATTTTACAGGGGGTTGACTCCTGGCAGGGAGATAAATGGTTCAATGAGGATTAGACAGTTCAATAGCAAGCAATAGGCAAAGTTATTAAGCAATAAATAAGATAACGGCAGTACTTTAAATCACTTATCTGTCAGAGGCCTCCCAGTCCACAATTGAAGCTTTGAAGTCCGTAGCTCCAACAACGGCTGGAGCGGTGCTTGTCCAAGAAGGTCTGCTGGTAATGGTGGTCCGTCTTCTGGCGGCAGCGGTCGGTCTCCGGTACCTTCTGCTGAGCCCCTAGTCCATAAGCATGTGCGGCCAAAACAAATAAGGCCACAGCACTATCAGAGTCCAAAGCGGACCGACAAGTGTCAACTGGCAAGGTAGGCTGCAAATGTCTGAACAGTACTCAGCTTTCTCTATGCGGCACGGATGCAGTACTCACGATCACGGAGCACATGTCACCTTGCTCTCTGGTATCTACTGGGCACACGGAACCTCGCTCTCTCAGCCTCTAAAGCTTTCATGCGGCGCTCAGCTGAACAGGGCTCCCTGCTCTCTCCCTATTTCTGCGGCAGGCTCCGGCAGCATCCTGGCATATGGCCGGCCCCTTTTCGTCTCGGCCCGGCTGCGCACCCTGCGGAGTATGCTGCGCATGCACCTGGCCTCTCTCACGGCTGGCAGGAAACTGCCCGATGCTGTGCTCGCTTTCACTTTTAACCGCGCCCTTAGCTTTCGAGTCAGAGCACCTGTCCAGGCCTTTTTGCCTTCCCCCGTGAAACTAGGGATGCAGCCTCAACAGTTTCGGACCCGGCTCAGCACAGGTACCCGCAGCCCGGTCTTCCTCCTTACACACACAATGTCTTTTTCAGGTGGATTCCATCCAATCCCCCTGAAAAAGCATTGCAAACCCACCATAAAAATTAAACATAGTGAATTAAAATGTAAAAACGACATTGCATTGCACATGTTCAGTTTTTTGTGTCTTTATTTATCTGCTTTAATAATTGGAAACCATGCTTGCTCTTTCTAGTTGAAAGTATAGAGAAAAGACAATGACAAAACTGACTGGGAGTTGCATCAGTTAAAGAACGCCTGCTTTTTGTTGAAGTGGCTTCACTCATTTTTTCCTGAAGCCGCTTTGCTGGTGGTTTTGTTGGCGTCTTTTCCCTATACTTTTAACTAGAAAGAACAGGTGGCTTTTCAATGAAGACGCCCCAAAGAGTAAACTTTTTATTTCTTTTGTTTCACTTTTTGGAAACCATGAAGCAGTTAAAAGAAGTAACATGTTTATGCTTCAGGTGTCTTCATTTAGAAGATGCTTGCACTTTCTACTTGAACATATAGGGAAAAAAACCCATTGGCGAAGAATCTTGACTTCTTCTTCTAGTGGCTTCACATAGAAAATCACAGCAACTTAGCCATTGGAATTAATAAACACATTTTTTTCATGAATTTCTCGTATATTCTCTCAGAATTTTCTGAAACGTGTAGTGTGTAGTGTTGAGCGATACGATACCGCAAGTATCGGGTATCGGCCGATATTAGCTCTATCGGCCTTTCGATACTTAGTTTCGATATTTTCCATATATCGTATACCGGAATCGGAAGTTCCCATAATTCTTTGAGAGGCAATGTGATTTTAGTCAGCAATGAGGAATCCTAAGAAGTGTGGGCACATCCTGTACTGCTGCGGTCATGTTAACTAATGGCATGGCTGTGATTGGATGCTGAAATGATGTCAGAATGCACTATAAAAGGCGCCGCCGCCATTTTAGCGTCACTGTGCTGTGAATTCAGTAAGGGACAGAACGCTGCTGTGCTGACTCTGAGGGACAGTTAGAGATTGCGATTTAGTGTACTGTGCTGTAGGCAGGCTAGCACCAACCGCTGTGTAAAGCTTCCTTTTGCCTGCAGTGTTGTTTTAACAGCTCTGCAAGGTGTGTGTGTGAGTGTAAGTGACGCTGCAGTTTGCTCTGCATGCAACGCTGTCTGTAGGCATCTGCACGTGTCACTCACAGACTCTTTTTTTTTTCTTCAGTGTAATTCTTGCAGCTCCATGCGATTTAACTATTAGTGTGACGCGCTTCCATCCGTATCCAATACATTGGTTGCAAACACTATAGAAGTAGACAAAGGAGTAGCCTTTCAAAGATTGTGAACAGTTGTGTTTCAGTGTTCACTTCAGTCTGTGTTTTTTATTTTTTGAGTGCACATCACGCTCCAGTTACTTGTTCAAGCACTGCTGCTTGTACTCTGCTGAGCGTGTCTCAGTGCCGCATCCTTTTCATTTATCTCCAATTGGTTCTGCTCCATTCCATTTAAAATATAATCTATTAGTGTGACGCGCTTCCATCCGTATCCAATACATTGGTTGCAAACACTATAGAAGTAGACAAAGGAGTAGCCTTTCACAGATTGTGAACAGTTGTGTTTCAGTGTTCACTTCAGTCTGTGTTTTTATTTTTTGAGTGCACATCACGTTCCAGTTACTTGTTCAAGCACTGCTGCTTGTACTCTGCTGAGCGTGTCTCAGTGCCTCATCCTTTTCATTTATCTCCAATTGGTTCTGCTCCATTCCATTTAAAATATAATCTATTAGTGTGACGTGCTTCCATCCGTATCCAATACATTGGTTGCAAACACTATAGAAGTAGACAAAGGAGTAGCCTTTCACAGATTGTGAACAGTTGTGTTTCAGTGTTCACTTCAGTCTCTGCGTAATAACCACACTTAGGCCTTATAACTTTTCTGACTTTCTTTATCAATCTACCAAGATGAAGAAGTCAGTGAGTAAGGCACGTGGTCGTGGCCGTGGAGTTTCAGCAGGGAGAGGACGTGGGGATTCTGTGGCTGCTGCCGCCCTCAGTGACACAGCATCCACCAGTTTTACCCATGAGCGTTCCTTTATGCGCACTTTGGTAGGAGCTCGGCGTGCCCCCCTGCTGCGGGAAGAACAAATTGAAGCCGTTGTTGGTTGGATGGCAGCCAATGCATCGACTTCAATTCCTTCCACCTCCTCTCAGGAACACAACACTGTTGAGCAACCATCTGTCTGTTCACCGCCTGTCAAATTGCCCAGGCAGTCAGAGAGTTCTGTACAGGAGCCAGCTGAGTCTCTGCTTCTGTTCTCAGAATCTGTTGGCTCGCAAACACGGGCACAGGCAAGCAGCATTCTGCAATTTGAAGAAGAGGGAGTATGCAGTGATGCGCAACAGCTGTGTCTCTCTCAATCTGAAGAGGCGGGTGAGCCAGTGCCGATGGACAGCACACCGCAGAACGCATCTTATGATGATGATGAGACTCAGGTGCCAGGTTTTGTGGAGCATGGTGCTGCCCAGACCATCCAACAGCAGCAGGTGTTGGAAGAGGGTAGTGGAGATGATGAAGTCCGAGACCCAACATGGCGTGAGCAACAGGAAGGTGGTGGGAGCAGCTCTGAGGAAGAGATTGTCCCAACGGTACAAAGAGGAGGGAGAGGTAGGCTGCAGACTCGCTTGCCTGTAGCCTCCAGTTTGGCACCTGTTGGGAGCAGTTCTCTTAGAAATGTCAAAATTGGCGCTCCCATGACTTGCACTGCGTGGTCCTTTTTTGACAGACTTGTAGATGATATTTGCTATGTTCAATGCAAGCTGTGTAAGCAAAAAGTTAAAAGAGGTAAAAATATCAGTAACTTGAATACCACAAATATGTGGAAACATGTACGGACAAAGCACGTAGCTGAGTTACAAAGACACACTGGAGATGTAGGCCAACCTACAGCAGCACCTACATCTTCAGGTCGTGTTCGAGCCTCTACCTCCAGCTCACACACACCTGGTTCGGCTTCCTCACAGGATCTCCATGCAAGAACCTCGGTCACTGTTGTCCATAGACAAACTGTTATTCTACCCACAGCAGCAAGTTCACAGTCATCGTCACACTCCCAGAACAAAAAACAGCCATCGGTACCACAGGCATGGGATAAAAGACGGCCATACTCGGCAAACCATCCACAAGCACAGGCTCTGAATGCTGGCATTGCAAAACTCCTGTCCCTTGAAATGCTGTCATTCAGGCTGGTGGAGACTGACAGTTTCAGGAACTTTATGGCATTGGCAGTCCCACAATATAATGTGCCAAGCCGATTTTATTTCAGCAGGCAAGCTGTCCCTGCTCTGCAAAAACATGTAGAGGGAAACATTAAACATGCGCTACTAAACGCCGTCAGTAGCAGGGTCCACCTGACCACCGATGCGTGGACCAGTACCCATGGCCAGGGACGATACCTTTCCCTCACTGCCCATTGGGTCAATGTTGTGGAGCCGGGTACAGATCTTGCCAGTGGCGCTGTACGTGTTCTGCCAACTCCAAGGATTGCAGGAATCCAGTCTGTACACATTGATTCCTCCTCCTACTCCAGTTCCTCAGAATCATCGCTGCACAAGCCGTCACGGTATACCTTCACATGGACCCGTGAACGCTTACCTGTTGCGACCGATATGAGCACAGCCGTGGCCAAACGTCAACAGGCCGTCCTGAAATTAATTTCCATGGGGAATCGAAGCCACACAGCGCAGGAGCTCTGGGATGCCATCAAGCAGGAGAGCGACGTGTGTTTTTTGTCAGCTAATCTCCAGCCAGGCTTGGTAGTGTGTGACAATGGCCGAAATCTGGTGGCAGCTCTGGGCCTTGGCAACCTCACTCACATACCATGTCTGGCACATGTGCTCAACTTGGTCGTGCAGAGTTTTTTGAGGGACTATCCAGATCTTGATGCACTGCTGCACAAGGTCCGCCTAGAGTGCGCTCACTTGCGACGTTCCAGCATGGCCAGATCGCGCATTGCAGCTCTGCAAGTCAGATTTAGCCTTCCTGAACATCGCATCATATGTGACGTACCCACCAGGTGGAATTCCACGTTACATATGTTGGAGCGGTTGTGTGAGCAGCAGCCAGCAGTAATGGAGTATCAGCTGCAACAGGCGCAATCAACTCGCAATTTGCGCCGTTCACACTTCACCACTACTGAGTGGGCCTCTATGAAGGACATCTGCGACGTTTTGCGTGCGTTTGATGTCTCAACGCGGATGGCGAGTGCAGATGATGCACTAGTCAGCATGACTGTCCCCCTTATCTGCCTGCTTCAGAAATCACTGAAAGCACTAAAGGAAGAGGTTTTGGAAGAGGTGGAGGATGAGGAGTCACAAATTCAATTACCTTCAGGACAGTCAGCGCAACGTGGTTCCTCACAAAGGGCTGGGCAGGGCTCATTTTGTGAGGAGGATGAGGAGGAGGAGGAGTCAATGGAGGAGGAAGAAATCCCTTCAGAGGGAGGTACACAATGCTCTAGTCAGTATGTAGAGCGAGGGTGGGGTGATGCAGAGGAGGCAGAGATGACGCCTCTTCCAGAGGACAGCCTTTGTTGGCCAGTTGGGAGTCTGCAGCACATGGTTGATTTCATGCTTCAGTGCCTGAGAAACGACCGCCGCATCGCCCACATTCTCACCACGTCAGATTATTGGGTGTACACCCTCCTAGACCCTCGCTACCGGGACAACTTACAAACCCTCATCACACCGGTGAACCGGGACCGTAAAATGCAGGAGTACCAAGACACACTGGTGCAATCCATACTGTTGTACATTCCAGCCGAGAGAGCTGCTGCTGCTGCTACTGCTTTACAAAGCAGCTCTGTGCGTCGAGGCAGTGTAGACACCTCTACAACAAGAGGGAGCAGAAGCAGCGCCTCTGCACAGGGCAAGAGCTGTATATTACAAATGTGGCAAAGTTTTGTGACAGCGCCAGCAAGGTCTACACCATCCGAGACGGCTCCAGTCACCAGGAAGAAACATTTCCGTAAGATGGTGACAGACTACTTGGCTTTCCCTCTAAGTGTACTCCCAGATGCCTCTTCCCCTTTCAAATTTTGGGTCTCTAAGTTGGATACATGGCCAGAGCTTAGCCAGTATGCATTGGAGGTGCTGGCTTGCCCTGCTGCTAGTGTATTATCTGAGCGTGTCTTTAGTGCTGCAGGTGGTGTAGTAACAGACCGTCGCATGCGACTATCCTCAGAGAATGTAGACCGGCTTACTTTTCTGAAAATGAACAAGGCATGGATCTCACCTGAATTTGCCTGTCCGTTTTCAGATTAAATAACTGTTTTGCAACGTTTTCCATGTCTCCTGTTATGTTCATCTTTCTACCACCTGAACTCTACTCCCTGGGCTACAACACGCCATTTGTTGCTCGTAAGTAATTGGCAGGGGTACTGACTCATGGCCAGCCTGGTTACAGCACGACAGCTGTTTCCTGGCAGTGTGAACGTCAATTATCCTCCAATAAGTTGTGCTGTCGTGTTGCATTCGGGTTAGCCGACTCTATGGTGCCTGCAGTTTAGGTGATTCCTATGTGTGCTGTGGGATATGTAAATAAAGGCGGTTTCCATTGTGACAATAGGACAAGCACCCACTGTAGGACTGTGTGATTCGGTAACTGCAGACGGCTTGCGTCCTGTCAACTTACATTTTCATGGGTGCGTTCTTCTACCCGTCCGGGGTCCAGTACCGTCAACTGGTTCTCCCCAGTGCCTTTGGCCTAGGTGCCTCCATCTCCGTATCCGAGTTCCACCAACGTCTGCTGGTCCTTGGTAGTGCTTTGGAGCACAGGTACCTCCTGCTTAGTAACCATGTCACAGTAACGTCAGCTGGTACTCGGTTGTGACATTGCCTCTTTTCCTTCTGCTACCCGTCCGGGGTCCAGTACCGTCAACTGGTTCTCCCCAGTGCCTTTGGCCTAGGTGCCTCCATCTCCGTATCCGAGTTCCACCAACGTCTGCTGGTCCTTGGTAGTGCTTTGGATCACAGGTACCTCCTGCTTAGTAACCGTGTCACAGTAACGTCAGCTGGTACTCGGTTGTGACATTGCCTCTTTTCCTTCTGCTACCCGTCCGGGGTCCAGTACCGTCAACTGGTCCTCCCAGTGCCTTTGGCCTAGGTGCCTCCATCTCCGTATCTGAGTTCCACCAACGTCTGCTGGTCCTTGGTAGTGCTTTGGAGCACAGGTACCTCCTGCTTAGTAACCGTGTCACAGTAACGTCAGCTGGTACTCGGTTGTGACATTGCCTCTTTTCCTTCTGCTGCCCCTCCGGGTTCCAGCACAGTCAGCTGGTTCTCGTTACTTCCATGGTCTCTTGCTCCATCTGATACCCGTCAGGGTTCCAGTAACGTCAGCTGGTTCTCGGAAATTAGACGACCTTAAAGACCACCCAGAAGAAGATGACGACAACAAGGACGACGAGCATGAAGCCAACCAGCCTGAACACCATCACAAAGAAAAAATAAAAGATTACCCAGAAGAAGATCACCAACAGGACAAAGAAGGTTAAGACAAACTACAAGATACAGAACAAGAGACAGAAGAACAATAAGCAGAAGATCAAAAAGAAGAAGAACATGAAGTATAAGACCAAAATGAAGAGCAAAATATATGCTCTAAATTCTGAGCAGAAGAAGACTAAGCAGTGTATGGGGGTGAGTCCGTTCCTCCTCGTGGTGCCCCTGGAAAATGCCTGCTGCTGCAGGCTAAACTGAACACGGACAAATACTGTTGTAATTTAAATCTTTTGTGACAGCAAGAACGGAAGGATGAACAATTCATACTTTTACAGATTACAAGTACAGGAATCTCTGTCACAAATAAGAATATGATGAAGAAGATGAAGAGGAAGAAGATGAAGAATTTGAATATGAAGAAGATTAATTAGTTTAATAATAACAATATGAGTAATGTAAACAAAAACATGAATAGCAAGAAGTTTAAGAAGAAGATTAAGAAGGTGAAGATGAAGAATAATTTGATGAGAAAGATGATGCTGCTGCTGAAGATTATGAAGGAGAAAGTGTGGCACTGGCAAAAGTTAAAAAGGTGAAGAGCATGGAAGTTGTGAAACATACATATTTGCCAAAATAGAAAAAAGGTTAACAACATTGTCAATTTGTTAGTCAATCCAAACGTATTTCCAAAAAAATATATATTAATGCTATTCCAATGCATTGGGTTAAACATGTATGCCTTTATTGTCTCCTCAACCTCCCACAATACATTCTACATTAGTCTTTGTTGTTTTCCTTCATGTACAATTAACCAACAAGGCAAGAATGGTTTTTTTTAATGTCGATATTTGGTTCCCATAGACTTACATTGGACTTCCGGTATCGGAATCGGATATCGACGATATTTAGTGATATCGGCGATACCATTCCGATCCGATATTTTTAGATATCGAGTAGTGTTGAGCGATACGATAATGCAAATATCGGCTATCGGCCGATATTAGCTCTATCGGCCTTTCGATAATTCGTTTCGATATTTTCGTCTTATCGAATACCGGAATCGGAAGTTCCCATAATTATTTGCGAGGCAATGTGATTTTATTCAGCCAATAAGGAATCCTAAGAAGTGTGGGCACATCCTGTACTGCTGCGGTCATGTTAACTAATGGCATGGCTGTGATTGGATGCTGAAATGATGTCAGAATGCACTATAAAAGGCGCCGCCGCCATTTTAGCGTCACTGTGCTGTGAATTCAGTAAGGGACAGAACGCTGCTGTGCTGACTCTGAGGGACAGTTAGAGATTGCGATTTAGTGTACTGTGCTGTAGGCAGGCTAGCACCAACCGCTGTGTAAAGCTTCCTTTTGCCTGCAGTGTTGTTTTAACAGCTCTGCAAGGTGTGTGTGAGTGCAGGTGACGCTGCAGTTTGCTCTGCATGCAACGCTGTCTGTAGGCATCTGCACATGTCACTCACAGACTCTTTTTTTTTTTTCTTCAGTGTATAAAAGGCGCCGCCGCCATTTTAGCGTCACTGTGCTGTGAATTCAGTAAGGGACAGAACGCTGCTGTGCTGACTCTGAGGGACAGTTAGAGATTGCGATTTAGTGTACTGTGCTGTAGGCAGGCTAGCACCAACCGCTGTGTAAAGCTTCCTTTTGCCTGCAGTGTTTTAACAGCTCTGCAAGGTGTGTGTGAGTGCAGGTGACGCTGCAGTTTGCTCTGCATGCAACGCTGTCTGTAGGCATCTGCACCTGTCACTCACAGACTCTTTTCTTTTTCCTTCAGTGTAATTCTTGCTGCTCCATGCAATTTAACTATTAGTGTGACGCGCTTCCATCCGTATCCAATACATTGGTTGCAAACACTATAGAAGTAGACAAAGGAGTAGCCTTTCACAGATTGTGATTTGTGAACAGTTGTCTTTCAGTGTTCACTTCAGTCTCTGCGTAATAACCACACTTAGGCCTTAAGTTATAACTTTTCTGACTTTCTTTATCAATCTACCAAGATGAAGAAGTCAGTGAGTAAGGCACGTGGTCGTGGCCGTGGAGTTTCAGCAGGGAGAGGACGTGGGGATTCTGTGTCTGCTGCCGCCCTCAGTGACACAGCATCCACCATTTATCCCCGTGAGCGTTCCTTTATGTGCACTTTGGTAGGAGCTCGGCGTGCCCCCCTGCTGCGGGAAGAACAAATTGAAGCCGTTGTTGGTTGGATGGCAGCCAATGCATCGACTTCAATTCCTTCCACCTCCTCTCAGGAACACAACACTGTTGAGCAACCATCTGTCTGTTCACCGCCTGTCAAATTGCCAAGGCAGTCAGAGAGTTCTGTACAGGAGCCAGCTGAGTCTCTGCTTCTGTTCTCAGAATCTGTTGGCTCGCAAACACGGGCACAGGCAAGCAGCATTCTGCAATTTGAAGAAGAGGGAGTATGCAGTGATGCGCAACAGCTGTGTCTCTCTCAATCTGAAGAGGCGGGTGAGCCAGTGCCGATGGACAGCACACCGCAGAACGCATCTTATGATGATGATGAGACTCAGGTGCCAGGTTTTGTGGAGCATGGTGCTGCCCAGACCATCCAACAGCAGCAGGTGTTGGAAGAGGGTAGTGGAGATGATGAAGTCCGAGACCCAACATGGCGTGAGCAACAGCAAGGTGGTGGGAGCAGCTCTGAGGAAGAGATTGTCCCAACGGTACAAAGAGGAGGGAGAGGTAGGCTGCAGACTCGCTTGCCTGTAGCCTCCAGTTTGGCACCTGTTGGGAGCAGTTCTCTTAGAAATGTCAAAATTGGCGCTCCCATGACTTGCACTGCGTGGTCCTTTTTTGACAGACTTGTAGATAATATTTGCTATGTTCAATGCAAGCTGTGTAAGCAAAAAGTTAAAAGAGGTAAAAATATCAGGAACCTGAATACCACAAATATGTGGACACATGTACGGACAAAGCACGTAGCTGAGTTCCAAAGACACACTGGAGATGTAGGCCAACCTACAGCAGCACCTACATCTTTACGTCATGTTCGAGCCTCTACCTCCAGCTCTCACACACCTGTTTTGGCTTCCTCACAGGATATCAATGGAAGAACCTCGGTCACTGTTGTCCATAGACAAACTGTTATTCCACCCACTGCAGCAAGTTCACAGTCATCGTCACACTCCCAGTACAAAAAACAGCCATCGGTAACACAGGCATGGGATAAAAGACGGCCATACTCGGCTAACCATCCACGAGCACAGGCTCTGAATGCTGGCCTTGCAAAACTCCTGTCCCTTGAAATGCTGTCATTCAGGCTGGTGGAGACTGACAGTTTCAGGAACTTTATGGCATTGGCAGTCCCACAATATAATGTGCCAAGCCGATTTTATTTCAGCAGGCAAGCTGTCCCTGCTCTGCAAAAACATGTCGAGGGAAACATTAAACATGCGCTACTAAACGCCGTCAGTAGCAGGGTCCACCTGACCACCGATGCGTGGACCAGTACCCATGGCCAGGGACGATACCTTTCCCTCACTGCCCATTGGGTCAATGTTGTGGAGCCGGGTACAGATCTTGCCAGTGGCGCTGTACGTGTTCTGCCAACTCCAAGGATTGCAGGAATCCAGTCTGTGCACATTGATTCCTCCTCCTACTCCAGTTCCTCAGAATCATCGCTGCACGAGCCGTCACGGTATACCTCCACATGGACCCGTGAACGCTTACCTGTTGCGACCGATATGAGCACAGCCGTGGCCAAACGTCAACAGGCCGTCCTGAAATTAATTCCCATGTTGAATCGAAGCCACACAGCGCAGGAGCTCTGGGATGCCATCAAGCAGGAGAGCGACGTGTGGTTTTTGTCAGCTAATCTGCAGCCAGGCTTGGTAGTGTGTGACAATGGCCGAAATCTGGTGGCAGCTCTGGGCCTTGGCAACCTCACTCACATACCATGTCTGGCACATGTGCTCAACTTGGTCGTGCAGAGTTTTTTGAGGGACTATCCGGATCTTGATGCACTGCTGCACAAGGTCCGCCTAGAGTGCGCTCACTTGCGACGTTCCAGCATGGCCAGATCGCGCATTGCAGCTCTGCAAGTCAGATTTTGCCTTCCTGAACATCGCATCATATGTGACGTACCCACCAGGTGGAATTCCACGTTACATATGTTGGAGCGGTTGTGTGAGCAGCAGCCAGCAGTAATGGAGTATCAGCTGCAACAGGCGCAATCAACTCGCAATTTGCGCCGTTCACACTTCACCACTACTGAGTGGGCCTCTATGAAGGACATCTGCGACGTTTTGCGTGCGTTTGATGTCTCAACGCGGATGGCGAGTGCAGATGATGCACTAGTCAGCATGACTGTCCCCCTTATCTGCCTGCTTCAGAAATCACTGAAAGCACTAAAGGAAGAGGTTTTGAAACAGGTGGAGGATGAGGAGTCACAAATTCAATTACCTTCAGGACAGTCAGCGCAACGTGGTTCCTCACAAAGGGCTGGGCAGGGCTCACTTTGTGAGGAGGATGAGGAGGAGGAGGGAGTCAATGGAGGAGGAAGAAATCCCTACAGAGGAAGGTACACAATGCTGTAGTCAGTATGTAGAGCGAGGGTGGGGTGATGCAGAGGAGACAGAGATGACGCCTCTTCCAGAGGACAGCCTTTGTTGGCCAGTTGGGAGTCTGCAGCACATGGTTTATTTCATGCTTCAGTGCCTAAGAAACGACCGCCACATCGCCCACATTCTCAGCACGTCAGATTATTGGGTGTACACCCTCCTAGACCCTCGCTACCGGGACAACTTACAAACCCTCATCACACCGGTGAACCGGGACCGTAAAATGCAGGAGTACCAAGACACACTGGTGCAATCCATACTGTTGTACATTCCAGCCGAGAGAGATGCTGCTGCTGCTGCTGCTACTTCTTTACAAAGCAGCTCTGTGCGTCGAGGCAGTGTAGACACCTCTACAACAAGAGGGAGCAGAAGCAGCGCCTCTGCACAGGGCAAGAACTGTATGTTACAAATGTGGCAAAGTTTTGTGACAGCGCCAGCAAGGTCTACACCATCCGAGACGGCTCCAGTCACCAGGAAGAAACGTTTCCGTAAGATGGTGACAGACTACTTGGCTTTCCCTCTAAGTGTACTCCCAGATGCCTCTTCCCCTTTCAAATTTTGGGTCTCTAAGTTGGATACATGGCCAGAGCTTAGCCAGTATGCATTGGAGGTGCTGGCTTGCCCTGCTGCCAGTGTATTATCTGAGCGTGTCTTTAGTGCTGCAGGTGGTGTAGTAACAGACCGTCGCATGCGACTATCCTCAGAGAATGTAGACCGGCTTACTTTTCTGAAAATGAACAAGGCATGGATCTCACCTGAATTTGCCTGTCCGTTTTCAGATTAAATAACTGTTTGGCAACGTTTTTCATGTCTCCGGTTATGTTCATCTTTCTACCACCTGAACTCTACTCCCTGGGCTACAACACCGCCATTTGTTGCTCGTAAGTAATTGGCAGGGGTACTGACTCCTGGCCAGCCTGGTTACAGCACGACAGCTGTTTCCTGGCAGTGTGAACGTCAATTATCCTCCAATAAGTTGTGCTGTCGTGTTGCATTCGGGTTAGCCGACTCTATGGTGCCTGCAGTTTAGGTGATTCCTATGTGTGCTGTGGGATATGTAAATAAAGGCGGTTTCCATTGTGACAATAGGATAAGCACCCACTGTAGGACTGTGTGATTCGGTAACTGCGGACGGCTTGCGTCCTGTCAACTTACATTTTCATGGGTGCGTTCTTCTACCCGTCCGGGGTCCAGTACCGTCAAGTGGTTCTCCCCAGTGCCTTTGGCCTAGGTGCCTCCATCTCCGTGTCCGAGTTCCAGCAACGTCTGCTGGTCCTTGGTAGTGCTTTGGAGCACAGGTACCTCCTGCTTAGTAACCGTGTCACAGTAACGTCAGCTGGTACTCGGTTGTGACATTGCCTCTTTTCCTTCTGCTACCCGTCCGGGGTCCAGCACAGTCAGCTGGTCCTCGTTACTTCCATTGTCTCTTGCTCCATCTGATACCCGTCAGGGTTCCAGTAACGTCAGCTGTTTCTCGGAAATTAGACGACATTAAAGACCACCCAGAAAAAGATGACGACAACAAGGACGACGAGCATGAAGCCAACCAGCCTGAACACCATCACAAAGAAAAAATAAAAGATTACCAAGAAGAAGATCACCAACAGGACAAGGAAGGTTAAGACAAACTACAAGATACAGAACAAGAGACAGAAGAACAATAAGCAAAAGATCAAAAAGCAGAAGAACATGAAGTATAAGACCAAAATGAAGAGCAAAATATATGCTATAAATTCTATGCAGAAGAAGACTAAGCAGTGTATGGGGGTGAGTCCGTTCCTCCTCGTGGTGCCCCTGGAAAATGCCTGCTGCTGCAGGCTAAACTGAACACGGACAAATACTGTTGTAATTTAAATCTTTTGTGACAGCAAGAACGGAAGATGAACAATTCATACTTTTACAGATTACAAGTACAGGAATCTCTGTCACAAATAAGAATATGATGAAGAAGATGAAGAGGAAGAAGATGAAGAATTTGAATATGAAGAAGATTAATTAGTTTAATAATAACAATATGAGTAATGTAAACAAAAACATGAATAGCAAGAAGTTTAAGAAGAAAACTAAGAAGGTGAAGATGAAGAATAATTTGATGAGAAAGATGATGCTGCTGCTGAAGATTATGAAGGAGAAAGTGTGGCACTGGCAAAAGTTAAAAAGGTGAAGAGCATGGAAGTTGTGAAACATACATATTTGCCAAAGTATAAAAAAGGTTAACAACATTGTCAATTTGTTAGTCAATCCAAATGTATTTCCAAAAAAAAATATATGAATGCTATTCCAATGCATTGGGTTAAACATGTATGCCTTTATTGTCTCCTCAACCTCCCCCAATACATTCTACATTAGTCTTTGTTGTTTTCCTTCATGTACAATTAACCAACAAGGCAAGAATGGTTTTTTTTAATTTCGATATTTTGTTCCCATAGACTTACATGGGACTTCCGGTATCGAAATCGGATATCGACGATATTTAGTGCTATCGGCGATACAATTTCGATACGATATTTTTAGATATCGAGCAATATCGCTCAACACTAATATCGAGCAGTATCGCTCAACACTAGTAGTGTGTGATATGTTAATATTGAGTGATGATAAATGTGAATGACAAATGACAAGTTAGAATGTGACATATTTCTCAGCTGTGGGTTCATCTGCAAAATTATAAGGGTTTTAAATTGTTCACAAAATATGCTATAAACAACAGTGGACTTTTCTGAGATTGGGATACCAGTTATTCCTGACCACAATATCGAAACTGTAAAAATACCTTGCATGCTTATTTCTTTCAGAAAAAAACAGAATGGAGGTCATGTATCAATATAGTTGTTGAACTATATTATATTTATTGAGAATGGTGGTGATACTGAAGAGATGGTTGAAAATATTGATTTTCCTTTCCTCATACTGAAAGTATAACTAAAGTGTTACAGGGGCTAGTTGAGATTTGGAAAATATAGTCTGGTTTTAAAATGGGTTGTCTGAGATAATTAAAAACTGCTGGTAACAATACATTTAAAATAAATATATGCCATTTGTCTGGGTTTGAGCCCTTGAGCCTGTGCTTTGTGATTGGCTTCTATGTCCTCTGAGTCACAGACGATACACCTTTTCTCCCAGTGTTTAGTTTCTGTTATCCTTGTTTCAGTTGTCTTAGGGTAATAGGTGTTTTCATTTACTCATTTGTCTGCCTTATCACCTTTCAGGTGCGGCTTTATATGCTTTCCCCCTGTTGGTGATAATCTCATTTGGATGTCTAGCCATACTGCCATAGTTTGAGCTAGTCAGTGAAAGACCAGCTACAGATAATCTCTCTCTACTGTTTATGTTCTTTACCCTGCATGTTGTGAATGGGCTTGAGATGAGTTCTGAGCAGAGGCTCCCTCTGGTGGTTACAAGCGGTACTGATCTGTCCAGTGAAGATTGTGAAGATTGTGAGGATTGGGAATCAGGTGTTACTGACTGGTCTTATATAAGGGAGTCACCTTCCCATCAGGGTTGCCGGTGATCAATTGTTCTGGTCTCTATCCTTGATTCCTGTTTCCCTTGTAGCCTGCTGTGTCGTGTCTGCATCTCCTGCTAACAGATAAGACATTTTCTTCTTTTTGTTTTTGTGCTTGATTTTTGCATTTTGTCCTACACTTCTGTGGGGGCCTTCAGGGTCCCCTCCGGGGGCTTTTGCCCTCTCAGTTTAGTTCAGCCACTGATGTTTGTACTTTTGCTTTTTCCAGTTTTTTCAGTGGCTGCTGTTTTGATTTTGTTACACCAGAGAACTAATTTAGGTGGTAGAGGTTGTGTGATCTCAGGTGTTTTTGAAATTAGTAGAGTTGGTGCTTTTCAGGGTTTTCTGGGATTGCAGTAAGTACCCTTCCTATCCTTTTCTTTTTAGTTAGTTTGGGCCCCAACGTTTGCTCATACTATTTTCTGTCTGTGTCAGTATTTCTTCTTGTCTAACCGCCATTACATGTTTGGGGGCTTTCTATTATCTTTGGGGTTCTGCTCCGGGGCAGATAGCTTTCCTATATCTATCTTTAGGTGTAGTTAGTTTCTCAGGCTGTGACGAGGCGTCTAGGACCAACGTAGGAACGCTCCACGGCTGCCTCTAGTTGTTGTGGTTAGTCAGGGTACTGCAATCTCATAGATTCCAACTGCTCTGGTGTATTGCCTTTTTTGCCTGCACTCCTCAGCTACCGAAACATAACAGTATCACCGGCCAAAAATTTAAAATTGTATGGTACTCACAGAAGGGAAAAAATTTGTGAAAGAAAAAACGGTTGTCAGAGTTGTCAGAGATATTTTTCTGTTTGTTGCATTTTTTTTTTCCCTCTGTATCTCTGGGTGCTGGGGAGGATTTTTTCTCTCAATGGAGTTTGCACAGTTGTCTGGCCGTGTGGATCAGCTTGCCACTGAGGTTCAGAGTATTGCTGCATATCTTGCTAGGTTGCCTGTTGTGGAACCTAGGATTCCCATGCCAGATTTGTTTTTAGGGGATCGAGCTAAGTTTCAGAATTTCAAAAATAATTGTAAATTGTTTTTTGCCTTAAAATCTAAGTCCTCAGGGAACGCAGCGCAGCAGGTTCAAATTGCCATCTCTCTCCTGCGCGGCGATCCTCAGGATTGGGCTTTTTCCCTGACACCTGGGGATCCTGTTTTGAGTGATGTTGATGCAGTTTTTCAGGCTTTGGGGTTATTGTACGATGAGCCTAATGTCACTGATCAAGCTGAAAAAGCCTTGTTGGCATTAAATCAGGGGCTTGATGACGCTGAGTTATACTGTCAGAGATTCCGTAGGTGGGCAGTCCTGACCAAATGGAATGACGACGCTTTGGCAGCCCTTTTTCGGAAGGGTCTGTCAGATAATGTAAAGGATGTTATGGTGGGATTCCCTGTCCCCTCTGGTCTCAATGATTCTATGTCATTAGCGATTCAAATTGACAGACGTTTGCGTGAGCGGAGAAGTATGCGTGGAATAGTGTTGCCTTGTGAACCTGCTTCTGAATCCATGCAGTGTGATAGAGTGGTGTCTGGGGCACAGCGTCATGAGTTTCGAAAGCGTAATGGGTTATGTTTCTACTGTGGTGATGCCTCTCATGCTATTTCAGTCTGCCCTAAGCGGGGAAGACGTTTTGCACGCTCAGTTGTCTTGGGTAGTGTTCAGACTAAGTTTTTATTAACTGTCACGCTGATATGCTCTCTGTCCTCATTTTCTGCTCAGGCTTTCGTTGATTCTGGAGCAGCTATTAACCTGATGGATTATGATTTTGCTAAACGTTGTGGGTTTCCCTTGATACCCCTACAGAAGTCTATTCCCTACTGGGGATCGATTCTACCCCTTTGGCTGAGAATAAACCTCAGTTCTCTACTCAGGTGATAATGAGGGTTGAACCTGATCATCAAGAGTGCTGCAAATTTTTGGTTCTGTATAATCTGCATGATATTATCGTACTGGGTTTCCCTTGGTTACAGTCTCATAATCCTGTTTTGGATTGGAAATCTGTGTCTGTAACCAGTTGGGGCTGCCAATGTGTTAATACCAACACTCCTGTTTTTTCTGCCTCCCCCCAGGCTCAGGATGTTCCTGACTTTTTGATTGATTTTTCTGATGTATTTAGCGAAAGTAAATCTGCATCCTTGCCTCCCCATAGGAGCTATGACTGCGCTATTGAATTAGTGCTTGGTAGTAAATTCCCTAAAGGTCGCCTTTTTAACTTGTCTGTACCTGAACATGACGCTATGCGGTCTTATATCAAGGAGTCATTGGAGAAGGGTCATATCAGACCATCCTCTTCACCCTTAGGTGCCGGTTTTTTCTTTGTGGCCAAAAAGGATGGTTCATTAAGGCCGTGTATTGATTATCATCTTTTGAACAATATTACTGTGAAATATCAATACCCGTTACCCTTGATTTCTGACCTGTTTTCCAGGGTGAAAAACGCTACTTGGTTTACCAAGCTTGACCTCAGGGGGCATATAACCTTATTCGCATTAAGCACGGGGATGAATGGAAGACGGCATTCAATACCCTGGAGGGGCATTTTGAGTACCTTGTGATGCTCTTTGGGCTCACTAATGCTCCTTCTGTCTTCCAGTCCTTCATGAATGACATTTTCAGGGATTTTGTGGATAAATTTCTGATTGTTTATTTTGATGATATCTTGATTTTTTCTAATGACTGGGACTCTCATGTGAAACATGTGCGAACTGTATTCCAGATTTTGAGAGAGAATGCTCTGTATGTGAAGGGATCAAAGTGTCTTTTTGGCGTACAGAGGATCTCATTTCTGGGATTCATTTTGTCCCCATCTGTTATTGAAATGGACCCGGTCAAGGTTCAGGCCATCTGTGATTGGGTCCAACCTACTTCATTAAAGGCTCTTCAAAGATTTTTGGGTTTTGCCAATTTTTATCGTAAATTTATTGGTAATTTCTCGGTTATTGTTAAACCATTAACTGATTTGACCAAAAAGGGTTCTGATGTGGTGAATTGGCCTCCTGAGGCAGTCTCTGCATTTCAGGAACTTAAGCAGAGATTCACTTCTGCTCCTGTTCTAGGGCAGCCTGATGTTTCTCTGCCATTTCAGGTGGAGGTTGATGCCTCTGAAATTGGGGCAGGTGCCGTTTTGTCCCAAAAAGATCCAGAGACCTCTAAAAGTAACCCTTGTGCCTTTTTCTCTCGAAAATTTTCTCCTACAGAACGTAATTATGACGTGGGTAATCGGGAGTTATTGGCCATGAAGTGGGCTTTTGAAGAGTGGAGACATTGGCTGGAGGGAGCCAAACATCAGGTGGTGGTCCTCACGGACCATAAGAATCTGGTTTATCTGGAATCTGCCAAGCGACTCAATCCTAGACAGGCCAGGTGGGCCTTGTTTTTCACACGTTTTAATTTTGTGGTTTCCTTTCTTCCTGGCACTAAGAATGTTAAGGCGGATGCCCTCTCGAGGAGCTTCCTTGCGGACTCTCCTGAGTTATCTGATCCTTCTGTTATTTTGAAAGAGGGTGTAGTTCTTTCCGCCATCTCACCTAATTTGAGACTTGCTCTGGAGGGGTGTCAGGAGGATAGGCCAGAGCGCTGCCCTGTTTGAAAATTGTTTGTCCCGGACCAGTGGAAAAAGAGTGTGATGTCTGAGATTCATTGTTCCGCGTTGGCTGGGCATCCCGGAATTTTTGGTACCAGAGACTTGGTTAGTCGGTCCTTTTGGTGGCCTACCTTGTCTCGTGATGTCAGGGAATTTGTGCAGTCCTGCGGGACTTGCTCTCGCTCCAAGCCTTGCTCTCGCTCTAGTGGTTTGTTGATGCCATTGCCTGTGCCCAAGAGACCATGGACCCATATCTCTATGGATTTCATTTCCGACCTTCCTGTTTCTCAGAGAATGACCGCCATCTGGGTGATTTGTGATAGGTTTTCCAAGATGATACATCTTGTGCCATTACCTAAGTTGCCTTCCTCCTCTGAATTGGTGCCGTTGTTCCTTCAGCACGTGGTTCGTTTACACGGCATTCCTGAGAACATAGTGTCTGACAGAGGAGTCCAGTTTGTTTCCAGATTTTGGAGGACTTTTTGTTCTAAACTGGGTGTTCAATTGTCTTTCTCTTTCTCCTCGGCATTTCATCCTCAGACCAATGGTCAAACTGAGAGAACAAACCAGACATTGGAGACTTATCTAAGATGCTTTGTGTCTGCTGATCAGGATGACTGGGTCTCTTTTTTGCCTTTGGCTGAGTTTGCTCTTAATAATAGGGCTAGCTCTGCCACTTTGATGTCTCCGTTTTTCTGTAATTCTGGGTTTCACCCTCGATTTTCTTCAGGACAGACGGAGGCTTCTGTCTGTCCAGGTGTTGACTCTGTTATGGAGCGTATGCAACAGATTTGGGACCAGGTAGTGGAGAGGTTGTCCCTCTCTCAGGAGAGGGCCCAGCGGTTTGCTAACCGTCATAGGACTGATGGTCCTCGGTTTAAAGTAGGGGACTTGGTCTGGTTGTCCTCAAAAAATATTCCTATGAGAGTAGCATCTCCTAAATTTAAGCCTAGGTTCATTGGACCTTATAAGATCATGGAGATTCTTAATCCTGTTTCTTTTCGTTTGCTTCTTCAAGGGACATTTAAGATCCATAACGTGTTCCAGGTTTGTTGAGCCAGTGGTTCCTGCTGCTGTGCCTCCTGACCCTGTTTTGGTTGAGGGCAATCTGGAGTATGTGGTTGAGAAAATATTAGATTCTCGCTTTTCTAGACGGAAACTCCAGTATTTGGTTAAGTGGAGAGGTTATGGTCAGGAAGACAATTCTTGGGTGTTTGCTTCAGACATCCATGCTAGGAGACTCATCCGTGCGTACCATAGAACTCATCCTGACCGACCTGGTTGCTCAAATGAGGGTTCGGTGACCCTCCTCAAGGGGGGGGGGTACTGTTGTGAATGGGCTTGAGATGAGTTCTGAGCAGAGGCTCCCTCTGGTGGTTACAAGCGGTACTGGTCTGTCCAGTGAAGATTGTGAAGATTGTGAGGATTGGGAATCAGGTGTTACTGACTGGTCTTATATAAGGGAGTCACCTTCCCATCAGGGTTGCCGGTGATCAATTGTTCTGGTCTCTATCCTTGATTCCTGTTTCCCTTGTAGCCTGCTGTGTCGTGTCTGCATCTCCTGCTAACAGATAAGACATTTTCTTCTTTTTGTTTTTGTGCTTGATTTTTGCATTTTGTCCTACACTTCTGTGGGGGCCTTCAGGGTCCCCTCCGGGGGCTTTTGCCCTCTCAGTTTAGTTCAGCCACTGATGTTTGTACTTTTGCTTTTTCCAGTTTTTTCAGTGGCTGCTGTTTTGATTTTGTTACACCAGAGAACTAATTTAGGTGGTAGAGGTCGTGTGATCTCAGGTGTTTTTGAAATTAGTAGAGTTGGTGCTTTTCAGGGTTTTCTGGGATTGCAGTAAGTACCCTTCCTATCCTTTTCTTTTTAGTTAGTTTGGGCCCCAACGTTTGCTCATACTATTTTCTGTCTGTGTCAGTATTTCTTCTTGTCTAACCGCCATTACATGTTTGGGGGCTTTCTATTATCTTTGGGGTTCTGCTCCGGGGCAGATAGCTTTCCTATATCTATCTTTAGGTGTAGTTAGTTTCTCAGGCTGTGACGAGGCGTCTAGGACCAACGTAGGAACGCTCCACGGCTGCCTCTAGTTGTTGTGGTTAGTCAGGGTACTGCAATCTCATAGATTCCAACTGCTCTGGTGTATTGCCTTTTTTGCCTGCACTCCTCAGCTACCGAAACATAACACTGCACTTGTCATCTGCTGTTTTTGCGTTAGATGGCATGTTCTCTATCAGTACATTTTTAATAATTCATTTTGTTTCTGTGGTTTGTTTTACACACTCTGGGATCTCTTTCTATTTCAGCACACTTTCCCGTTTGTAGGTAATTTGCACTCTGTGTTTCCCTTGAATCACTCGATGGCCTTTCAGGCAGCATAGGTCAGAGTTGCCATCATCTAGTCTGGGGTTAGGGCTATCTCTGCTCAAGCAGGAACCACTAGGGACTGCAGGATAAGGATGACTAGTCTGTATAGGGTCCGGCAGAGTCAGTTGAAGTTTTTAGTGTGTTTCCTATTTTTCAGAGTGAGTTGCTAAACTATCATAACAATATATTTACCCATTCACTCATCACCTTTTCAGACTTGCATCACTGATGCTTCAGCTTTTCTTCTATTTATATTGGTTGCAGATGTCACATCCCATATACACCACATGATGGCTGCAGCCAATCACTGACCTTGTGCCATATACCCTGAGGGGAATGATTGACTTTAGTGTCCACATGGGGTATATAGGGTTTTATTATCACTTATGCCTCATTCAGATGTCTGATTTTCTCATATATCAAAAAAACAATCCTATTATTTTGATCAGACTTTGATCAGAGTTTGATCAGAGTGTGGTCTGAGTGTCATCAGTTTTTCTCTTATGAGGAGAAAAAACAGTTTGCCCAGCTTTTCCTTTCTGACAGTCGATGAAAATCGAACCACATTCAGATTTCATTAGAGTGTGGTCCTATTTTTTCACGGACCCATAGACTTAAATTGGCGATTTTGAACTGACTCTCAGATCAAATCGGGCATGTCTCGCTTGGTCAGCAAAAAATCACAACATGTGATTGGCCCCATAGACTAGTACAGGTATGAATCCTATACATGAACACCCCAAATAGCACTCGTACAAGAACATCGGAAGTCGGAATGGGGTCTTATATATTTTTTTAACTTTGAAAAGCTGGTGTTAGTGTCTGGAAAAAAAAGAAAATTTGAAAGTGACCAACAGTTCTCCAATTTGTGGACCTTGCAAAATAAATCTATATATTAAACTAGACACATGTAAGTGCAGTTTGCGATCTGGCAATGCTTCATTTTCTCATATTGATTCTCACTTTAAATAATTATATAAAAATTAATCAAATAGTAAATATATAGCCTAAATGTTAGATTGACTTGTATTTTTATTTCCCCCGTTAAAAATTAGAGAAATCTTCAATATTCTAATAATGAAAAAATAAGTTGCATAAATGAATACTGATTTATGTGTTAGATTATAGCCAGCAAATTGTGTTAGCAGGTAACTTTTCCACAGTAGCTTAATGTATAGCCTTTTAAGAGAGTAGAACAGCAAAGCAAGGATTAAATTCTCACTTCCATCTTAACAAACCTGTTCTACAACATGACAATAGCAATCCATTAGCACTGACTGTTCACGCATTACGATAAACTTCTTTTAAGGTTTACTTGTAAAGTTAATGCAACAAACTGCTCATATTAGATCTGTAGGAATTTGGAAAAAAGGGGTTTTGACAATGACCTTTGTGGACAAAAGTGGCCTTTATTAGAAAAAGTTCAGGCCAATGAGTTGCTTGTTGAAATTTTCACCCCTGCAAACATAGAGAGCTAAAGTACTGCCTTGATCTCTATAAGGGGTTCATCAACTCTGGATAGTTCATTTTTATTAAAAAATGGTCTCCTCCTGAAATTGGGCTGCTTCCAGGGTGTTCCATGCAATCTGCTGTAATTTACAGGGAAACTGACAGATACAGTATGTGATGAATAAGTACATCTTTCCGCAAATATTAATGTTTGTGGGTTTCAATGTACAGTCATGGCCAAAAGTTTTGAGAATGACACAAATATTAATTTTTACAAAGTCTACTGCTTCACTTTTTCTAATGGCAATTTGCATATACTCCAGAATGTTATAAAGAGTGATCAGCTTAACAGCAATTACTTGCAAAGTCAATATTTGGCTAGAAAATGAACTTTATCCCCAAAAAACACATTTCAATATCATTGCAGCCCTGCCTTAAAAGGACCAGCTAACCTTTTTTCAGTGATTGCTCCATTAACACAGGTGTGGGTGTTGATGAGGACATGGCTGGAGATCAATCTGTCATGATTAAGTAAGAATGACACCACTGGACACTTTAAAAGGAGGCTGGTGCTTGGCATCATTGTTTCTCTTCTGTTAACCATGATTATCTCTAAAGAAACACGTGCAGTCATCATTGCAATGCACAAAAATGGCCTAACAGGGAAGAGTATCGCAGCTAGAAAGATTGCACCTCAGTCAACAATCTATCGCATCATCAAAAACTTCAAGGAGAGAGGTTCCATTGTTGCCAAAAAGGCTTCAGGGTGCCCAAGAAAGACCAGCAAGCGCCAGGACCGTCTCTTAAAAGTGTTTCAGCTGTGGGATCGGGCTACCAGCAGTGCAGAGCTTGCTCAGGAATGACAGCAGGCAGGTGTGAGTGCATCTGCACTCACTGTGAGGCGGAGACTCTTGGAGCAAGGCCTGGTCTCAAGGAGGGCAGCAAAGAAGCCACTTCTCTCCAGAAAAAACATCATGGACAGACTGATATTCTGCAAAAGGTACAGGCAGTGGACTGCTGAGGACTGGGGTAAAGTTATTTTCTCTGATGAATCCCCTTTTCGATTGTTTGGGACATTAGGAAAACGCCTCATTCGGAGAAGACAAGGTGAGCGCTACCACCAGTCTTGTCTCATGCCAACTGTTAAGCATCCTGAAATCATTCATGTGTGGGGTTGCTTCTCAGCCATGGGAATCGGCTCTCTCACAGTCTTGCCTAAAAACACAGCCATGAATAAAGAATGGTACCAGAATGTCCTCCAAGAGCAACTTCTCCCAACCCTCCAAGAGCAGTTTGGCGATCAACAATGCCTTTTCCAGCATGATGGAGCACCTTGCCATAAAGCAAAGGTGATAACTAAATGGCTCAGGGAACAAAACATAGAGATTTTGGGTCCATGGCCTGGAAACTCCCCAGATCTTAATCCCATTGAGAACTTGTGGTCAATCATCAAGAGACGGGTGGACAAACAAAAACCGAAAAATTCTGACAAAATGAAAGCATTGATTGTGCAAGAATGGACTGCTATCAGTCAGGATTTGGTCCAGAAGTTGATTGAGAGCATGCCAGGGAGAATTGCAGAGGTCCTGAAGAAGAAGGGTCAACACTGCAAATATTGACTGCATTAACTCATTCTAACTGTCAATATAAGCTTTTGTTACTCATATGTTTGCAATTATTATATTTCTGTCTGTGATAAAAACATCTGTCAAACACACATAAAAACCAGAGGGCAGCAGATCATGTGAAAATATAATATTTGTGTCATTCTCAAAACTTTTGGCCATGACTGTACTTTAAGTAAAGAAGAAATTATGGGACCCTTTGCAGGATACTTTTACATTTTTTATTTTACTATAAATAGACGCAGACGCCTTTATTAAAAAAAAATGTTTCAAGCGAAAAAAAAAAGTTTAATATTTAATTATGGGAAATGCCCTTTAAAAAGGGTTAAGCAACACATTTTTGTTCTTATTTTATTCCCGCATCTCCCTGGAATTTTTCTTCTTTTTAAACTGCCGCATCCATAGATATCAGTCGTTATCAGATTTTTACCAATATGGCAATGATCACAGGGTAATAATATAAAGCATCCTAAAGACACAATCCCAGAGAATCCTGTGGGCACATTAGTAGAGGCCATAAAAATTAGCCCATATCTCTGCAAACATATGGCGGATTAATAAAAAACAAAAAAACAATTGAATTCTCAAAGGAGCAAAGGGAGCAAAATAAGAGCAAAAAATGGGTCACTTTTGATCTCATGACCGGTCCACTTTGACTATTATTTAAGTTACAATTTCTAGTCATATTTTCATCATTTAAGAATTGAAACCAAAAACATACATAATAATAATAATAATAATAATCTTTATTTATATAGCGCCATCATATTCCGCAGCGCTTTACAGTTTAACAGTTTCAAAACACAAGTCATAAGTAACAACGTTAACAATACAGTAATTAAAGCAAAATAAGACGGCCCTGCTCGTGAGAGCTTACAATCTACAATGAGGTGGGGGAGATACAAAATACAGGTGTGTATATACAATGGTGCATTTACAATGATGGTCCAGCCATCTTAAGGGAGTGAGGGATGGATGGAGATAGTGAATGGGCTACACACACACACACACTTACACATAGAATGACTTTGATTAGTGAATGTGATAGGCCGCTCTGAACAGATGTGTTTTGAGGGAGCGCCTGAAACCATGCAAATTGTGGATAGTCCTAATTTCTTGGGGTAGAGCATTCTAGAGGATTGGCGCAGCGCGGGAGAAGTCTTGGAATCGGGAGTGGGAGGTACGTATTAGTGCAGAGGTTAGTCGAAAGTCGTTTGCAGAGCGCAGCAGTCGGTTAGGCCGATAGATAGAAATGAGGGAGGAGATGTAGGGGGGTGCTGCAGTGTGGAGAGCTTTGTGGGTGAGAACAAGTACTTTGAATTGGATCCTATAATGAATGGGCAGCCAGTGTAAGGACTGGCGAAGAGCGGACGCGTCCGAGTACCGATTAGCCAGATGGATAACCCTGGCTGCTGCATTAAGGATGGACTGGAGAGGGGATAGTCGAGTAATGGGGAGGCCAAGTAATAGAGCGTTACAGTAGTCATAAATAATTAAAGAAATTCCCTTGACATCACAGTTTCTGGCAAGTAGCAGAGCCTTCTTGAGTAGTAATCCTTTTTGTTAGTAATGATTTTGGAAGCAGCCTAGCTGTGACTGCACTCAGTTGTGGGCTTCACGACAAGTCAACATATATGCAGCATTACGGAATATGGAATATTTTACTAGTTACTAAAGCCGGCTTATTAATCTTCTATATAAAATGATATGTACACTTCAGTACAGTCTGGGATGTGAGTGATGTTGATCTTCATTTTTATTCTTTTATTTTTTAAATCATTCATGAGATTTCAGTAAACAGCAACTATGTAGAAAAAGAGGCATGCAATACTTGTGCTAATGGGCTATGCAGATGACTTGGTTCTACCTAAGCTCCATTGCATCATAGGCAGTTTGAAAAGAAGCGTACGATAATTGGTTCTGATAGCATGAAATTAACAAGCAAATTTATAGGCTGTAAATTTTCTTTGTGGTGACTTTTTCACATCCTTTCTTAAATCCTCTCTTCCTGTTCAGCCCTTGTTTATAGAACCCTTAACAGTCTCATATTCTCAGGGAAATAAAGCCAACTTTTAGTATGTGTTCACTGGACAAGGCTTAGGCAATCTGCGGCTCTTTAGTTCTTGGGCTACGAATCCCAATATGTTGTTACAGAAAAGGCTGTAAATGCTGCACTCATTGTTCTACAGTATCATAGTCATTAACTCTATTCTAGGAAACCACCAAAGCAAATACCTTGTATGAAAAAATAATTATTTTCAATAGGGTGTGAAGGAACACAGAAGCCAGAGTCACATAAGCGTAATTCACATTATGGCCTCAAATCCCTGCTCAACAATGGGTTGCTACCCCATCTTAGCCAACAACCATCCTGTAAATGTGACATGTCTGTCATCACAGTATGGGCTCATTCACACCACCATATTTGCCTTCCAACAAAACAGCAGATCATACTCATACCAATTTTATTCTATGGGGCAGCACAAATGTCCGATTTTTTCCTCGGACTGCAGCAGGTGGTGTTTAGGTTAAGAACATTTATGCTTCTTTTTAGTCTCTGACAGCACCACGTACAAATCAGCCGTGTCTTGCAGGGAGCTCCTTTGAGCTGTCTTTGGTGTGCTCAATTCTTTAGCTCAGTGTGCAGTAGCAGCTGATGTACTCGCTAGGGGCCGGACGCGATGCTTTTCCACCCTGCTTCCCCTTTTGCTGTTCAGCTGGGGCAGCGTGGCCACCACCTCTTCCTCCCTACTGCCCACGTCACTTGGATAGCCTTTACTCCATGTGGGGTCTAGGACCCCATCATCCCTTATCACATCATCACACCTCTCTGTTCTGTCCTTTGTTGGCATATGCAACAGATTAGGACTTATTATAAGTAAAAGGAGGACTTTATGCTGACCTGACAATAGATGGTGATGTTGTGTAACGTTTCCTTCTGTTTAATGTATTGTATAAGAAATAGTCTCACTTGTAGTTTCACTTTCGTTTTGTTCCTGTTTCCTGATGCAATGTTGAAAATGACTGTGCATTCTTCTTTTACCTCATGTTGTAAGAAGTAAAAGCTTGTTATCCCATGCAGCCTGCTCAGTGAAGTTTTCTACTGCAAAGGTGTGGATTCAGAAGCTGTGCAACATCCTTAACTCCTCTGCCCTACTAATCCACTTCTGTCCTTGCTACTCCTACACTTCTCCCCTTTGAAAATCTCTTCATTGCCTCCTAATTCCACAATTTGTCCACTTCAGGCAGCCAACACTGGTGTACAAAGCTGTCCACAATTTGTCTTGCCCATATATTTCTGCACTAATCTCCCGATATCGCCCACCATGTAATCTCTTGTCCTCCCAATACCTCCTTACTCCTCCACAATCGGACATTTCTCATGCAATAACCTGCAGTCACGGCCTCTTCCTCAAGGTCATGAGCAACAGGACCACCTGGCTCCTTGCAAAGAGAGGATGTGATAGCAGCACCACCAGCAGTGTCACCGAGCATCTCCACACCATCCCTTTGAAGTGTTTAGCTATACATCCCAGAAAAACTAGATCCCATATTCTACATGTGGCCTCACAAGTGATTTCTAAAGGGCTAACAATAAGTTGGGATCTCAGGAACCACAGTACTTGGTTCTCAGCCACCATTTCTTTTCCAGGTGGTCTTTCCCTGCCTTACACTAACATGTTGTTAGATCTGTGTGTCATAAGCATAGATATGATACTGAAAGCTGTGGGACTCTATCTTTCAGGACAAAAGTATAGATGGGGAGGAGCAGGGGTCCTAGATCTGATCCTTTTAGGACACTGACAGATAAGGAATGAGATGAGGAGGTGATGTGTGAATGGGAGATGCTGAATGTCCGTTCTGTTTGGTATGAAGAGATTCAAGATAGAACTAAGTCTGTGATGACAAGAGATGAGAGAATCTGTAGTGAGAGGGAATGGTCCACAGAGGACCAGGTGCAGAAGAGGAAGGAGAGCAATCTCCGAAATGTGCGTTGGGGTCAGCTGGTGATTGTTCCTGCGGTTCTCCCTGCTTCCACCGTGGTATGTTATTTTGCCTATATGTCTACCATATGTGTATTTTCTGCATAACACTTTCTACTCTGCGGTTGGATGTGTTATTTGTGCCAGATAGGTTAATACCCTGCAGTGCTTTTGCAATACATACGCTCTATCTATATACCTACTGGCAATTAATCTACTGCAGGATGACTGCTGGACATCCCAGCAATCTCTGATGAGATTCCTTTTTACTGTGGCATTTGATTCCTTGCCTACACCTGCTTCCTGGCAATTTTCTATTTTATATATATATCTAACGTTTTGTAATTGTTATCTGAATAAAGATCTGATCTTATGACTGCTTTGTTGTGGTGGTGGTTTTTCTCATATATTTGTGCAGTTGGATCTTTACAATATCCTTTTGTATATCTGGAGTAGTATAATTGCACTATTTAAAACACTTATTTCTCCATGTATATACTATGTCTGCCATTCAAGTGTTACTGCAGAAGAGTAGTGTAGCTTGGTTTTGGTGGTTAGTATGTCATTGGTGACTCTTGTTAGGGCAGTTTTGGTAGAATGATGCAGTCGGAAGCTAGATTGTAACCAAAGAAGGAGCATGAGGAGAGGTGGGAGGTCAGCTCAAGATGGATGTCTTGTTCCAGTAGTTTTGAAACATAGGGGTAGAAGTGATATGGGGCAATAACGAGGCACAGAGGATGGCTCAAGGGAGGGCTTTTTGAGCATGGGTGTGATCGATGCATGTTTAAAGCATGAAGGGAAGACACCAGTTGTTAGTGATAGGCTAAAGATATGGGTTGGGGTTGGGATGAAGACTATGGTGAGGAGAGGACATCATCATCACCAGCAGTGTCACTGATGATCTCCACACCATCCCATTGAAGCATTCAGCTATACATCCCCCAATCACTGGATCTCACATTCTACTTGTGGCATCACAAGTAATTTCTAAAGGGCTAACAATATGTTGGAATATGAGGAACCATAGTACATAGCTCCTAGCCACCACTACTTTTCCAGGGGAGCTATCCCTGCCCTGCACTAACATGTTGTGGCCAAAATCATGTGTGCAATGTGCAACATCAACAGTGTAAAGGTCCATCAAACCACCGTCACCTGGATCAGTAAGCATGGGCAGGGACGTTATACCTCTCTAACTGCCCACTGACTAAATGTTCTAGCAGCTGGGCCAGAGGCAAGATGTATTTTGGAGTATGTCCTACCACCACTGAGGATTGAGTTTTTTGAATGTTTCTCTGTCCACATTGCTCCTCCTCCTCCGCTTCTTTCACTGACTCATCATACGGTCAGCATAACACCTGCTCCACCAACTTCAGCACAGCTATAGGGAAACGACAGCAGGCTGTTCTGAAACTTATCTGTTTTGGGGAAAAATCATACACAGGGCAGGAGCTGTGGATGGGGCTCAAACAACGGACCACTGAGTGGTTGGTGCCGCTCAACCTTAAGCCCAGTCCTTAGTGGTGCCTGAGGGTACACAGATTGCCTTAACAGTAGAACTAGGAGATGGCAACTCGGATCTAAACTTCCTTAAAAGGCCATCAAGTTGCTTTATGTTCTTTCTAAAGAGCCTGAGGGCAAAGCATTGTGTGAATTAACTATTAGAGTAGTGTGCGGAACAAAGGAAAGATCTCAGAGTGGGTAAAGTAAACAATGAAATACAAAACAAAAGGCCCCATCTCACATAGCGACACACCAGCGATCCCGACGACGATCAGGATCACAGGTGTGTCGCTACATGATAGCTGCTGAGCTGCCAAACAGGCAGCTCAGGCAGCGATCAGGACAGCGACACTGCGGGTAACGTCGCCTAGTTACCCGCAGTGTACGTTGGATACCAGCGCTCTGATGCAGGGAGCTGGTAACCAAGGTACACGTTGGGTTTCCAGGCGCTGCGCGGTGCTTGGAAACCCGATGTGTACCTTGGTTACCAGCTCCCCTGCAGCAGCGCTGGTATCCAACGTACACGTCGGGTTTCCAGGCACAACCCCGCTCTTGGAAACCCGATGTGTACCTTGGTTACCAGTAGATTGCTGGTCTCTTGCCTGTCACACGCAGCGATGAGTGCTGGCCAGCGGGAGTCCAGCGATCAAAAAAAAGTCCTGGCATTTCTGACACGACCAGCGATTCACAGCAAGGGAATGATCGCTGGTCCGTGTCAGACATAGCGAGATTGCTGCTGAGATCGCTGTTTAGCAGCGATCTCGCTAGCGATCTCGCTATGTGAGACGGGGCCCGAAGACTAAAGCAATTACTGTTAACAAATATACAGCCTAATTACTAATGATAAACAGAAGATAGGTGCAAAGTATAGCAAAGAAACAACAGGATGAAAATCCTTAGCTTAAAGGTCACAGACTGGCTCCAAGTATCAATACAATGGCAGAACATCTAGATGAATTTAGCACCAGCTGGGGAACAGAACATAAAGCTGCTCCCAAAAGGTGATCGGTGGAAAAATGAAAACACCTGTATTATGATAGACAGCAGCCAGAAAACAGAACCCAAACACCCAGAGAAAAAGTGTGTCTCCTGTTGCTCAGCAGCAAGAGAAAGCAACCACAAAACACAAGCTCAAGGGATCAAATCCATGAGCATGACAGTTTCATCAACATGGTGGAAGAGTAAGAATCAACATACTAAGTGATGACAAATAATTATTTTGTCCAAAAAAAATTAAACTATGGCACTTCACCTTAAGTTTATAACATCAATTCCCAATTATCAATGAAGAAAAACAAAGTGATCCATAAAATTACAAAATTTTATTTAAACATATTTTTTAAAAAAATGCATTAAAATTTCAGCAGAGTGTCTCACATGAAGAGACGTGTGTGGCTCGAAATTACAAAGACAAAAAAACTTGTCATAATAAAGGTTTATATATGTGATCGACTACACATAAACACAATGAAAAATAGCATGAAATAAAACACTTATGCCTAAAAGGGTTAAATACCCCTAACTCCTGATTAAGTGATGAGTCTGGCCCATTTCACTTCTGAGTCTCCAAATTGGACACATGGCGCGAGCTTGCCCTATGCACCTTGGAGGTGCTGGACTGCCCTGCAGCAAGTACAGTATATTGTTGAAACGTGTTTAGCACAGCAGGAGGTGTGATCACAGACAAGTGCATGTGCCTGGCCACAGCCAATATTGGGCAAGCTCACATTTGTTAAAATGAACAAGGTGTGGATCCCACAGGACTTGTCCCTACCTTTGGCTGAATAGAGAAGTATACCAGCCACGTCCAGCCCTTGTTAAGGTACTGCCACACTAAACAATCCCGCTAGCTATCACGATAACGACGCATACTAATGCGATCGCTAGCGGGATTGTTTCTATATCGCTAAGTGCGGCCACATTTAGCGATATAGTTAACGACGCTATCGCCGTTAGCGATCTTCTTAACGACTTTAGCGGTACAAAAGTACCGCTAAATCGCTAAGAAAAGGTGCCACACTAGCGATATATACTTACCCAGCGGGAGCGCCGATGAGAAAATAGGGTCCGGAACGATTCCAGCGACGAGCGAGATCACAGCAGGAAGCTCGTCGCTGGCAGATGCCGCACTGAACAACATCGCTAACGGGATCGCTAAATAGTGACGTTTTTTAGCGATCCCGTTAGCGATATTGTTCAGTGTGGCATACCCTTTAGACTCCAGTACAGTTTGTTTGCTCTATTTTCCATTCACAGTGTTTTGTGGGCTCCTCCAATTAAAATAATAAGAAAAGGGTATTTTGCAGGGTACATTCACACAGGCTGTTTTCAGAGTACCCCCACAGAGACTTTTTTCAGAGTACTCCCATAGATTACACACACAGGTTTTTTGGCACAGCATTCCCACAAACACCGTTGCAAAGTAGAAAAAAAAATTTTTACGCACAGTACTCCCACATACACAAACTGCATCCAATCCCAATCCAATCCTCTTTCCATTCAGTTTGCTGCAAAGGTCTGGGAACTAGTGAGAGCACTGGACAGTACTTTCATAGGCTATAACACTTGGCAAATGTTTTTCCCAGCAATATGTGCTCCTGAAGGCTGATGATGGAACTTGATATTTAGATTCAAGGATGATTTTTATTCTTAATTCAAATTGGAACACAACCGGTTTCAACTTCTAAGAGTCTTCCTCAGGTATAATGTCAAGTTTGAATTAAGAATAAAAATCATCCTTGAATCTAAATATCAAGTTCCATCATCATCCTTGACATTATACCTGAGGAAGACTCTTAGAAGTTGAAACCGGTTGTATTCCAATTTTAATTAAGAATAAAAATCATCCTTGAATCTAAATATCAAGTTCCATCATCATCCTTCAGGAGCGCATATTGCTGGGAAAAACATTCACCAAGTCCTATAGACACAGCGATACAGTAAAATTATTTCTTTGGCCTATAAATGGCAAAGAGTCACTGCTGCAGAGAAAAATTATTTTGTAGGCAGACTACTTGTCCAAACACAGAGGTACAGTAAAATTAATGCACACAGCAGATTTTTTGCACAGTACTCCCAAAGGCAGAGTTACAGAGTACACACAGAGGCTTTTTAGTACAGTACTCCAACAGATATGGGTTCAAAGGACACACAGTGGCTTTTTGCCACAGTACTTCTACAGGCGGGAGTGCAGAGTACACACAGAGGCTTAAAGGCACAATACTCCCATAGGTGGGGTTGCAGAGTAGAAACAGCAGCTTTTTGGCTCAGTACTCCCACAGATATTAGTGCAGAGTACACACAGCAGTTTCTTGGAACAGTACTCTCACAGATATGGGTGCAGAGTACACACCGCAGCTTTTTGGCACGGCACTAATAGAGGCCGGTGTGCAGAGTACACACAGAGGCTTAAAGGCACAGTAATTCCATAGGAGAGGTTGCAGAGTACATATAGCAACTTTTTTGGCACAGTTCTCCTACACGTGCTGTGTACACACAGTGGATTTTTAGAAGAGTGTGCTACCTAACACTGTCCCTCACTCCAACTGTGTCCTGTCCCTAAACTAATCAAAGAAGATTGGCGGTGGCGGCAATTGTGATCCTGCCTTTATACGGGTTGGATCAAGTTGTGGGCCAGCCAATCACAGCCATGCCAATGCTTGGCATGGCTGTTATGGCTCCAGAAGTGCCCACAGCCCCAAAACATGTTGTTTGACTGCACTGCAGCATTTCAACAAGCTTTATTAGTCTGCTGAACCCAAAAAGGAAACCGAACGTACAGTAAGAAGTCCGTGTTTGGGGTTCGTAGTGGACACTAAGTGTCCGGTTTGGAACCCGAACTTTACAATTTGGTTTCGTTCATCCCCACTTATAATGTTCAAACATTATAATATTGTTTATCTGCACGGGAATCCAGCACTAAGGTTTCTTGGTCTGTGATGAGTACACAAGATGGTTTAGGTCACAAAAAAACTGTGCTGGATTACGCAAGCTCCATTCAAGGCAGGTCCAGAAAATAAAATAACAGACACTGCGATTGGTATTTTACTAAAGTGTGCGATTGAGGGCAGTCAACAAAAGAGTATGCAGGTCAGCAATTTAGCGCAAAGAGAGACCAAAGATTTTCTCAGGACTACTGCCAAATTAAACCTGCTAGGGAGAAGTGATGGAGAATGCAAGACATCTAAGGAGAGAGTTTCTATGTGGCGGGAAAAGAAGCCTGCTCTGTGGATATTCGCAATTCCGGATTTCGTGAAACTGTAAATAGCAGAGCATTGTGACTCACTGAGCAGAGTTGCTTTTTTATCCTGGTCCTTGTCTTAAAACCTGTCAGACTGTGAGAAGGTAGGTGATGCTTGTTCACAGTGTTGCTCCTCAGACTAACAAGCAACATTTCTTCAGCCTGCAACAAGTCTTAGTGCATGTCTAGCATCAGTTGCAAACTGAAATAGGTGACGGAGGCCACCTTAGATTACTTCATTGAGAACCCCTTTAACTGAACTAACATGAAGTTTACACACTTATTACAAAATTTCAAATTCAACTACCCATACGCTGGTCAATCTACTTCTTCACCAGAACATTTCTTTGTTAATCATCAAAAGACCACATGTATTTCTTCTGAAGCAGTGTAGAGCAGGCTTTATGACATTTATACTGGTTCCCATCAACTCTGTACAATATCCAACCTGTATTCAATGTCTGTGCTGCACTCTGCTACACACGGATTGACTTGCTAAATCACACTGACTTTTCACTCATTCTAGTAGTCACAACAGGGGTTCAGCACAGGGGAAAGGAAGGAGGCGCAAAATACCCTAGGTAACCATATTTACAATTATTGTTGTGCTCCCTAATCACAGTGAGTTAAAACTTGTTACTGAAAAAATTAATCGTATGAAGACCAATATTACTGCCATACAATGACCATATAGTGGTAAATACATTTCTGCAGAACATATCAGAGAGTACAGTGCAGGTATAGACAGTGACTTACAACTGATGTTCGTTGTGATGGAGTCATTCAGTTTTCCCTTTTTGCCCATCTGGCCCAGACCGACACGACAGCTTCTTCCAGCCTTAACTCATCTGCAGAGTTTACAGCAAAGACACATATAACTTCTCACAGTTCCACGACTATCCTCATCTTTTCCAAACAAGCACAAAATCCCTATCCTGCTGCTACCCCAATACTGAACTTGTTGGTGCCATGTTTGTCCCTATTACTGCACCTTTTTATTGCACCACACAGTAATAAAGTCCAGCACTTTTTTTTTTTCCCTTTTGTGGCCTCTAGATAGTAAAATTGCATACTCTCTTATCCCTGGAAGCTACTAACAAACTAACAAAGCGCATTACCCATCAGGCACATATTACTACACTTAAATTGCATAGAGCAGACATCATCCCTAGGTCTGAATGCCCCTGATGCCATCAATATAACACAAATATTTGGCATATGGTATGGACATTATCCTTCATTGACTTTTGTTAGGAGCTTCTATTAGTAGTAAACGCCATATCCTGAACCACCCTACTTTTTCACTATACTCACTTCAGAGTGCCAGATTCTCCTTAGAGCCCCACCCTACTAATCGATCCTCTATAGCGTTTTTTTAAAATATAAGATGAACAATAATGGTAACAACATTCAATAATTCCTTAAAAAGTCTCTAGCTATTTGGTAGAAAAGACATTATGCCAAAATGGATGAATACTACGTGGACCAGTGGAAAAACTTATGAGTTGTGCCATGTCATATCGGAAAATTATTGGAATTTTTTTTTTAAATGCTCTTTTTTTGTGCAATCAATTGTACACAATATGAGTGTCAATTAGTGTTGAGCGATACTGCTCGATATCTAAAAATATCGGATCGGAATGGTAACGCTGATATCACTAAATATCGGCGATATCCGATTCCGATACCGGAAGTCCCATGTAAGTCTATGGGAACAAAATATCGCAACTAAAAAAAACCTTTATTTCCTTGTAAACACTAAATATACACACATAGAATACATATATATATATATATATATATATATATATATATATACATGTCATTGTGACATATATATACATATATGTATAGTTTATACACTTCTACATAGTAAAATATCCTCTGATTCAATTGCCGGGTAAAGCCGGCTTCTGTGAAAAGACAGAAGCACCCGACATGAAATGACACTTGGTGTACATAGGGTTAACCATGTCTTTTCATGTCCTTTGCTATCTGATTTGCACAAACAATTACATCAGTCTATGTGTGCAAAATTTCACACCTGTAGGGGTTAATTAAAGGTGTAAATTCGTTGTAAAAAAACGGACTTTTTTGCTACGAATTTACACCTTTAATTAACCCCTACAGGTGTGAAATTTTGCACACTTACACTCATGTAATTGTTTGTGCAAATCAGATATCAAACTACATGAAAAGACATGGTTAACTCTATGTAAACAAAGTGTCATTTCATGTCGGGTTCTGCATTTTCACAAAAGCCTGCAATTGAATTAGCGGCTATTATACTATGTAGAAGTGTATGAACTATAAATATAAAAA